>ML685818.1:449230-470661 GCA_007922175.1 Pelusios castaneus | reverse complement strand
CATTTATGGACTTAGCCACCATGAACTTATCCAGTTCCCTTTTAAATGATAGATTACACACCACAGTTAATAGTTCTGCAATTTCATATTTGAGTTCCTTCAGAACTCTTGGATAAATTCATCTTTTCCTGGTGACTTAGCTGTCGTTTAATTTAATCAAGTTGTTCCAAAACCATCTCTAATGACACCTCAATCTGAGACAGTTCTCAGACTGTCAACTAAAAAGAATGGCTCATGTTTGGGAATCTCCCTCAAATCATCAGCCGTGAAGACCAATGCAAAGAATTCATTTACTTTTTTTCACAACAGCTTTATCTTCCCTGAGTGCTCCTTTAGCATCTCGATAGTCCAGTGGCCCCACTGGTGGTTTAGCGGCCTTCCTGCTTGTGATGTACTTAATTTTTTTTTTTTTTTTTTTTTTTTTTGGCTAGGATATACATTTAAATTGAGCCTCTATTATGGTGTCTTTAAAATGTTTCCATTCAGCTTGCAGGAATTTCACTTTTGGCACTGTTCCTTTTAACTTCTGTTTAACTAATGTCCTCATTTTTGTGTAGTTCCCCCGTTTCTGAAAGTAAATGTTACCATGGTGTGCTCCCTTGGTGTGTCCCCCGTTTCCCCCTGCAAGAATGTTAAATTTTTATTATGTTATGGTCACTGTTACCCAGCGGTTCAGTTATATTCACCTCTTGGATCAGATCTTGTGCTCCACTTAGGACTAAATCAAGAACTCTCTCTCCTCTTTTGGGTTCCAGGCCCAGTTGCTCCAAGAAGCAGTCATCCAAGAGGTCAAGAAACTTCATCTCTGCATCCCATCTTAAGGTGATATATACCCAGACAATATGGTGATAGCTGAAATCCTCCATTATTATTGAGTTTTTTAATTTATATAGTTCCTGTAATTACCCTGAGCCTTTCACAGTCACTATCATCATCTTGGTTAGGTGGTAAGTGATCCATTCCTACTGCTATATTCTTATTATTTAAGCATGGAATTATGATTCATGCAGATTCGATTGCACAGTTGATTATTTAAGATTTTTATTTCATTTGACTTTATGCTTTCTTTCACATATTGTGCAATTCCCCCACCGGTGCAACCTACTCTGTCCTTCATACATTTTGTACCCCAGTATTACTGGGGCCCCTTAATTATTCTCCTTCCACCAAGTTTCTGTGATGTCTATTTTATCAATATCCTCATTTAATATAAGGTACTCGATAAATAAATCTGTTAGTCTTTAAAAGTGCCACAGGACTCTGTCGTCGCACTTTTAAAAGGTCACTTTTCAGCTGTCTGCCATCATGGGATGTAATTGAATGGGACTCTTCTTTTGACTCTCTCATCAGATCCTATCCATATTTTATGCTCTTCCATCCTCTCCTTATTACGATATAGAGAATTTCCATTAATAGAGCCTCTCCTCAGGAATGTCTCTGCCCAAACCATGTGCTCCTCCGTACCTTTCAGCTTTCCCTCAACTCTTAGTTTTAAAAGTGTTCTACGACCTTTTTAATTTTACATGCCAGCAATCTAATTCCATTTTAGTTGAGGCGGAGTCCATCCTTCCTATATAGGCTCCTCCTTTCCCAAAAGGTTCCCCAGTTCCTAATGAATCTTAACCTCTCCTTCCTACACTGTCGTCTCATACACGCACTAAGATCCTGCAGTTCTGCTGCTTAATTAGCCCTGCTTGTGGAATTGGGAGCACTTCAGAAAATACTAACATGGAGGTTCTGAACTTCAGGCTCTTACCTAGCAGCCTAAAGTTGGCCTCCAGGACCTCTCTCCTATTCTTCCCTATGTCACTGGTACCTTCAAGTAACACAACATCCAGTACCTCCCCAGCACTACACATGAGTCTGTCGAGATGTCTCAAAAGATCCGCAACCTTCGCACTAGGCAGGCAAGTCACCATGTGATTCTCCCGGTCATCACAAATCCAGCTATCTGTGCCTAATGATCGAGTCCCCCATTACTGTTACCTGTCTTTTCCTAATAACTGGAGATCCCTTCCCTGGTAAGGTATATTCGGTGAGAGATGATACCATCACATCACCTAATAGGAGTTCCCTACTATGGGATCCTTTCCCTCTGCTCTAGTTTGATGTTCTTTCCTGAGACTTTCATTCTCCTCAACAGTACAGAGGCTGTCTTACAAAACTGAGGGTGGAACCATTCTACTCTGTCCAGGTACATCTATGTCCCTTTCTGTCTCCCTAAGCTCCTCCAGTTCAGCTATTCTAGGCCACAAAGCCCATACGCATCTCTTTTAAAAAACAAAACAAAACTCAAAAGAACTTTCAAGATTACAAATGATCAGAACCTGAGTTTCATTTTACCCAGAAGACAGTACCTCTATTACCATAGTTTAGCTGTACTTAGATTACTGCTGAGACATTGACTCAAAAACAAGAAAAAATTGTGCCCCATACAGAGTTATAGTGAATTAAAACATTTGGGAACTATGACAAAGAATACTTCATACACTATGTTGTGTTTAATGACTCAGTAGGTCTTTTCCAGTTGCTGCATCTGATTTCATAAAAATGTTTCAGTATGGTAACCCTACAACCATATTTGCCCAGGAGTATAAACCACTGCCAATAACACACGTTCATTATTCAGTAGTACTTACCCTATAATTCGATGCTAAGTTTAAGGCCACTATCAGCATTAAAACCACATTTCTGTCTCAAGACTCCGAAACTACTAGAGTTTTAAGCACCATCTAAGATTACTATAGTTGAAAGATACTTGAGAAAAAAAATTGTTTATTGATTGGAACCTTTGACACATGGTGGGCATGTTGTTGCGGTCTGTGTTTTTGCGATGGTCAGTTAAAGCTTCATGTCTCATATATCAGCAGGAAGGCATTACCCATGAACGACTGAAGGGAACTCACACTCTCTCACACACACACACACACACACACACACACACACACACTCCTCTCTCTCTCTCTCTCTCTCTCTCTCTCTCTCTCTCTGTGCAGGGTTGAAGATGTGTGCCACTAGCAGTTACAGAAAAACAAACAGAGGCAGCAAGAAGGCAAACTTGCCTAGAGATGAGAGAGAACTGAGACAAACATGTTTGGGGGTGCTCTCCTCTGGCCACACAAAAAACCTTAAAAAATAAACGTTTGTTGGAAGAAAAACACTGACATTTCATTTTAAAATACATGTACAGCTAATTAAATTGTCTTGAAGAAAATTTATTTTTAAAACAGATTTCAAAACCTATCTTGGCAGTGGTCTCTTCACTCTAGTCGACACTGGAGAGCTAAGTTGACGGGAGATATGCATTCTGCGTGCTACAGAATGCACCCCTCTAACCGACTTAGTTACTCCTACTTACCACTCCATCTTCACTAAGCTGCGTCGACTTGAAGTGCTCTCTGGTCAATGATGCCTTACTCCACTTGTAGGGGTGGAGTTATTCAGTCAACTGGAGAGTGCTTCCGGGATTGACTGAGCAGGTCTACATTGCCCATTCAATCGATCCATCGACAGTTTTTCCAGCACAGATATGGCCTCAACTTCAAACATTGGAAAATCCCAGTTAGAAATATAGCTATGTTACATTTCTATAATCAAAGCACAGTTGAAGAGATCCTCCCATCTTATCACAGAGAAAAGGTTTGGGGAGGACAAAACAATGGACACAGTATCGTGCACTGGGCAAAGCCAGGAAACGGGGGGACAGAAAGAGAAAGTATCTTTAACCTTTCTAGAAGCCGGACAAGAAAATGCTGACTTCAGAGCTGAGATACCCACTAGCTGAAGGCAGATACCAAACAAAAAATAAATAAAATAAAAACCACCACCATCCACCTTCATCAATAGTACTCTGGAATAGAGCCCTGCAAATCCATGGATATCCGCATTATATCCGTGGATATCCGCATCTGTGGATAAAATGCGGATATCCGCAGACCATTTCTTGCAGATGCAGATTGGATACAGATCCACATATTTGTATCCACGCAGGACTCTTCTCTGGAATAGCAAAATAGGAAGTACTGGGCATCCCGTGGGAGCACAGCCCATGCAACTCATTTATGGGCCACCCCATTCATCTTTTGTATGCACATCTGACTAGCAATTTGATACTCCAGCAAGCACCAAAAATACATCTGGCACATTTTTTAAGCCAGCTTTCAACACACATACCATTTATATTATTTAGATAGCTGTTTTAACATTTTAAAAGTTATTACATACTAATGATTTAATTCACATCTTGAGATTAACTTTCTCTCTTCTATAGATACAATAAGATATTGAAAAATACACCAACATTCTCATGGAGAATTGTCCCCCACACAATAGAAAGGTCATGACTTTTTTCCTTTTTAGAACATGCAAAATTCCAAGCCCCTTCTGGATCCTGGCACTTCAACTCCAACATTTTATGTTCAATATTAATATCGCAAGAAAAAGATTTGCCACCTCTTGTCTACTCATATAGTGTATGGAAGGATATAAAGTTCACCCAATTCAATTCCAATGGTATAGCATTGGATTTTGGGGTACAGTACCATGAGGACAGTCTACCTTCTCTTGAGCTATGGCCCCTTATCCACCTGATTCACATGGTAAGGGTGGGAGATGTAGCTGGTTATATCCTGGAGAACCATGTATTTCTCTTGCACTGTCGTCAGCACTGCTATTTAAGAACGCTTCCATTTTTTTTCACTATTCTGTCCTGTAATAGGGTATCAAGACATTATTGGACATTGGCTCTGTAGTGGCCCTCACAGATTCCTGGACCTGCTCTCAAAACAAGCTGTCTTGGACATCTGTGAAAGAAAATGGGAAATGGTAGGATCCTCTGCTGAGAAGCAGATGCACGCCTGCTCCACTGCAGTTTGATACGGAGAGAGGGTCAGCTCAACCAGCAGCTCTCTATCACATTGTCCTCCTAGCCCCATTCAAACAAATGGAAAAATCCAGATGATTTTGGGAAGGAGTGGGAATATTGGAAAAATTTCAGTAAGCTTTGCCATGTGATATTTGTGGCATGTATTGCCTGGGTTCTGCCAAAAAAAAGTCCTTTTTAATAGGTGACTACAGGAAGGGTTTCTAAATGGGAATGGAAAGATGAATTATATGCATAGGCTCCAGAGAAATTAAAACTCCTGGAGAAGTCAGAAACAGAAAGAAGCCCGGAACATGACCTTGAGCTATGCTCTCACGAGACTCATTAGGTGTAGCTATGTCTAGAACCATGAACAGCCTTACTGATCATTGCCACACTCTTCTCAAACAAAGACTCTGTTGTTCTGAACTGGACGCAGAGGCAACTAAACCACAAAGGGTTAACACTCTCAGAGGGAATAAGTGGAAACTGTCTTAGAAGAAGCCAAAACTTCTCAATTGCTTCACTGTGAAATGTGACTGTCAATGAAAAGTGTTTTAAAAGAGACATGGTGGGTGAGGTGATATCTTTTATTGGACCAATTTCTGTAGGTGAAAGCAAAGCTGTCGAGCTTACACAGAGGTCTTGTGTGTAAGCTCAATAGCTTGTCTCTCTCACCAGCATAAGCTGATCTAGTAAAAGATATTACCTCACCCACCTTGTCTCTCTAATATCCTGGGACAGACATGGCTACCACAACATTTCTTACTAAAAAGCAAGCTTAGACTTTATTTGTTTGAAAATCTAAATCACATATCCACTATAGCAGGGGTTCCCAACTCGTGGCCCATGGGGCTTTTTCAATTGGCCCGAGCTCCCCTGCATTTGTCCATGAGGTGCAGAGCCAGCCGGGACCCGGGCTGTGGCCTCCAGTCTCCCCATGGCATGCAGTTGGAAGCCAGGCTGTGGCCTCTGGCCCCCCACTCGCCCATCCTGGTCTCAGAACATAGCCAGGACCTGGGCTGCAGCCTCTCACCCCCTGGCCACATGGCATGCAGCCGAGAGCTGGGCTGCAGCCACCCCCACCCCCATCCGGCGCTCAGCCAGGACCCGAGCTGGCCACCACTGTTTTTAAGAGGCGTTTTTATTAAAAAAAAAAAAAATTTTAAAGCTGTTTTTTAATTTTTTTAATTTAAAATTGGCTTTTCATTAAATAAATATTTTTAAATTTTAAATAACTTTTAATAAAAAATTAAATTAAATTTAAGTAATTAAATTAATTCAAATTACTTACTATTAATGGAAATGTACTAGAAATTTAATTAATTACATTTTCATTTAATTTTAGTCAAATAGACTTGTGGCCCTTCATGGCTGTAAAAATTGCATGTGTGGCCCTCGAGGCAAAAAGGTTAGGAACCACTGCACTATACTGTAGTAGTTTCAGTGAAACATTGACAGTCTATCATGCAAAACTACTAAAAAATTCTCTATGAATTGATATTTTTTTCTAGAAAGCATTTATGGGTCACTCAAAGCTGCTGCAGGCTACAACAAAAACAATGAACTAAGAAATAAAGTGATCCAATTTAGATAAATTCAAACTATTTTTAGATCTTACACAAAATTGATCTTTTCATTCTCATGGACTGAAAGATAACGGATAACCATAATAACCTAATGAAAATGCTGATACAGAAAAAGGAATTCAAAAGATATGGTTAGCCTCAGAACAATTGTTAAAGTATTTATAGGTATCACTTTACCTAAATGCTCCCAGCAAAACGCAAACTGAAGTTCCTCATTAATAGCATTTACTCGTACCTTGGATCTGTAAAATATTTAACGGTGGCTAACAGGAGTACTAGAATTCTTAACTAGTTCATTTGTCACATGTTTTAGGTATCCTGGAAATGCCATCTGGATTCTGTATCATGTAGACAATGGATTTTATTTGCTTCTATTGCCCACTTTTGGTTCACTAAAGTTTTAAGTGCCTGTAGTTAAGCTCTTCACTGGAGATTTGATTTGTAATATAATTGTTATATTAAAATGCTCCGAAACTGCTGAATTTTCAAATGCAGTGAACAACTTGTGTGTGGCACACAGTAAATCAAGTTTCCTCTAAAGAAGTCTGATGGCAATACTGTACTTCACATTGATGCTCCCTATCAAACCAAAGATGCATTAAAAAATACCTTTTCAACATAGTTCTGAGGAGAGTTTGTATTCCAATCCAGCTGAAAGTACTCATAGGTCTAATTTCTTGTACATAGCATTTATTCTCAGTGTTCTTTAGTAAGAATAGAAGCAGACTCTCAAAACATTTTATACTCAGATATTAACTACTACCACTACTCAGCAAGTTATTATACACGCCATTTACATGGAGCCAATATTCAGATACTGCAGAACCTGGTGAAAACTGCATTTTATCATATACCTCTGACCCCGTGAACTGCTCTCTGTATACTAACCAAGCTCCCCAGGACTTGTTCTACATTGCAAACCCATCATCAGCGTTAAATTGCTGAATCTGTTTCTTTAAAATTAACCTGTCACAAAATTATTTCTTTCTTCTCTCAACAACTGTAGAATTTTCACCCAAAATAACACCTATCCAAATTGAATAATAAAAAACTTTGGATTAGTACCATCTTTCCTACACAGAGATGTCAATGGGAGAATTACTATGGGACTTTCATGCCAGCACATCTACAGAATGAGAAGTAGATCGACCTTTAAAATGGGTCTTCAAAATGAGGTATATTATCTTGCTCATCTTCCCCTGTACACGAAGGCAGAGACATGAAATTTTCCTTTCTTTGAGTAATGTCCACAGATCCATTAGAATGGCTACATCAGCCTGCCTGCAGTTTGGGGGGAGAGCCATACCCGTCACTGGCAGCAGTGAATCTGGCATTCCCTCAAGCTGAGAAGTTCCCAGACAGGACAGTTCAAATCTAATGCCTAATGTTATTATGTTTAATATCCTTTGAGGGAAAAATACAGGTTCTCCTATTGCAGAAATTCCACCTAAACACAAACCCAAATACTTGAGTATCAATTTCCAGTTCTATTCTATATGATCCATTTGTCTCTAGGATGGAGCCACATGTGGACCTATCACTTGAAGAAAAGGAACGCTGCAGATAAGCAGATACATTTTTCTATTCTTTGTGCTAAGGTTCACAGCTCCATTACTATGGGACTTTCATGCCAGCACATCTCCAGAATGAGAAGTAGATTGACCTTTAAAATGGGTCTTCAAAATGAGGTAGATTATCTTGCTCATACATGAAGGCAGAGAGAAGAAAGCCAATCCCATTCCTTTTTTTGAGATGTCTAAGGCTAGATAATTGATATACAGAATCTGATGACCCTAGATAGTCACAGATTCTAAGGCCAGAAAGGATGGCTGTGGTCATCTAGTCTCACCTCCTGCATAACATGGGGCACAGAACTTCTCCAAAATAATTCCTGTTTGAACCAGACCATTTCTTTTAGGGGGAAAAAAAAAAATCTGATCTTGACTTTAAGATTGCCAGTGACGGAAGTATTCTCTCCTGTTGTATTTCATGAAATGCTTCAACTTGCCATATGACCTGTATTCCTTTCTGTAGTGTCTGTCAGGAATTAGGAATGTAAATTATCTTTTCTGATCCCTATGGAAAGCTGAGGCTATCCAGAAAGTGTTCCACTATATCATTAACATAGGTGGTAAATGATTTGTCTGAATGTCTGAACCCAAGGACCAAATGCCCTGTATTCCTGCAAGAAATAAGTGAATCTGACATTTTTCTTCCTAGGAAGAGTTTCTTAGGCCATGTGATTCTTAGTTTGAGAAGGACCATATTCCCAATACTTTCCATCCAGATACTAAAACAAACAAAGAGTCCTGTGGCACTTTTAAAGACTAACAAATTTATTTATCACATGAGCTTTCATGGGAGAAAATCCCACTTCATCAGACGCTGTGAAGATGGGGAACTTACAGAATGGGAGGATAAGGTCCATCCAAATTAGTACTGCTTATAAAAGCATGCAAGGGAATTAAGTTGTCAGGTGACATTTATTTTTGTTAGCCTGATACCCCCTGAAAATTATCATAACCAAAGGAAGGCACCTCCAACCATGGCTGCCTGGTTTGGGCTACTGGTGAAGAGCCTACATATAGTGGGGATGCCATTCTTCCAGGTTAAAAATCCACTCCCCCATTACAAATGCTGAGTCCCTGACCACTAGGAAAAACAGACACACATCTTCAGTAATGATAAATAAAATTTTGATTGGCACACATTACGGAACTTTCTGGCCTTATAAAACATAGGCTACAGAGAGGGTATGAGGAAGAGAAGTAAACACATACTGGGCCAAGAGGCCTTTTAATAAGGAGGAAGGCGACCATAGCCCCCCACCCACTTCCTTTTGCCTCTGTCTTTTCTCAGCCTAGCCTACTTCTTGAAACCTGCAGAAGCACCACCTGTTACAAAGTCCTCAGAAGGGGAAGTGGAGTTGATGTGACAATTTTCCCAAACAACTGTTGAATCAACCAGATGTTACTAAAACAAAGTGTCTGAAAACCTGAAATAAAAGACATGGTTACTCACCTGCAGTAATGGACGTTCTTTGAAATGTGTACACACCATTTAGGTATCATCACACCCCATTCCATTGATCAGTAGTCTTTTACCAGCACTCATCTGGGTCACACGTGCAGAATGTATCCCGTGACAGCCTTACCATGAGTTTGACATGCACATGACCTCCCTTCCTCAGTCCCTTTTCTACCGCAGAGTCCACTAATTGAACTCCAAGTAGACGGAAGGTGGGTAGGTAGTGGAGCACCCACAGGGGGACAAATCTCAAAGAATATCAGTTACTGCAGGTGAGTAACCCTGTCGTCTTCTTTGAATGATGTCCCTGTGGGTGCTCCACTTTAGGTGACTATGTGGCAGTTCCTTCAATTGGTGGAGGGATTTTGGCGTACAGATAAAAGTACAGCTTTGCCAACAGTGATATTACTCACAGATGCTCAGTTTATTGCATAATGGATGGTAAACGTATGTACTGACATCCACAGGGCCATCTAGGATATGTCCAAGAGAGCAACACTGCTTAGGAATACAGTGGTAGTGGAAATCGCTCTAGAGGAGTGAGCTCATATCTGATGGAGCCTGGATTTCCTTTTGTCGACAACTTGTGCGAATACATTCTTTTATCCACTTTAATAGTCTGATATCCAGACAGGTATTCTGCTGATATCAGAATCAAATGATATATGCACCAATTCTATAGCCTGACTGCTCTGGCACATAGGGAGTGTGACCTTACCCCTCCTTCGAAATTGATATAGAACATACAGGCTATATTGTCTGTCATTCGCACTGATTGATTTTTTTATAAAGGGTAGAAAAAAATCAGCAAGCATTGCATACCACTCAGCTCTAACACATTTATGTGAAGACAGAGTTGCCGACAATCTGTATATGTACAGACAATAAGTAAAAGTAGTATGTGATTTTACTGCTGTCCGTGAACCCACAATTAAAAGAAAAGGTCCATTGAAATCGCCCGGCTTTCAGGACTCACTCATGCAGTATGAAGGAAGAATGGGAGCAGCAACTCAGCACTGAGGTGAGCAGTTGGATGCTGCTTCCCGAGTCCTAGTGACAGAAGATTTCCACTTTTATATATGCTGGACTGCTAACAATGACCCTCAAGCGGAGCACCCACAGGGACATCACTCAAGGAAAAACTTAGAGTTTCTCTAAGAAACGTTCTGCAGCACAGAGGGATGGTGGGGGGCTGGCCATTAAGGGGGAAGGGGGAGCTTCAGAAGCCAGAGCATTCCCCTGCTGCCAAAGACTGACAGGGCTGCCTCTGCCTCTAAACTGCAACCGGGTGACATACTACTGTAAGGGATCTGTGCACTTTAGCACCAAGAAGGAAGTCCTATACCTCACACCACTGAAGGTGTACAAATGAAAGATTCATATCATTAGAGTGAAGACTATATTATTAGCATTCCAGGACAGCATTGGCTCTTAACCCCAGAGGGCAGGCCCCAGAAGAATGGCTATTAAAACATCATGACTTTAGGGATATTAGAGAACTATTTTAAAGGTTTTGTTTTGTTCTGTGCGTGGTTGAGTTCGTAATACCTGGCTTTACAGATGTAGGAACACAAAAAACAACCTCAGCAAACTCTGTGTTCCTGAAACAGTCCTGGCCCATACAGTACATATAGAAACCTTGATTGGTATGATGTGATATTGGAATTCATTTGCTATGATTTGCATAAGTCAGAAGCACTTGCAAGAAATGCAACGATTTCATAACCAAAGCAGATTCAGCCTTTATATCTTGCCACCATACATTCTCTAGGGTACAGGCAAATATATTTCAGTTATAAACAAAACTGCACCAGATTTTGTATATGCCATCCACTTTAACAGAAATTAAATTTAATTCTTATACCATTAATTTTGCCTAAATAAATCACTTTTTTGTCAGGTTCACTTTGCATTTAGTATCTTCCCTAGTCTCACAAGTTGGATATTGGTAAGAAGTAGCAGTATCATAAAAAGGTAACAAAGAGACTGGACTCTCTACTCCAGGAATTATCCATCTGGGGGACATGACTAACCTGCCCTACCCACACTGTTAAATGAAAGGGGGGCAAGTAGGTAAAACAGGGAGCTTAAAGAGCTTCCAACATGGAAACTAAGAGCCCCTGATCTAATCCATTGCCTAACCAGTGCAAGATTTTTCTCATTTCAAGCACTTTTTTCCCAAAATAATTTTAAATGCTTCAAGCAATAGGACCTCTATCACCGAAGATGCTTTCAGTTTTAATTTGTAATTTAAAACACACACTAATTAACTTTATGCAATATATTAAAGCCTGCAATATTTGGAAGCGTGCAATGGTGATAGCTACTCATTAACATAAACAGAACAAATAGTTTACTATTTTAAGGCTGCAAACAAGATCACAATAGCTGTTTGCATCCATTTGTACCATGAGTTGGCTGGAAGTAGTGATTTATGGCTTTAAAGAGATTACAATTTAAGGTAAAACAATCACCTGATCAATATTATGTCATTAGTAATATGGAAAGCATTGCTAAGAAAAACATTTTGGCCATTCAATTCCCTCTCTAACACAAATTATTTACACCAATACTGAGGCTGCACAGTTAAAAAATATCAAAAGCCAAGAAGTGTAAATTCTAACGGTAATATTAACTTGGCTACATGCACATACTGTATGTTTTATTACATCTCTTCAATAATGCGAATATATTAAGACAGGCCTCGACAAATCTGATGCACACCTAGGGGCCAGCCAAAAAACTGAGGCGCCTAGGTGTGTGGCAGTGAAGACTGCTACTGATGCCACTTCTTCTGGAGGCAATGTGGTGTTCAGAAGACCCTCTGTCGCTGAAAAAAGCTGCTGCTGGCGCCACTTTTGGCAGTGGGGGAAGAGGCAGAAGAGAAAAGGTGATGCTGGCTCTTTTTAGGCACTGGGGACATTCACCTCCCTGTCTGCTGCAGTGCTCCTAGGCACCAGGGGCAAAATCCCGGGTGCCCTGGCAACCTGGTGCCCAGGATTTATCGAGCTCTGTATTAATATACTCTTTTAACAAGAAAAAAACAGGAACACAGGTAGTTGTGTGCAACATATATTATAACTGATACTGAAGCTTTAACTTTTCTATTGACTGACTTTTTGTTTTTACTGTTCACTAATTTTGTATTAACAGCTTTGCACTTTATTTTCTATTGCTTTTCCTTAAAGAAAAAATCCAGAGCTCTTCTGGTAGTAAATGTCTTGAACCAACCACTGCACACAAAGGCTGTGTTAAAAAAACAACCTGATTTAGAGGGGAAGTGAAGACAGCTGTAAAATATATATAAAACAAATGGAAGAAAAAGGAAGTTGATAGTAATGAGTATAAACCAAAAGTTAGGAACTGGAGAAATTTGATAAGAGAAGCCCAGCGACACAAGGAGAAATCTAGGTCCAGCAGAGTTAAGGGGAATAAAAACGAGTTTTTAAAATATATTGGGGAAAAAAGTACCCGGAAAATGGTACTGTCAGTTGCTAGGTGGAAATGGTAGAATTATCAACACCACAGAAAAGATAGAGGCATTCAATAAATACTTCTATTCTGCATTTGGGGAAAAACATCTGATTCATCTCATCATCTGGTGATAACACTTTCCATTCCACTTTTCTCTCTGCAAGACATTACACAGAAGCCACTTAAGTCAGCCATTTTTAAATCAGCAGATCCAGATAATTTGAATGCAAGACTTTTACCTGAGTGGCTGAGGAGCTCGCTGTACCATTAAGAAGTTACTCACCTTAAGCAGTAACTATGGTTCTTTGAGACGTGTGTTCCTATTAGTTAGCAGAAGTCAGGCTGTGAGCCTGCTCATAAGTTCAGAGAAACTAGCAAACACATAAGCAAAGAAAACTCACACAAGCGCATTCCAAAAAGGTGGTACCAGAACCCTTGCTATCAAATATGGTACAAATGCACCCCCCAAAGATAACAAGTACATACTGACCCCTCCAAAAAATAAGGTCAGATGACAGGGTGATGGATAGAGATGTTTTGATCGAACCAACATGCACAAGGTAAGCGGGGTGATAACAAACCACCTCAAGGGGCAATATACAACTTGTTTGTATCACTGTATAAAAGAGGATCTCAAAAGGAATGTCTTTGGCGGGCCTGAGGGGAGGGAGGAAGAACAGAAAATCCCACTGTTACTGAGCTGGGCTATTGTAACAAGAACATACCTGTTAATTGGCCTCTAGAGTCTGCAGAATACTAAAACCATGCTTCATCAACAATTAGCCTGACCAGATGCCTTTGCTACTAAATCCAGATCTGTGTGGATTTCTTGGGCAATTCAACTGAGGTCTGCTGTATCAGCTATCCGAGCAGTGCTAGGATGGCACACTGAATGAAACAGAGGGAATGGGACAAAGCGAAAAAGCCCTTGTCCTATGAGAGTGTGACGGAATGCACATCTGTGCAGCCCTTGGGCGTGACCTGTATAATCTTTCTGTTCAGTTTTGCAGTGTAATTGTGTTATTTGATGACAATTACACTATACCAGGTTCCTCTGTGAATGCTCAGAACATATGCCACGTGATTACCAGGGTGCCATGTTCCCTGCTGCGACATGTATGTATAGATGTGAAGCATGTTACAGGGTTCAGACTCTCAGGGCTGTCTCTAGCACAATGGCTGAAGATTTACACATCAAAGGGAATGCTAATGCCCTCCCCTGCTCAGGTAGGAGTGAAGAGAACAGGACAGTGAGGGGGAGGGGCTGTCAGCAGTTTGTTAAAACAAAGACACAGAGACTGTGAGGGGGGAGAAGCTGCAGGCTTTCAGCCTGAGAAGACACCATCCTGCAACCAACCTCAAGCAAGATCGGGGCCCTGCCTAAGAACAGGCAGAGAATGGCTGCAAGACATCAGACAGCCAAACACCATGTGCATAATCTTGGACTCTGAGGTCAGTTTAGGCGAAGATGTTAGGGTAGTATGCGGTTTATACCTTTTATTTGATAGTAGTCACTCCTGACTCATTTGTAACATGTTGCTGCCTTGATTGGCCATATTCTCACTTGAAATCAGACTCTGATCAATAAACTAGTAGTTGTTTTACCTAAAGCTGTGTGGTCTTTAGAGGGTGTGGATGTGGGAGGCTGGGCACAATCCACTTCTTTGTTAAGTGGACGGATTTGAGACTAAGGTGATTGGGAGTGGGTCCCAATCCCTGTAAGGCAGTGGCTCCCAGCGTAGTGTCTGGGGCTGGATGTGCTTGCTTGGGGACCAACGCCTGTGTGGCTAGTGGATTTACACCCACTGCCTGGGACCAATTACACGCTGGTGGCTGGTGTGGACTGACTCAGGAGTGAGTGGTCACCCAGCAAAGCGGGGTAAATTGGGGTTCAGGAGTGGGGTTCAAGCGGTCATAGCAGCACACCAGACTGGATTTGGGGAGCAGCCTGTCACAGAGAGCATCTCCCATGGAGTGCTGGCCGATCCCTGCTCTGAGGTACTACTGCAGGCATATCTTTTCTAGTAAGTCGTGAACAAGTTCATTGTTGGTGTCCCCCATTTTTGGAATATGTTGTGGAGTATCACTGAGACCATCTAAGTGGTAAATAAAAAGACAAAGGAGTGAAAGAAAAGGAAGCTCCATAAGGTAGATAAATCTTAATAATTCTAAGGAAGTTAAAGATCTGCTAACAGACAAAGCTCTGTGTCTAGTTGGGCAGTTGAGAAGAAAATGAGGAGAGTTAACCTATCCTACACAGAATGCTGGTTAGCCTTCATGGCAGAGCACAAAGGGTAGGCGGGAGAGGATAGCGTCTGCATGGGCCAAACAGATCCCCTACCAAAATTCCCCATTCAGCAGCGCTGCGAGACAGGCATACCTACATTGGAGCACTCATACGGACACCATTCAAAGAGAATCCTGATTTTCAAAAAGTCTAGGAGCACTGCAGAAGTTCCAGTAGACTGAAAAGAAGCTAACGTTGTATCAATAATTAAAAGTGTCAACATGGGTAATTATAGGCCTGTCAGTCTGACATCAATCCTGGGCAATTTAATGGAGCGGCTGAGATAGGATTTGATTAATAATGAACTGAGGGAGGATAATTAATGCAAATCAACATGTGTTTATGTAAAAGAAATCCTGTCAAACTAACTTGATATCTTTTTATGATGACATTACAAACTTGGTTGATAAAGTTAATAGTGTTGATGTTATATACTTAGACTTCCATAAGGTGTTTGACTTGGCGCTGCACAGCTTCTTAATTAAAAAACTAGAATGGTATAAAATTAACATGGCGCACACTAAATAGGTTAAGAACTGGCTAACAGGTCTGTCTCAAAATGCAACTGTAAGTGGGGAATTTCCATTAAGCAGCTGGGTTTCCTATGGATCTGACATGAATTGGTTCTTCGCCCCATGCTATTTAAAATCTTTACCAATGATCCAAAACAAAATCATCACTGATAAAAGTCTGAAGAGGACAAAGGGGTAAACAAAGAAGAAGAGGTCACTACTTCTTAATGATCTAGATTGGTTGGTAAACTGGGCACAAACAAGCAACATGCATTTTAATATGGCTAATGTAAATGGAACAAAGAAGGTCGGCCACATTTACAGGCTAGGAAACACTATCCTGAGAAGCTGCGACTCTGAAAAAGATTTCGGGGTGATGGGGGATAATAGCTAACATGAGCTCCCAGTGTGACACAGTGGCCAAGAGGGCTAATGAAATCCTGGGATGCATGAACAGGGCAATCTTGAGTAGAACTAGGGACGTTATTTCACCTCTGTATTTGGCAGTAGTGTGACTGCTGCTGGACTAGCGTGCCTAGTTCTGGTGCCTACAATTCAAGAACGATCTTGAAAAATAGGAAAGGGCTCGGAGAAGAGCCAAGAGAATGAGTAGAGGATTACAAAACATGCTTTATAGCAAAATGGTCAAAGAGCTCAATCTATCTAGCTTAACCAAGAGAAGATATAGTGGTGAGTTGAACCCAGTGCATTAAGTACATAAAAGGGGGAAAAATTAATAATGGACTCTTTAGTCTAGCAGAGTAAGGTGTAACATGATTCAATGTCTGAAGTTTAAGCTAGACAAAACCAGGTTGGAAATAAGGCATAAGTATTTAATAGTTAGAGTAATTAGCCACTGGAATAATTTAACAAGGGTTGTAGTGGACTGTCCATCACTGACAATTAAGTGAAGACTGGACGTTGATCTTGAGTATCTTCTCTTTTAGAATTATTGGGGGTAAGTTCTATGGGCAGTATTATACAGGAGGCTCAGACCAGACATTCACACTGGTCCCTTCCAGCCTTAGAATTTATGAATCTGTGATTCTGGAAACCTACTCAGTGGCTCACAGCATGGCCATAGAATCTTAGGGCTGGAGCGACCTGATGAGGTCATCAAGTCCAACCCCCTGCTAAAAGCAGGACCGCTCCCACTAAATCACCCCAGCCAGGGCTTTGCCTAACCAGGCCTTAAATGTTTCCGAAAATGGAGATTCCACCACCTCCCTAGATAACCCATTCTAATGCTTCACTACCCTCCTAGTGAGAAAGTTTTTCCTAATATCCAACCTCGACCTCCCCAGCTGCAACTTGAAACCATTGCTCCTTGTTCTGTACTCCGTTACCACCGAGAACAGCCTAGCTCCCTCCTCTTTGGAGCACCCCTTCAAGTAGTTGAAGATTGCTATCAAATCCCCCCTCAGTCTTCTCTTCTGCCGACTAACCACACAAAGTAGCTTGCAGAATCAGAGTATTAATTAGATATGATGGGCATGTACATCTGTAACTGCTGAGAAGTTCGAAAGAGGTAGTCTATCTTAAGACTTAAATTTTTGATTTGTCAATTTTCAAATCATGACCACTTTGTTAAATAATTATTTTTATTTTCTTCAGACTCAGAAAAAAAAAAAAAAAACAACACTAAACCTTACTGAGGATGGACCATTACCACAATGAATTTCAAGATCAGCTGTTTTTGTTTTAGCAATCCAAAGAAAAGTTTCCCTTGCCACAATTTACAAAAACTAAAGGATGCACAGAAACTGAAGAAAGGAATATTTTCACAAGTGACTATAACGAAGGAACTTTAGTACACATACACACAGAGATGTGTAAGGAATTATTTCTTGACACTAACCTGATGGCTAACAACAGAGGTCAACCAACAAGTGGCCAAGAAAGGATTGTCTCCTTACTATACAGAAAACATGCAATTGCTCCGTGGAGAAAAAAGTAAGAGAAACAAAGACGCAGAGTGTGTCAGGTATTCTACTCCTGGAAAGTGGTGATCCAAAGTGCAGAGAAGCTGGCAGTCTTCACCAGTTAGCATGAGAAACAGAAGGCTTAAAGTGTCATATTCTAGTTTTATATACAGCTAGAAAGGTGCGTAAAATGGCATTTTAATTTTTAAAAGCTTTGAAAGTGGCCATTAATTGACACAATGTGTTCCATATGTTTATCTATCCACTTAATCAGTTAATTGGGACAAAACTGAAGGGTGAAGCAGTCCTGCCATGCATGGTAGGATTGTGTTTACCATGCTATTCTTAGGCTAATTTCAAGGTCCTAGAAATTGCCTGTTCTTAACATCATATATATATACTAGCCATTGACTGGAAAGACCTAATACTACTGATAACTAGTACTAAAAATTCAACAAGATAAATCTCACGTCCATAACATTTTTCTTTAAAACTAAATTCCTTCTGAGCCAAAATTACAATAAATGTAGGAAGCAGAATATTTTCAGCATTCCCTCACTAACCTCTGTTCATTGCCTATGATTGTTATAAAAATGACTGTAGAAATAAAGACTTGTGAAATAACCCATGAAACTGATAAAATATCTGTTTATGGGAATGCATGTGAAGAAAGAAGATATAAACTAAGTGATTCACATTAAGAATTTGTGTCACTTACTACATTAACTATAAGGACTGCATGAGAAAATAAAAACCAGTTAGTTTTAGTTAGTTTACCTGTGTTAGTTTAACTCAATACTCACTAAGAACTAGTATGATGAATCAAAATTAATGCCAACTAGCAAAAAAGAACTGGCATATTCTTCGGTAGGGACCCACTGAAATATAGATTAGGGATGGGACCACACTCTCCCTAACAAAGACAGTGTGATATCACATACCCAGTGCTCCGCAATGCCGTGAGACCATTAGGTCTTGTGACATCACAGAGCGCTGGGTATACGAGACTGCACTCTGCGAGACCACACTCTCTCCCTAACACAGAGGTCTCACAGAGCACAGTCTTGCACACACAGCACTCTGATGCCACAAGAGTGCCCTAGAATTTCAATTTATGGCATGTACGGCCTACTTGAAGTACATAAAAGTCAAATCAGGTCCACCATAGCAAATGAGTTTGACATCCCTGCTTTAGTGGGTACAAATCTACCCCATGCAATGGTAGAAGCAGCTTTAAAATGGTTAAACTAATAAAATAGATAACCTTCATTCACTTGATTCTGCAAAATTCAGTAAGCTATGATGTTAATAAACAATAACAATTTTTAAAAGATACTCTTTTGATTTTAAAAGGGATTGCTTAAATCCTTTTCTTAATGTTTGTTCTAGTTTATAAGAAAACCTGATTTAAATAAAAGACTCCTGCAGTATTTAAGAAGTTTAACAACTTTTTTGCAGACACCTGCAACAAATAGTTTTTGTTTCTTCTACTGATTCAAAGGCAGCTATTAATAAAAGTTTCCTAGAACTGTGAAAATATCAGACAAATACACATCAAATACTCTACTAGCATGTTTCAAGCTTTTTCTTTAGTTGGTATTGCTTTAAAAGGATTCTCATAGGTTAGAGAGATTGCTTAAAGTGTATGCTTAAATTATACTCAACACACTAGGCAGCAAAGTGCTATCTAAGTGTATGCTTTTAACACATTAATTAATGAAAAAAATTTCTTTCTGTCTACCAAAACTTTCAACAAAAATGGTTACACCATGTCTGTTTTAGACAGTGGAAGTAAATCAAGAAACATTTTTTACACAATTGGGATTTCATCTAGTTGCTTGCATTTCAGTTTTATTTTATTAACACTGCAAGCAATTACTTTTCAAACTTCTTATAAAATGACATGGTTTGTTGGACTCCAGTGTAGCACACAGCACAGTATTGTATCCAGCCAATTTGTTACACCTTCTCAAAGCTTCAGAGGAATCTCTGTTAAGACTGGGAAAATAATTCAATTTTCAGAGATGTAATAAATATTTTTGCAACCGTTTCCTTATCTAGATAGACTGACTGTTGAAATCTATTCTGCTTGTATGCATGCATATTTTTCTGTCATCCCCATCCCATCCATACCTGGAAAAGGAAACAATTTTGTTAGCTGCATTATTTTGCATTTGCCTCCCAGAATTTTCACAGGTTACTGCAAAGTTTAGAAAGCTCACTGATAAGGTACTGATTTAAGGGCAGAAAAAAGATGGTACGTCAGGCTTGACAAAATTGGCTCTCAGCTAGGCGCCAGCAGTTTTATTTTTGGTCACCAAAGGGCGCTCCTCCATTGCATTTCTGCAGCAGAGTTAGGAGTCAAGCTACAAAGCCCAGTCGCCCTGGGGGCGACCTGGCACCCAGGTTTTGGCGAGCCCTGTGGTACATGATCTTATGTAAACCATTACAATCTAGGGCTCCAGTAGTCTTGAGAAAATTCTTGGCTATCAAGTACTGAAAAAACTCCAACATTCCCCCATTTTTTCACATAAACTCAACCTGATTCCTCCAAAGAAAAAGTCAGAGAATCATAGATGATTAAGGTAGGAAGAGACCTCAGGAGGTCATCTAGTCCAACCCCCTGCTCAAAACAGGACCAAGCCCAACCAAATCAATCCAGCCAGGGCTTTGTCAAGATGGGCCTTAAAAGCCTCTAAGGATGGAGATTGCACCATGACCCTAGGTAACCCATTCCAGGGCTTCACCACCCTCCTCGTGATTTTTTTCTCCCTAATATCCAACCTAGACCTTCCACACTGCATCTTGAGACCACTGCTCCTAGATCTATTATCTACTATCACTGTGAGAACAGCCTAACTCCATCCTTCCTGGAACCACCTTTCAGGTAGTTAAAGGCTGCTGTCAAATCCCCCCTCACTTCTCTTCTTTAGACTAAATGTGTAGTTCCCTCAGCATCTCCTCCTAAGTCATGTGCTCCAACTCTAATCATTCTCCTTACCCTCTGCTGGACTCTCCAATTTGTCCACATTCTTTCTGTAGTGGGAGGCCCAAAACTGGACACAATACTCCAAATCTGGCCTCACCAATGCCAAACAGAGGGGAATAATCTCTTCCCTCAATCTGTTGGCAGTGCTCCTAATAATGAAGCCCAATATGCCACTTGCCTGCTTGGCAACAAGAGCACACTGCTGATTCATCTCAGATTCTTGTCCACTGTAACCCCCAGGTCCTTTTCTGCAGAACAGCTGCCTGTCGATCCCCAATCTATAGCAGTGCATGGGATTCTTTTGTCCTAGGACTCTGTACATGTCCTTGTTGAATTTCATCAGATTTCTTTTGGCCCAATCCTTCAATTTGTCTAGGTCACTCTGTATCCTATCTCTACCCGCCAGGTTATCCACCACTCCCGCAGCTTAGTGTTATCTGCAAACCACCTTATCCTCCAGATCATTAATAAAGATGCTGAACAAAACAAGGCTCAGCAGTGATGCCTGGGGCACTCTGCTTGTTAATAGCTGCCAATTAGACACTGAGCCACTGATCATTACCTGTTGAGCCCAATTATCTAGCCAGATTTCTTCTGTCCATCTTGGAGTCCATTCATTCAACCCAGGTCCTCCCTGCTCAGTCTCACTCAGACCTGCGGACAGGAATTCTAGGCCCCAAGCTCAAACAGTCCTATGGAGCCCTGCCCCTTCAACTCCCCCCCCCCCCTTCCAACCATGGTTCCACACACAATCCATCCCTCCTGACCTC
>ML685818.1:422109-444230 GCA_007922175.1 Pelusios castaneus | reverse complement strand
GGGGGGGGCGAAGAGAACTGGAGTGAGTATCCATGCTGCACCGTGCGGAGTACCCATTGGTCCGAGGTAACTAGGGCCCAGGCACGGTGGAACCGGGATAATCTGTTGAGGAAAGGCAAGGGAGTTGGATCCGCAGCTATAATTGGTACGTCGTCCCCGATCGTACCCTCAAAAGGGCTTCTTAGGCCCGGAGGGATGGCGCTGCCCTCCCTGGTTCTGGTCCGGGGGGCGACGGCTTGCCCTGCGCCCATTACGGCCTCTCCTCCTGTCCCAGTCTTGGCGCCGTTGGTATGGGCGAGCCGATGTCTGCGGCTTAAAGGGCTTTCTTTGCGTCGCTGGGGCATGGAGGCCCAGTGATTTCACCATTGCCCTCGAGTCTTTGAGGGACTGAAGCCTGGAGTCTGTCTGAGACGCAAACAGCTCCGGCCCTTCAAAGGGCAGGTCCTGAATGGTGGACTGGACCTCGGCGGGCAGGCCCGAAGCTTGGAGCCACGAACTCCTCCGCATGGTGATGCCTGATGCCATCACCCTGGCTGCAGCGTCCGCTGCATCCAGTGCCGACTGAAGGAGGGCTCGGGACACCACCTTCCCCTCCTTAGACATAGCTGCCAGCTCGGACCTCGAGTCCTGGTCCAGCTTGTCGGTCAGCTTATCGAGGGCCGCCCATGCATTAAAAGTGTATCTGCTGAGGATCGCTTGTTGGTTGGCGATCCTCAGCTGGAGACCCCCCGAGGAGTACACTTTACGGCCAAACAGGTCCAATTTTTTCGCGTCCCTCGACTTAGGCGTGGGACCTTGGTGACCTTGCCTTTCTTTCTCGTTGGCCGTCTCAACCACCAGCGAGTTCGGGACCGGGTGGGAGTAGAAATGCTCGTAGCCTTTAGCGGGGACAAAGTACTTTTTCTCCACCCGCTTGGCTGTTGGAGCGATAGAGGCCGGAGTTTGCCACAGGGTTTTGGTAGTGTTCTGCACTGTCTTAATCAGTGGCAGGGCCACCCTGGAGGGACCCTCTGGGAGGAGGATGTCCACCATTGGATCCGCTTCCTCCATGACCTCCTCTGCCTGGAGGCCCATAACCTTCGCCACTCTCCTAAGCAAGTCCTGATGCGACCTGCTGTCATCTGGGAGAGTGGCCGGTTTTGCTCCTGCCACCGCCTCGTCCGGTGGAGATGAGGACGACTCTCCAGTTGGGTCCGCCGGGGGGTCCAGCGCTCCTGAGGGCTGTGGGTCCTCCCTCGTTGAGGGGTCGACCCGGGTCCTTCCTGCCCGGTCCCGGGCAGGGGCCCTCCCCAACTCTGGAGGAGCACTTGCTGTGCAAGACGGCTGGTGTCTTGACGACAGAGTGGAAGGAGGCCTGTCCGACAAAGGGCCCTGGGCCTGATGGTATGCCCACGGGGTCCAGAATGGCCACTGTTGGGGTGGTTGCCACTGGCGCCCGTCCCCATGGCCAGCCTCTCTCCTCCCGGAGCGGCTCCTGCTCCGTCTGGCGGAGCTCATACTGTCGCCCGACTCGGACGAAAATCTGCTCCGTGGGGACCAAGGTGGGGCTGTGCCGCGGACCGGAGAATAATGCCGCCCCGCCGTCGGGGTCAGTACTCGCGGTGCCGACGGGCGGCGGTGCCGCGAAGATTCACGGCTCAGGCGCTCAGGTGGGGACCGGTACCGTGGGGCCCCTGCTGCCGCCATCACCGCTGGTGGAATAGGTGATCGGTGCCGCTCCGGGGGCGAAATATATTGGGAACGCTCCCCGTGGGCCTGGCCTGTAGGTGAAGGCCGCGCCTGCTCCAACGGCGAACGGTGCCGTGGAGGGCTTCGGCGCAACAGCGCCGGTTTCCCCTTCGACGGCACCGATCTATGCGGTGCCGGAGGGTGGGTCTCTGGAGCACACGGTGCCGTGTGTGCAATGAGATCTCGAGCCGCTTCGAAAGTCTCTGGCGTCGAAGGCAGCTGGAGGTCCTCCTCCAGGATCGCCCTGGTGGGTGAGGCGTTGGACCCCGGACTCGACGAAGCCTTCTCGCGGCCCGGAGTCAACGGGGTCGGAGCTTGCAGCTCCTGGAGCTGACGGTCCGAACCCGGTACCGTTTGCGCTCCTTGCTTTGAGCGCTTGACAGGCGATCTGCCTCTGTCTGCGCGCCTCTTCTTCTTTGCCGGACCAGGAGAGAGAGAGCGGTGCCGTGGTGGCGGTGCCGAGTGTTTCGGTGCCGGCGGCGGTATTCGGTGCCGTGGTTCCTTCGCCGATTTGGCGGGCCTCGGTACCTCGCCAATGGTCTCTGGGGCGCTCCGCACCGACGGTGCCGCGCTGGACCCGGCTCCCCCGGTGCTTGCCGGCCGCAAAGCGTCCTCCATTAGGAGGAGTTTGAGTCTGTGCTCCCTCTCCTTTTGGGTCCTTGGGCGGAACCCCCGGCAAATCTTGCACCGTTCTCGGAGGTGGGACTCCCCCAAGCACCTCAAACACTCACGGTGCGGATCGTCCAGGGGCATGGGCCTACGACAGGCTCCGCAAGCCTTGAAGCCAGGCATGCCCCGGCCCCGAAACGGGGCTCTTCGATGGAAGAACAGTTAACTAACTAACTAACTGGAAAGCTATCTAACACAATTTGTAAACTAGGGTACTGCTAGCGAGCTAGCCAACGTTCCAGCGACCGTCAGGGCGGTAAGAAGGAACTGAGGGGGTAGGGCCGGCTGTAGCTTATATAGAGGTGCCGCAACGGCGCCACTCCAGGGGGCGCTACAGCCGGCCCCTACGGGATCTCTAGGGGAAAAAATTCCGGCGTTCCGTGCACGAGGCGCGCACACACCTACTATGGAATGGACAGGAGCAATCACTCGAAGAAGAAGTTCTTTTTACTTATATAGACTGTTCCTTTCCCTATTATATTTTACTTTTTTTAAATAAATGATTGAAAGTCACAATTGAAAACTGTGTAATCTCCTAATTAACTGAAAATTCCAACCCACTACCTACCTGCTGAAACGGTATTTGACTGCTTCCCACTCCGTTATGTATACATGCATGCTGCTACGCAGTTCATGCAGCAAACATAGAAAGTTTTACCCTACAAACCACTGTGTACACAATGAAATCAAAGGAGACACGGAAGTGTTACTTAACAAATGGAGGAGGAAAGGGAAGGAAAAGCAAAGGAGACCACCAAGAAAAAGAGTATGCCAAAGTAACTGTTGTAAGACTGCCAAATATTCCTGTCAACTAAGGTTATTCGTTTTAGATAACCTTTTTCACTCAGCTACAAACTCATCCATGCAAAAGGTAACCCTTTAATTATAAAGGCCTTAAATCTACATAACCACTGTAAGCCAGTCTTCTAAAACCTTGTTTCACTAATAACAAAACAGGTAAAATAAGCAAAAGAAATATAGGGATCAAGAATACGGAAATGATCTGGGTCAATGCCAATAGGGCTGAGAAGACAGAGCAGGCAAAGCAATACCAGTATATTTCAAAAACAGAACCATTCTGAGTTCACAGATCAGTTTGGGGGGAAAAAAAGGAAAATCTAAAAAGATGACCCAGAATTAAGGTGGAGTCTTGGAAGGCAATAAGAAGGGGACGCTTACTGCGATGGGAAGCTCAAGCAACTGTTCCTGCTTCTAACAGAATTATTAAACAATCAGATAAAATAAACAAATTATAAAGTAGAATTAGATAAAAAGGAAAGTACACTATGAAAGACATTAACTCACATGGCAACAGCTTCCAGCTCAGCTATAAAGACAGTCACCTGCTCATACACAACTACTTCACTTGTTTCACTAATAACAAAACAGGTAAAATAAGCAAAAGAAATATAGGGATCATGAATACTTGTATCATAAGCTAATTTATGCCTTGGCATTTAGTGTAGGACCACAACTCCCATGCTAATCGTTTTGCATCTTTCCTCGAATAGCCATTATAATTCAGAAATCTTATTTTCCCCCTACCTGCCCTCCCTCTCCCTGCTCTCTTTTAGGAAAGTATGGAGGGAGCCTTATACCAGCACTAATGAAAGTACATCAAAACACAGTAAACACTTCTACTGTACACCTTAAGTCTGAATTACTTCACCATAAAGAAAGATACAATATTTTAATTATTTTAGCACGGTGTCAGAAACTTGAAAAATATCCAAATGCCAATTTTAGTCTGTTAGTCAAACTCAACCCCTCACCACAATCTCCAGCAGATTCACAACTCATGCCCAATGGACATCTTGTTTTCACACCTGTTATTTTAAGTAATTTAATAAATACCTGAATTGAACAAACATTGCTATGAAGCTCTGTCAGAGAGTATTCATTAATTCACAAATTCTTACACTCAAATACCATTAAAACATACTTTTGAATTGAGATCATCATCAAATATGTGTTGCTCTCAGGTAAAATTCTTTATTTCGACATGCACAGATAGTATACCAGAGCCAATAAACAACAAATTTTATGTTATTATATGTATTTAAACACGCTCTCAAGTGCCAAAACATTTTATTCACTATCCTTGAATGACTTGCATCCGGCTTTAGAGCTATACGCAATGGCTCTACCGCCATAAATCTTCCTCAGTCTTCTGCATGGCCAAGCTATTCTCATAAAATTAGACACTGGTGCCTTTTTTTCCAAGGATGCTTGCTGCACAGAGTGAAGGAGGACAGAGACTTTCTGTGAACAAGGCTTGTGGTAGAATGTGGAAACTGGATCTAAATATATTCTCAGACAGCGAGAAAGAATTCTCAGAATAAAATATTTTAGGGGATCCTTACATGGGTTACTAGCAACCCCTTAGAGTATTAAAATGGGAAGAAATTTAAAAATCCAACTTTAAAGCAACTGTGTATAATTTTCACAATTCAGTCAGTCTGTATAAGAAAAGATGGGGCTCTTTAGTAAGTTTCACTTTCTGGTTTCTCATGCACTAATCAGTGTTGTAAATTTTGTTTTATAAATACTGAAAGTGATTCTTTACCAACTTTTTTCTTTTGTTTTAAATTAATAAAAACATTTTAACACATTCCATATTGGTAGCTTTGTACTAAACTTTAAAAACCCACATTGACAGCTCAAACTACTTGCAAGGATGTTTGCAACAAATGCAGCTATCTAGCCAGGATAACTTTGCCCCACACTAGAGCTAAGAGCTGATCAGGTCCTGCTATTTTGCTTAACAGTCCATTTTCATACGTTTCAGTATATAAATGTGAAACAAAAAGTCCCTTTTGTGTTTTTTCAGGTTACCAAGAATGACTAGAAGAGGAGTCATGGAAAATTGGACACACCCACTTGACAAAAGTTAAAAATATGTGTGTGTATCCTATACCTACCAGTCAGAAGACTAAAGCCACCAGCCATAAGAGAATATGAAAGGAGGACCCATCAGGAATAGCAAAAATGACACTCAGAGGAAAGAATGTAATTCAGTGGCTGAGTGGGAAACATGAGAGCAGTAGAGCCAACATTGGGGGTGTCTACTGGCTAAGGAAATCAGCTTGACTTTGATTTATATTCAGAAGAGTTCTCCTAAAGAAAGGCAACATCCCCCCCACCTACACCACATGAAGAAGGCACACATTCTGAAGAATTAGATGTAGGTTCCCCTAATTCACTAGTACAAGCTTCACATTCATCAGCATTGGGTAGGCATGCGCATTTTTCAAGCCCTGACTAGAAAAGGGACAAACGCATTTTCTCTTAACTCCAAAGCTGAACTGGAACTCAGGTCAGGAATCCAAATGTTAAAGCAGTGACTTACATAGCAACACATTGCACCATCAAGCAGCTGCATTAACCTATGTCAACCTAAAATCCAACCACTACTGTTCGTGTCTACGATAGCTTAACTTTCAGCATCATTTCAGACGCTCCAGCTACTGTCACACATTTTATAGGTGAGTTTCCTGGTGCAGAAAACTTCATTTCTTCTCCAATCCTGTAGTGTTATCTACACTAGGGAATTTGTACAAAAATTCCCAGTTTCTACTGTTGACAGTTCTCCAGCTCCAGCAGCCATTTTTGGTACCATATCAATTAGACTTGCTCCGAACAGGACACACACTGTTTAAAAACAGTTACATTAAGTAACCCAAGCAACAGTGGATATTGTTTAGAAAATTTCCTCCATGTCGACAACGATCAAAGAGCTGAGTGCACTGCCAGCCTAGGATCCAAAAATTGGAAAAGAAACCAGAATGTCTACAAAAACAGGAAATCAAACCAGCCTTCATTCATTCCCTTAATGAACACATGTGCACTTCCTTTTCACAAATGTCATTATCAGCACAATCTGGAAGGGTGCTGGGCATCTTCAATGCCAAATAAAGTTGGTGGCAGCTGAGGATATTCAGTACTTCGAAGAGTGCTTGCATCTTACAAGATCAAGCCCTTTAAATGCTGGTGGAAAAGGAAGAGAACTTCTCTGTATTGTATCATTATTTGTACTGCGTATCCTATTAAATGCTTCAAAGCAGGTTTTACAAATCAAAATAATTAAATATGCGCAGTTGTGGGCACTTCACATTATTGTAGTGAATACTGTAACAGTTAAGACTCTACACAACTGCACTGGATGAAAATCATAACAAAACTAAGTCAGCGCTCCGGGAAGCTAGGAAAAAGAAGAATTTGTCTCCCTATAGCTCCAATAGAGGAATCTATGACTTAAGGAATGGACAATAATTTTTCTAAGAGAATTTCTACTTGAGACTGAAAATATAACCAATAGCAAAACATCATCTAATCTTTAGAAGCCTGAGTCATTTTTAGTCATTGCCCAACACAGAAGCAGACTAAAAATGTCTTATTAGTCACTAATGGAAAAATATTGAGTTTTCCTGCAAGGTGTTAGAAAAATAAATGTCATTAACCTAACCTCATTTACACTGTGTACTAAAATAAATTTAAATAAAGCTTTCTTATGAAAAGTTCATGTCCAAATAGAAGAATAAATACATTAGATTTGTTTCCCTCCTATAAACAGAACTGCATTTGACTATTGTTTCCACTTCACATCACCGGAAAAAAGGGGCGGAGGGGGAAGGCACATCAGAATTAACTAGAACTTTGTCGGTTAGTCAAAGTTATAAAGTACCTACCAGTATTAAAGCAGGCAATCCATTACTGCTTTATACCAGGCTAGAATAAGAATTTTTAAAGGACTGTGGCTCATTTCACTATGCCAAGATTAACTTGAATAACTACACTGTTGCTATGTTTATATTGAAACTTTTTTTTGGCCTGCTGCCAACCTAGGTTTCCATGCCTAGTAGGCAAAATTATTTCAGCGTATTCCAGCCCTCCCTCAAATCCAGCACAAACACCACCAGGCTTAATTCCTTCTAGAATGTATGTCATTAAATGACTGCCTAATTCTAGATAACATACCTAGACCACAAACTCTGCCGCACCTTAAGCAGAAGGATATTCAGTAGCAATAACACTGCCTTCTGAGAAAGATTCTGGTGGATGTGTGCATTTCTATGTTAAAACACTAAGGCTATGTCTGCACTACAGGCTCTGTTAAGTAGACCTCAACTTAACAGAGCCTGTAGTGTAGCCAGATCCGCCTACACTGCCTTTAAGTCAACCTTCAGAGGTGGTGTTATTAAGTCGACTTAAGGAAGTTCTTAAGTTGATTTAATAAGCGGCCAGTGTGGACGCAGCATTCTGTAGGTCGACTTAAGCATCATTAAGTCAACCTAAGGTGCAAGTGTAGACGTACCCTACATGAAAACAATGCTGCACCTATTCAATTACTTTAAGTCGGCAGCAGGCCTTAAAAATATTAACACATACTTATCAATAGTGAGAATTTCTCTTGTAAGGAAAAGAATGCCATCAACAGCTAAAGAATCTAGTCTTCCAGACTAAAGAAAGATAAGTCTTCTTGCCTCATAGTAAGCTACATGCAAAACGAACCAACCCTATATCCCCAAGTCTGCTGACAGCCAACTCCAATCTCAGCACTTGCTCACTTCCCCAAGCACCTAGACAGTGAAAACTGCTACTCTTCAGAACATGTGCGCACAGTGAAACTTTCATGAATCTTTTCAATTTTACTTTGCTGCTGCTTGAAAAAAGCTATGAGAAGAGATAAGCAATAAAGCTATTCACTAGACTAGAGGTTAAACTTGGAGATGGAGTCACAAAATGAAAATACAGCCTCCCTCCTGCAGCACGAAGTATTTTTGAGCAGCAGTAAAGTAGCAAAGACACCCCACTCACCCCCCCACAGTAGCCAGCAGGCTCTGAGCAGTGATGCAATGCATAGAGGTAAAGAACTGCTCCTCCTTTCCAGGAGTCATTCCAGGAATGCATCAACACCACCAGTTAGCCAAAGACTAAAGTAAAAGATGGACGCCATGTAGGATTTGGGAACAATGTCCTAGCAGGAATCTCAGCATCATCCATCTTCCAAACGGCTGGGGATTGGTAGACATTGGACTTTTTCTCAGCTTCTGTTTTGCAACATAGTATGCTATACTATCACTGGATTTTCTTCACATCAGAATATTTTAGGTAATCTGAGTTGTACTGGCTGCATTCAATATTCTATGTTTAAAATATACCTGAAGCTGCAGTTATTACTTTGTTTCTATTTCAGTGGGTTTGAGACTCAGCCCCAGTTGCCAAAAACCTTATCACATAGCTGCTAACAATCTGTGAGATTACAGAAGTATAGCTGAGTTCCCTGGAGAATGTAAACTGCACTCACAGCAAAAGGTTATATGTAACTTCAGTAAGCAGAACATAATTCAATACATAAAATGCCATGTTAATAGCAGAGGCAATGAGAGATCTAGATATTACTGTGCAGTCATAAATGCACATTTATCTTCTTGAGACCCGTAATGTTGAGTCACACTTAGTTCTGTCATAAAGCAGCTTCCCACTCTGAAGCTACTCCCTTTCCTCATACCCAGCCACTGACCAGAAAACTCACAATCAGTTCTTCTCTACAACTAGCCTGACATTCACTGCCGTCACATTGTTCACTCTGCTATATCTTTTCCCCCAGCCTGCATCTGGCTACTCCACTCATACAGTGTCTAGCACAGTGGGGCCCCGTTCTGGTTGATCTTTAGACACCAGCATAAAAACATGATTAATAATATTATCCACTGCTCTTCTGCCCCACTATGCCCTAAATCTCCCATTCCACCTTCTGTGCTATCCCCCTCAACTTCTCTGCCCCAAAGTGCCCCTCCCACTCTCCTTTAAGAATTCTTCTCTTCCTCTCCATGAGGAAGACTACCTGCTTTTACTCCAACTGCTCCCCTCTTATACATCTTCCACATGGGTGGAAAAAAGCTTGTTGACAAGCTGAGAGAGCCACAGCAGAAACAGATGCACAATTCTACATGGTGTTATAAAGAGGACATAGATCAATTGTTCTCAGTGTCCACAGAAGGGAGGACAAGAAGTAATCTGCTTAATCTGTATTTTAGCACAGAAACCTTATTTAAAATGAGCTCAAGGATGTTCATTCTTCTTTTCTCCCTTATCTCTACTTTTGTAATGTACGGGGCTGAGGAATATTGATTTATTTTGCATTTGATATGCAGAAAGAGACATTTAATTACCTATTAAGAAAAACTTTCTAAGTACAAGAATAGTTAATTACTGGAATAGGCTTCCAAAAGAGATTGTGGAATTCCTGTCATTGGATGTTTCTAAGAACAGGTTAGACAAACTCCTGTTAGACATGCCTACCTATACTTGGTCCTGCCTCAGAGCAAGGAGCTGGACTAGGTGAGTTCTCAAGGTCCCTTCCAGCCTGACATTTCTATGATTCTATACTATTCTCTGCAGTGCACAAGCGCATTTAGGGCTATGTGGTTTGGTGATTCCTATATGTTGGTAATTTAACAATTTTATTCCCAACAGCAAATTATTCTAGGAAATCATTTATAATATAGTCTGTTTATTTATAAACAATTCTAGTGGCAGGAGGCGACTATTGCTTCCTCCATGAACGGCCAGGAAGGAGAGCCTGAACATTGGACGAGTTAGCCATTGTGTCACTTGGCGCCAGCTTGAGAAAATATAGTCAAGCTTACGGTTAGGTAGACCAAAGCCAACTGACTTCAGGGCAGCTGGATTTTTTTAAAAGGATAATCTGGGTTTGTTGTCCAGACCCCACAAGGAAGCCTTCAAAATGTTAATTTTGAGGGGAGGGGGAACACCCCAACACCAGGCTCCAGAGAATATAAGCTGGCAAGAAACTAAGGACAAATACAAGGCTCTGGAGACATTAACTCTGCCTCAAATGGATAAAGGAAGGGCCTGACATCTATGTAAATCCAAAGCTGTGTGATAAAAGGATTCAAAATTAATTTTTAATTTTTAACTTGAAAGCCCTAGGGCAGCTGGCTACAGCCTGACCCAATTTCACATCACCTAAGTAAGGCAATCACAATTTTCACAGGTATGTAATGGGGAAATCAAGCCAAATTTGTTGTTGGACTGTTAGTTGAGGGAGTTGCAGATTTTCCATGTATTCCTCAAGTAACTGATCACTAGGGGAGGAGTGTGGTCTTCCTCTAAATACAAATACTGGTAGAACTTAGAAGCCTGCTAATTAATACTCTTTTGAGCAGTAAGTATCCAGCCCTGGCTAGAGCAAACTGAGGGGACTGTAGCTTTAAATGAATTCACTCTATAGCCTGGTCTACACTGGCCGCAGATTTTGGCAGCAGTCGACAGGAGACACTCAAGCTACGTAGAGTAACTTGCATATCTCCCGTTGACTTCTTAAAGTCTACTTGCTGCGATGACTCCCCTGCACTGCGCCAATTGGAAATGCCCTCCCATCAATGCAGCGCTAAGCTATTTGCCCAAGTGAATTAACAGAGTCAACTTCCAGGTTTCACTGAGCAAATCTTCTCTGACGCTTAATCGAATTCACAAAAATTGATCCTGTACTGCCAGCAGTGCCGCCAGCAGTGAAGACACACTCTAAGTCTACATGCTAACAGCTTCCAACTTTTATTGCCAGATTCCCAGTATATCTGTTTTAATTTCAACAAAGCAAATTCAGCCTGATCTGAGGTTAATTTAATACCTAAAATTGGTCACTAGAGTTTATCCAGAGTGGGAATCAGCATGGCTGAGGTCTGCCTCCTTTGAGCTTTTCCATTAAATTCACCAACTCAGCCTGCCCTTTCATTTTTTATGGGAGGAACAGGATATTATCATGTCCCTTAAGTATGCCTTGAAAGTATTCCACAAGACTATTAGATCGTGAGGCTGTTAATGGTCTCAAAGAAAAATTTTATTTCTTCCTCAAGAAACTTTTAAATTGTCTAGAAGTAAAGAGGAGTTTAACTTTCATTTCCCAGTAGCTCCTGGTTTTTCAAGGAGATAAGAGTTGCAACACTACAGATGCATGACCAGACATCAATCATTTTATTTCATTGTTAATAACAGAGCTCACCAAGACACACAACGCCAAAAAATAATCAAATTTATAAGTATGTGGAATGCAGAGATAAGAAAAAGGTTTAATCTCTTTGTGTAGAGTACTGCAGCCTCCGTATGTCATTGAAGACTAACTCCCCCATATGGGTAACAATGGTCTGTTTAACAGAGGATTGGGGTCACTGGCGTCTGCTTCATCTGCCCCAAAACTAGTCTAACACTTCATTGCCATCCCACGCTGTAATCAAATTGTCTAAGGAGAAATGAGTCTTTAAAATAACTGATTGAAAAAGGAAGGATCATATTTGTTGGAGCACAGAGTTTCACAAGCAAGTATGTAACAGAGGTACAAACTAACTTAAGAGTCTTCCCTCCATGTCTATAAACTGATTTATGTATGCAGGTTTTTTTTACTGAACAGGACAGAAACCCTGTAGATTTAGCTGAGTAATTACTAAAATGCCATCATCCACCCTATTTTAAACTTCTCAGCCTGAGAATCAGTGAGGCATAGGATATTAGATTTCAACACTTAGTGAATTGTTTTCCTTTTTATAGGGTTACCAATTCCACATGTAAACATACACACGAACAAATTAGCCAGAGGTACCCATGGAAGAGACACCCCAAAATTCATAAGTTTAAATAGAGAAGAAGGGGAATACAGAGTGGGAAGAAGTTAAATGCTAAATAAGTAAGGAGTTGAGAGGAGGTAGTTCAGTTGGACTATAAGACAGACAAAGGTATGACACAATAATGCTCTCTAGTCAGAGTGGAAGAAAAATAATCAGGTTGAGGGTCCGCTCAAACAAATGCATTCCCTCTGACCCATGTCAAATGCAAAATACATTAATCTTTCCCAATCCTCTACGTTACAGAAGCAGAGGTAAGGGGGGAAGGTAGTTGAACATCTTTGAGCACATTTTAAATAAGGTTCCTGGGCTAAAATACACAACTTTGCATCAAAGGTTAGGATCATACAAGACAGATATTGCTTGGAGATCTGCTGGAAAAAATATAGGACAACAATACCATTTCCTATAGACAAGTGGGTCCAAAACCCCAGTGCACAGCTCTGATGGATGTCTATTTAAAGACCCATAAGAACTGAAATATTGCCCTCAACCCTGGGTACATCACCTGATATTACCATCAGCAATTTTAACTAAATATATAAATGGTATTCTGCTCTTAAATAAACTAAGAATAAGAATTAGACATATCAGAAGAATATGAATAACAGCAAACATCCCCTCCCGTTCCAAACCAAAAAAACCAATAATATAGACCCCACAACTATGAAAAATGGAGTTATAAGAGGCAAATTAACAGTGAGAGGACAGGACATGGACACATCTCCAGTGCTAAGATGGTCCAAGTTCTTGCTTCACAGGATGTGGTCTGGTGATTTGAGTCTGATGGTCTCTCCTTGCTTTATATACAGACAAGATGGCATATATGAGAGGTATAGATGTACGCGGGGTGCTTTTCTGGATCCTACATCTCTGATAACAACAACATGACAACAACTGCTGAATAGCAAAGCTCAATCCCATGGCAACATATGGTTATATGTTTTATTACATGGAGGCAATGCAGTTTGCTGCTTCTCCCACTATGGAGAGCTAAGTAGCTGGCTATCCTGTCTGATCTTAAAAATAGCTGGAAAGGCTATAAAATAGGTCAGTCCTTTGTCCTTCATCAGCTTCCTTGCCATAGTGAACAGGGCTTTTTCTTCCAACTACATCCCAGCTGCAGTGGGAAAAACCACTATTTTATGCCCGTTCTAGTTCAGCTTTCCTTTTTCCAGAGTTCTGTTAAAGACGGATTCTTTCACGTTGTATTTTAGGCATTTTAATACAAACACTCTGGGTTTGATGACTAAGAAATAGGGGGTGCTCTCCCAGTCCCTCTCTCTACTAGGTTGCAAGGAAGGTTCTCAGATATGGTTGCAGACAACAATTCTACTAGTCTTCCTACTTCCCCAGGGAACCCAACCACACAAAGTATTTTTTCTAGACCACCCATCCAGATCATTAACTCTATCTTGTAGATTTTGGATCAGACTTTGTTGCTCGTCTCTTAGAGACATAAGATGGACTTTCAGTGGACCAATTTCTGTTGATGAAAGAGAGAAACTTTCAAGCTACATAGACCTCCTCTTCAAGTCTGGGAAAGGCAGTCAGAGTGTCGCAGCTAAACCTAAAGTGTAACTAACTGTTTAGCATAATTCCAAAGGGGTAGCCGTGTTAGTCTATTGTAGAAAGACAACAGAGTCTTGTGGCACTTTTAAAGACTAACAGATTTATTAATCGCATGAGCTTTCGTGGGAGAAAATCCCACTTCGTCAGACGCTTTGAAGATAGGAAAGTTACAGAGTGGGAGGAAATTAAATGCAGGGGAGTGTATGACATAGCATCAGGTCAGGCTGTAACAGCAAATCAAAGTAGGTGTTAGGATTCAAAACACTGGGGAACAGCACACAGACGAGGGGGGAGGTCAATTCACTTGATGTAATGTTTACATTCACTTGATGTTTAGCATAAGTAGTTAACGCATATTGCAAGAGCCCATTCATGATGCTGATCTATAGTGATCCTAACAGGGCCCACATTTTCTTTGAAAGTAGAGATTCTAGATTCAGACTCCCTGATCCTGAAGGATATCCCCAGGCAAAATACCTACTGTGATGCGGTTGTGGCTTTAATTTCAGAAATATGATCTGATATTTTTCTAAACAGGATCTGCTCTTCAGATACTTGATTTAGCATTTTATAGACTTGATACAAGACAATTAGGGGCTCCTCTGTGAGTGGTGCTATGCTGCACTATACAGGGCTGTCAGAGAGCCTCTGCTTCTTGACAATTTGTGGGGAGTCCCAGGAGAAATGGCTGGAGGGGGTCAAAATGAAATCTATCTGCTACTAAAATGTTAAAAAGCAAGATGAACCAACCAGAGACAAAATCTGCGCCTTAGCATAACAGATGTTGGCAGATTTTAGTGAGTCTGCGTAACAGTTCCAGGTCTAGGCAGCCATCTTCCCCTGCTAAATCCACCCAATTCCCATACATTTGTTTTGAAGTGTTTTAAATCTTTTAGGTAGGGACTTGCATTTTAAAATATTCTGAAGAAAGTCCCTTGACTTCAAACCCTTTGTTCACCATTTCACATTGTCTTTGCCTGATCACTTCTGTTTGACTTGTAACAGGACTGTTTGAACACCATTAATGGGCTTGGAAAGATTAGATTTTATTGGTAAATGTCAATTTTACTGTATACACACACAAACTAAGGACAAAATATTTCCATCAATAACTGAAAGTAAGAAAAATGCTGCTTTAAAACCTGGAGTTTAAAGATAGTGTTTTTGTATATTTTGACATGAGATGTTGACAATTTGTATTTTAACCATTTTATAGTTTTAATGTTTTGAATCTTAATGTCAACTTTATTTATCACATGAGCTTTCTTGGGAGAAATCCCACTTTGTAAAAAATCCCATTTCATCCTAAGAAAGCTCATGCAATAAATAAATTTGTTAGTCTTAAAGTGCCACAGGACTCCTTGTCTGTTTTGCTGAACCAGATTAACATGGCTACCGCCTGGAACTTGTTATTCTCAACAGTCATTAAATAGTTTGACTCTCCCTCAATTTCCCACACATATTTAAAAAATTGAAAATGATTTAAACTAACATCTCGAAATGAGAAATTACAAATACATGGCATGAGCTGCAGAAAAGGCATTGTCCCTGTAAAAGAACACTCAACTGCCTTATGTTTGAAAAGCAACACAAACTTTTAATGGTACAAAAATTACTTCTACTCTTGGAAAATCAGTAATTTTAGTGGTCATGAAACACAAAACTGGAAGACAGGATGCTGCTGCAAATGAATGTTCTGAGGAAGAGGTTAAAAATAAGGGAAGAAGTAAATGTGGCTGGATTTAAGAAGTGCCTGAAGCAGGAGGAAGACTAATAGTTGTGCCCTAATAAATTCAAGACATGTATATGAAACCTCAGTACACGTCTTGTAATTAGATATTTATCCTATATCCGTACCATGAAACATAAAAGGGAGAAAGATGAAAATAATATGCATCCTAACTGGTAAGAGTAGTACAAGCAACACACAGCTTGACACACAGTAGCTTGAAGAACGGCAGGCACAGGCGCAGAGTTTAAGAGAGACACTTGTACCTCTCAAGGGCAAAACATATCCCTTCACCATGTCCACAGTCACCTTATAGTAAAACTATTAAGGCCTGAGGCCTGAGAAGAGAAGCAAGATTTGGTTAGCCTTCACAAGGAAGGTGTATCCCATACCTAACACTCAACATAGCAACACGGGAACATTCAAGGACATAACATGCGGGGTACCGCCGGGATCGGTTCTGGGTCCAGTTCTGTTCAATATTTTCATCACTGATTTAGATGATGGCATACAGACTACACTTATAAAGTGCGCCGATGATACCAAGCTGGGAGGGGCTGCAAGTGCTTTGGAGGACAGGATCACAATTCAAAATTATTTGGACAAACTGGTGAAATGGTCGGAGATAAACAGAATGAAGTTCAATAAAGACAAGTGCAAAATACTCCACTTAGGAAAGAACAATTTGTTGCATATGTACAAAATGGGCAATGACTGCCTAGGAAGGAGTATTGCAGAAAGGGATCTGGGTGTCATAGTGGACCACAAGCAAAACATGAGTCAACAGTGTAACACTGTTGCAAAAAAACCAAACATCATTCTGGGATGTACTAACAGGAGTATTGTAAGAAAGACATGAGAAGCAATTCTTCCTCTCTATTCTGCCCTGATTAGGCCTCAACTCGAGTATTGTGTCCAGTTCTGGGCACCTTGTTTCAGGAAAGATGTGGAGGAATTGGAGAAAGTCCAGAGAAGAACATCACGAATGATTAAAGGTCTGAAACACTTGACTTATGAGGGAAGATTGAAAGAGCTGGGTTTGTTTAGTCTGGAAAAAAGGAGACAGAGAGGACATGATAACAGTTTTCAAGTACCTAAAAGGTTGTTACGAGGAGGAGGGAGAAAAATTGTTCTCCTTAACCGCTAATGATGGGACAAGAAGCAATGGGCTTAAATTGTGGCAAGGGAGGTTTAGTTTGGACATTGGGAAACAATTCCTAACTGTCAGGATGATTAACCACTAGAATAAGTTGCCTAGGCAGGTTGTGGAATCCTCATCATTGGAAGTTTTTAAGAGCAGGTTAGACAAGCACCTGTCACGGATGGTTTAAGAGATACTTGGTCCTCCCATGAGCACAGGAGACTGGACTCAATGATCTCTCATTGTCCCTTCCAGTTTCTATGATTCTGTTCTGCATTCCTCTGCCAGAGTCCATGAATCCAGCAGCCATCTCTTCTTCCTCCAAGTCGTAGGAAGTACAAGCACCAAGAGCTTGTCAAGACAAAGATGAAAAGTGTATTTTTAAAACACAAACTAACACATTTAAAGATACACTTTCCCATATCTAGGCAACCCCAAGAGAGTACTCCAACACTATCGCTGAAGGAGGAGTCAAAAAACTATTTCATAGCCAGGGACAGAGGGAGGGGGAATACAACACTGCATCAGTTTATGAGTAGAGTCTCTTTTTAATGAAAAACTAAATTCTAATGAATAAAGCCCCTCCAGACTTCCATGAGTTTCCTGTTCCACCAATGGCAAATAGTTCTGTCAAGCCCTGGATAAGTTCCAACTCACTATCCACACACAAAACAAATGACCTTTTCTTCCCTCCTCTGTGATCTGAAATACATCCTTGCCATACAACATTTTGTACCATCATACAACAAAAAGTGATTTTTCAGTTTTAACTGAACATAGTGCTTGACTTGTATCCTGGAGGAGACTGATGTCCTATATATTTACAGAAAAGGACAGCACAGGCAGTAGCAATGAAAACTTCCTCCAGGCCCCTCTAGTGTGTCTCACCCCCCGACCAAGGAGTGTCTCTAGTGGTGAATGGATAATTCAGTCTTTGTCCCTGATGATGAAGCTGTTTAAATGTCAAACTCTAAACATTTACATAAAACACTGTGCAGGCACAACAAGAATACTGAGTACAGGAAAGTAAATAAACTATACATTTTTCACGTATGATACAATGGACAACCAATTGAAACAATGCTACAGAAAAAAAATCTATTTCTAATCATTTCATTTTTGCAAAGAAAGTTTTGGTCCTTTTCTTTGGATATCTTTGATATCACTACTAATCTTTAATGTTTTCTTTAAAACTGAACTGAAAAGCAATTAAAACACAGTGTTATAATTCTAAACAGAATGTATATTTACACATTTAAATTACAAATGAGTGCATTTTTAAACCAACTCTTCCCCGCTTACCCACAAAGACCTTGTGATCCAGGTTCTGTGTTACAGCTCCTACAGTTAAGGTCACCAGTAACACCTAAAGCAATGTAATGAGCGCAGCTCCCAGCTCTGTGTTCGATGTTTGTGAATTTTCAAACTGTTATAGAAGAAAGAATCCTGAAGTAAGGCCTTGGGAGATTGACACTGTTTCAGCTGGCATTTAACAGATTTTACATAACTGCAATATTTGTTTAGTATTCTTTCAGGTGGCTTTTGCCACTGCATGATTCTCTTTGCAGGAAGAGTGCCTCACCCCCAATCCAGCATCACCATACTTCAGAACTCTTCAAGAAATCAATGCCTGTTAGAGCCATGTGAGTACCATCTCACAGCATCTAGTGCTCAGATTTGATGTTATAAAAGGGCCACATACTCCCAAAATTTTCAGTTTCTTCTTTCTGACAGCTAGATGCAAGTCTAAGGACCTTTGCTTCACAACCAAAACAATTTTGCTGTCTAAGCAAATATTATCTTGTTCTTATTATTTGATATTCAAATAAATCATTGAAATGACAGATCATATCACTCATGTTCAAACCCACAAATGCTTGCAACAAGATTAGAGGGCTCTAACAAGTTTATTGAATTAAATATTTTAATTTAGTTTTTTAATTAATAATACTAACATTTTAAAAATTATATTTTTACAAATTAGTACAAAAAACATTTTTATCCAAAGATTTCACATGCTCCTTTGTAATTTTTTTGTAGTCAGAGATTAAGATTTTTTTCATGCCCTTTTCAGCAAAAAACAAGCATAAATGTCTGAACTATAAACCCTGAAAATAAGGGTCTAGAGAGGAAATGTTGTCAAAACCTGAACTAAAACAGTGCTACCAAGTGTAGAAATAATAAAATTAAGTTCCTATCTAAGGGAAAAAAATCCTCACATACCAATCTGCTACTCATTAACTAGTATTTATTTCACAAATAATGCATACTTACTACTTGTAAGATAACAGATGTTGTGACCTTTCCCATATAGAAGCTTGTTTCACTACCCATGAAAGAAAGAGGGGTTCAGATATGATGGAAAATGCACACTTCTTGATTTGACAAGTTATATTGACAGAGGGTGTGAGGAGACAGAAATTGCACTTCAACGCATTCCAATCTCTTGTAAAGTTAGATCTTTGAGCTGCCACTTCACCTGCTCTATACTGATAAGTAAGTAATCTTACTGGATTTTCAGTTACTGAGTGGTGTACAGGGTGCCAAAAAAAGACAGCAATAGGCATATTGATGACATTTGAATATTTCACAGCCCTGCCATTCCAGAAATGGAGTTTCTAAACAGAGTTATTGATTCATTTCTGCATACTGCCAGGTGCTCATTAGTCTCCAGGGATGCTTTGATCATAACATATATAAATTTTAAAGACAAATACTGAAACCACAGTATGTGACGTGTAAAAATTTTCTATTCTTAATGTCCAAGGTTATGTAACAGAAATGCTTTTTATAAGTACTAACAGAAATACTTGTTGTGTTTTCCACACAAAAAATTAAATCAACGTAGTGAATGCTGTTTCAAACTGCCTATGGCAAATTATAATCAACACTGGTTTCATAAAAGTTTTTTTTTTAAATGTTTTTAACACTAGGGACATCACATAGCTGACAAACTTAAACCATGAGTCTGTTGCAAAGAAAAATACTGCTGAACAGACCAATACTTTCTGGATTTGTTCATAATCCATTTGTACACTTGCCCCATTGAAGAGAAGAAAAAACTATTCGCATTGTTAGTCTGAGTTATAATTTCCAGCTGTGTCAAAACTTTAAAAGCCTAAAAGCAGGAAATCCAAGAGGAAATTCCATCGTCAGTTCCCGGAGTTTTGTAACCCAAATGTTCTTCCAAAAGGAGATCTTGTAGGAATTTCGTAGTGTTTGCTGTAACCTTACCTCATATCTTCAAGTAGATCACATTCTCCCTGATGCTTGGCCTGAAGTTTTGTCATCTGCTCAATTTGAATGTTTTTTAGCTCTTGTGTAACTTTCACCTACCAAAAAAAAAAGTTATATTTTATGTAGGATTTAGCTGTCACTTCAATGACATCAAGCACCTCAGAGTAGCATCCTGCTGTTAACAATCAAACATGTTTGCCTCTTCCAAACCTCTGATAAACCTGCCTATAACAGAAGAGGTTCAGCGTGAAACAAATAAGGGAGTTGGGGGAAAGAAGTGATCTGTCACAGATTTAACACTTAATAAAAACTATTTACATAATCATGAAATGTGCACTGATTAAATACTCCTGCAATAGTTTCATGAACATGCTGCCTTTAAACCACTCATCTGGTTGACAGCACATCAGATCAAAAGTCTCCGTCCTTAACAGTATGACTTCAGAAAGGTTGTGTCTTTTTTTAATATCAGTATAATTACCTTCTGTATGTTTTTTAACCTTATGGGACTGAGGTTAAGGCTTCAGAAGCCTGGGAACCAGAGTAATAGCTGGCAGCCCGCGGGGGAGGTATGTTGATAAACATGAAACCCAGAAAAAGACTGGCCACAGAAACATGGATTTTTAAAACAAGAGATCTTGGCATTTAACACTTTCAGTGACTAAGACGTAGCAGTCTAAAAAAGGGAACAGTATCCATGCATCTAAAAATGTGATGCATGGATGAAGGGGGAAATGCATAACAGTTTCTGCTGTGGGGGAGGGGAAGAGAGAATGACAGGGAGGAGGTGAAGGAAAGGATCTGCCATAAACCTCCCCTTTCTCTCAAAGCAAAAGAATCCTCCAGACTTCATCTGCTAGCAACAGCTCCCCCTTCCCACAATCCCATCACCAAAAATAATCCCCCAGCAACAAGAACCCCCAATCCCAGCACTACAGCAAGACAAGTTTCTCATTTCAGGTCCTTGCAAGGTACAGCAAAACATACAAACCCCATGCTCTGATTAAGTGGAGAAGGGAGGATTTAAAAAAAAAGGAAAAATGTAGAAACCTACCATGTAAATAAAATTCATTGTGAAAAATACAATAGGCAAAGCATAAAGCACACATGCAATATAAATAAACGTCAAATGCAAACTAAAATCCCATGAAACAAATAAGAACCCTTCAAAGGAAGTAGAATCCATCCTCAGAACAACAGAGGCAGCTGGATGCCCAGGGCTGCTGGGGAGTCCGGAGAATGACAAGAGAAAACAAACAACAGCCTTTTGTTTATACAAGTACCCCCTCCTGCCCAGTAATGCTGACCCACATGAAGCTCCACACAAGCACCCACAAAACATGATCCCAACACAGACAATTAACTATCCCACTCCATACACTAACCTTCACAATCTCCTCTACTCTTAAAATAAGCCTCTCAATGCCATCTACATAACTTCAAACCCTCCACACCAAAGTAACAGAGTCCCCTTGCAAACTACTCTAACCCCAATCTCCCAAACATCCCCCTCCACGCAACCCTCAAAAAACAACTCTTCCACTTCCACTCCAACAATGCTCAGCACCTCAATGGATACCACTACCTTATCCCCTCCTTCACCCCAGTACAATCCATCCAAAATCCCCCATTCCCCATCATGCCTCCACACAACCTCCAAGGTGAATAAACCCTCAATCCCATCCAGTATACCTCCACCTCCCTACAAAACAGCCTCTAACCTAGCCAACACAAATCAGCCCCAATCCTGCCAGCCCCCAACCTGCTTCCACAACCCCCCTACTTCTCATTCCCAATAAACCCAAACCTCACAACCCAATACAGCCAGTGGCACCCCCATATCCCAACAATCACCCCCAATCTCACAATGCCCCCTGTATGACTAATGTCCATACCCCGCCCCCCACCTCCCATACAGCCCCGCCCCCCACCTCCCATAAAGCCAATACCTGTAGACAGCCCAGCCCCCCACCTCTCAAAAACAATACCCCAATACAGCCTAACCTCATATAGTCAATACACATAGACAGCACAGGCCCCCAAAACACCCAACACAGCCCAGCCAGGCCCCCCACTCCCATATAACCAACACCCAGACAGCTCAGACCCATATAACCAATACCCACAGAAAGCCCAGACCCCTCCAATACACCCCAGCTCCCCACCCCATATAACCAATACCTACAGACAGCCCAACCCCCCACCTCTCAGAGCCAATACCCACAGACAGCCAAGACCCCCATAAACCCAACACAGTTCAGCCAGGCCCCTCGCCCATCCTCCCACTCCCATATAACCAACACTCAGACAGCCCAGCCCCCCCATCCCATATAGCCAATACCCCCAGACAGCCCAGCCCCCCACCCCATATAGCCAATACCCCCAGACAGCCCAGCCCCCC
>ML685818.1:376936-405607 GCA_007922175.1 Pelusios castaneus | reverse complement strand
AGACCACACAGCTTTAGGTAAAACAACTACTAGTTTATTGATCAGAGTTTGATTTCAAGTGAGAATATGGCCAATCAAGGCAGCAACATGTTACAAATGAGTCAGGAGTGACCACTATCAAATAAAAGGTATAAACCACATACTACTCTAACATCTTCACCTAAACTAACCTCAGAGTCCAAGATTATGCACATGGTGTTTGGCTGTCTGATGTCTTGCAGCCATTCTCTGCCTGTTCTTAGGCAGGGCCCCGATCTTGCTTGAGGTTGGTTGCAGGATGGTGTCTTCTCAGGCTGAAAGCCTGCAGCTTCTCCTCTTTCACAGTCTCTGTCTTTGTTTTAACAAACTGCTGACAGCCCCTCCCCCTCACTGTCCTGTTGTGAGATTCTCTTCACTTCTACCTGAGCAGGGGAGGGCATTAGCATTCCCTTTGATGTGTAAATCTTCAGCCATTGTGCTAGAGACAGTCCTGAGTCTGAACCCTGTAACATGCTTCGCATCTATACATACATGTTGCAGCAGGGAACATGGCACCCTGGTAATCACGTGGCACATGTTCTGAGCATTCACAGAGGAACCTGGTATAGCGTAATTGTCATCAAATAACACAATTACACTGCAAAACTGAACAGAAAGATTATACAGGTCACGCCCAAGGGCTGCACAGATGTGCATCCCGTCACACCATCATCCGTGGATGCCTCTAGGAAGCGACATTTCCCTGCTCGCAAGCACTGAGTCTGTACGGAACAAAAGAAAACTTCTTTTCAAAGGATAGGGAACCCTCCATTGACCGGGAAGGCACTGCAATAATTCAAACGTTTGCAATCCATAGGTAGACACCCACCCCACAGAACCTCGGGCAGTGTGCTTTACCTCACTTCCCACCTTGTGGTGTGAAAGTTTAATGCACAAATGTCCCTGTAACAAGCCACTTGCCTTCCTTTCCCCTGCCACCCACTCACAGTCAGTTACTGAAGGTCAGTGAAAGCCCAGAGGTCGTAAGTGCATTCATGTGGGTTCACCTCCCACCCCAAAAAGCCCTCATATGCAAGGGGCTGTGTCTAGAAAAAGAGACAGTGGAGTGTGGAGGCAGCCAAGAGATCCATCTAACTGCCCTCTCCAAGCCTAGCTCTGTGCTTAGAATGAAATGGTTGTGGGGCTCCAACAATTTGCCCCCAGTCTAACAGACCAGATTTTAGGAAACTCTCCCTGATATTCAACTCAGGGTTAATCTGACTTGGTTTTATCTTGTAGTAGTCACATCACCTCAGTTTAATCTCATCATTGTTCAACCCCCCTCAGCCAATGAGGGGGAATATATAAGAGACTCTAAGTGCGTTCCGATTTGTGTATGTTCTACATTGAAATAAATAAAATCCAGCCACTGTGATATTTGGAGCAGCCAGGAAAATAATTTGTCAACCTGGTGGTCTAAATATAGTGGAATAATTTAATATATTGCGTTGTCATTTTGCCTGTTTGCAAAGAAGACTAAGTATATGTCTTTAGTCCTCAGGGATGGTGATCAGAGCTCAGTGACACTGTACAGGGAGGTGGGGGCTGCTTTGCCCCTCCTCACACCAGCATAAATCAGGGGTTACTTCATTAGTCAATGGTGTAACTGAGAGAATGGTCGGGCACTGTGCAGAAGTAGCAGGATTCAGTTAGTTTATGAATTAAGTAATTAAACCCCATGTCATTTCAGCAAATCATATATGTGTATATAAAAAATTGTTGGCAATTGCTATGTAAATGAACTGTTTATTTTATTTACAGAAATATTTTTGTGGTGAAATGCAGCCTCCAGAACAAGACTGAGACATAATGGCCAGGAAGTGGGGAGAAGCTTGTACGCTATGAACTGATATGAAGTTGGGTTGGCAAAATTTAAAATGAAAAATTTAAGCTTCACGAAGGCTTGGTCTAAAGTGGCCATGGATTTTGGTGGCAGTTGACAGGAGATACGTGAGCTATGTACAGTAACTTGCGTATCTCCCATCAACTTCCTAACATCTACTTCCTGTCATGGCTCCACTGGGCTGCACCGACGGGAAATGCCTTCCTGTCAACGCAGCACTACGCTACTTGCCGGGGTGGAATAAGAGGGATAACTTCCGGGTTCGACTGCCACTCAGTCAAATCCACAAAATCGATCCGCTGGCAGTGCAGATATATCCTGAGACGAGCCTTTACTCTTTGGAAGAGTTGGAGTGAGGCATAAATTACATCATTTTGGGCTCCTTTAGCTTCACTCAGTCTTACCTTTTTATGTGGTCCACTATCCACTTTAATTCTCATGCAGTCAATACATCCCAAAACAAACAAGGAGTCCTGTGGCACTTATAAAGAAATAAACCTACCTATTATTAAGGTACTGTTCAAAAATATATTACTTTGGCTTATTATTCACCGGAAACTGTGCAAATTATTATTGCTGCTTTTCATTTCCTTTAGTTTTGAAGCTGAAATTTATCCTCATTTTTTTTTGCAAACTATAGATCCAGAGACTGATCTATTACAGAGGGGTAGCCATGTTAGTCTAGTTCAGCAAAATAAACAAGGAGTCCTGTGGCACTTTTAAAGACAAACAAATGTATTTATTGCATGAGCTTTCGTGAGAGAAAATTCCATTTTGTCAGATGCTAGAAAAAGGAGAAGTACAGATGAATGGGAGGAAAATAAATGCAGGGAAGTGTAAGTCACAGGATCAGGTCAGACTATTATAGTCTCCAGATCTAGCAACGCAGCCCTGGATTAGGATGACCAGATAGCAAATGTGAAAATCAGGACTTTTTTTCCAGGGGTAGGAGATATTGTTGCGTGTAAGAGAAACCTCTGACAGTCCTGACAATATTGGGATGTCTGATCACCCTACTCTACATTCACACACATTTAAAGCACAAAGAAGTGTAAGGCCCAGATCCCCAAAGATATTTAGAAGAGTTGTAATTTAGCCAATCACCTTCCCTTCCCCCTTAATAAAGTGGAACATCAATTTTGCCCAGCTTTTTAGCCCTCCTGTGTTGTGTTTAAGTATGACACATTGAAATGATGCACAGCACAGCGTGGCCACATTTGGAAAGACATGTCTAGTAAATACCTTCTCCCTTGGGATCCCACTACCTGTTGTTCCATGGATGGTAAGAGCTACGGTTCATGAGAAGTAGACAGAGACATAGAGAAAACAGTCTGCTCCCTAAAGTAGCGTGGTACAATTCATCCCATCTCAGATCCCTTTAGACAGCAAGAAGGGCCGGGGTAGCACTCCGCCCCAGCTCTTAAAGTAATAGCTTGCAATTCTAACAGTGTGCCACAGTCAGCTGTAAGGTTATTAACACTTTGGAAGACAGAGCTAAAATTCAAAGTGATCTTGATAAATTGGAGAACTGTACTCTCCAATGAACAAAATGAGATTCTATAAAAATAAATGTAAGGTGCTGCACTTAGGGAAGAAAACCCGAAAGCATAGAAAGAGAACGGGGGATAACTGGTTGGGCAACAGCACGACAGAGAAAGATCTGGGAATTGTGCTGGATCATAACATCAACATAAGTCAACTGTGCGATGCTGTTGCAAACAAAGCAAATGCAATTTGGGTTTGCATTAACAAAGGAATAGCTTACAAGACATGGGAGGCGATAGCACCCTCTACTCAGTGCTGGTTAGGCCTCAGCGGGAGTACTGTGTACAGTTTTGGTCACCAGTGAATAGAAAGGATGTAGAGAAACTTGAAAGGATCCAGAGGCAAGCCACGAAGATGACCAAATGGATGGAATGCGAGTCATATAAGCAAAGGCTAAAGGAACTGGGGATGTTTAGTTCGCAAAAGAGGAGATTACGGTGGGGACGTGTTAGTGTTCTTTACATACTTGAAAGGCTGCCATAAAAAGGTGGAAAAAAGTTGTTCTCTCGCCATAGAGGGCAGGTCAAGAGGCGATGGAGTCAAACCACAGCATAGCAGATTTAGATTAAGTCTCAGGAAAAACTTCCAAACTGTAAGAATAGTAGGAACTGTGGGACCGCCTAGGGAGATTGTAGATGCTCCTTCACTGGAGGTTTTCAAAAGGAGGCTGGATAGCCATCTGTCTTGGATGACTTAGACACAATAAATCTTCCATCTTGGCAGGGGGTTAGACTAGATCAGTGTTTCCCAACCAGTGTGCCATGGCACTGTACGGGTTTGCCGTGAGGCCTGAGGAGATGTGCCACGGAATTTTTTGAAAAACTACTCAAAGAGTTCTGGATTGGTTCATGAGTTCATTTGGAGACTAGATGCTGGTGTGCCTCAAAATAATTAAAGGTATCAAGGTGTGCCACGGCAGAGAAAAGGTTGGGAACCACTGGAGTAGATCACTCTTGCGGTCCCTACTAACCTTAGGACTCTCTGATGTCACCAGCTGTCTAAATTCGCTGGGGTGGTTAAACGTTGGGGGGTGGTTGGGGTGGATGAAATGATATAACTTGCTTGTCTGGCTTTAGGGTTGTTTTTGCTACTAAATGCAACTGCTGGACCTATGAAGTGAAGATTTCCTGTGGAAGTCAGGAGGGCCTCAGAGAGAAGCCTTTTGCATTACCGCATCAATGGTTACTACCTTTTGTTTCCTGGTAGCTGAGGAGCAACTGTTCTTTCCACTATCCTATCCACGCCCCTGGATCACTCTCTTTTAATTCAGTTCCTTTACCCACAGCAGTTCTTACCCCGACCATAAGAAAATCGCAAAGTAGCTCACAATCTGAACCATTTACAAACCATTTTTGGAAGTTCTTGGCTCTCACCACATGGGGGCATGAAACTTACATGAACCTAAGTCCATGCTGAGAGTCAGAATACCACACATCTCCCGCCTCAGCTGCTAGCTCCCGCCTGCGGAGTGTGGCTGTTTGGAATCACTCTCCTGGGGTCACTCTGCCAAGTTTTGCTTCCACTCTGGGGTTTGAATGATCTCAACCTCAAAGTGAAACCCAGCTAAAAAAACACCATTTTTTCCCCTGATTTTGTGCCATCAATCCCAACCTGCAGCTGGAGGGAAGGGGCACTCCAGAGCTCTGTCTCTGCTCTATCCCAGCTCAATAGATAGGGCAATACTCAGTGGGCCCAATTCTTTGCAGGTGTAAATGGACTTCCACATTGACTTCAGTGGCACTAGTAGAGAGTTTGGCCCAAGGTGTCATTTATTGAGTTACCGGCTGTTTTAATTACTGCACATCACTGCCTGCCTAGGTTTTTATATCATATATCATAGGACCTGCACTTCCTACCAGAAGAGAACACCCAGCCAAATGAGGGTGCTGTTTGCTTGAACCGTGAATCCCAGTCATAAGCAAGATGCTGCCTGGATCAAGAAAACTGGGCTTCAGAGTCCAGTAAGGGGACAGTCTACGCCAATAGCAATTATTTATATATCTGTGTAGTCCTCCGTTAATGGATCTGCTTGGGCCTGACCGCTTTGTGGGAGACAGCAGCAACTTCTTGCTGCCTTTTGGAGCAAGAATTAATACAAGTCTGTTTCCAGTCACTGATGCTTTTACTCTGTTTGTGGCAGTTTTCAGCCCTGGACAAGACCATGGTAGCAGAGGGAATTTCTGTCTGCGTAATGGGGTACAAATGGAGTGACCATCTTTTCCATTCAAACAGGAAGCAGAATGTTTTGGAAACTTCTGATAACCAGGGACAGGATCAGAATGGGAGAGAGGGTCCTAGTATAGCACATTTGGATCTAGGTTTAGGTCTGAATTTCTACCCACCAAAGCTGGGATTGTTCTGGTTTGGTCCAGTCAAGCCCTATGTGTTTAATAACAGCATGAAGCTGAGCGATGAGGTGGAGGTGCCAGCATGGGAGTTGGCTAAAGTTGCCAACCCCTGCCTTAGGAACACAGAGGGCATGGGGTTGTGTCCCTGCCATTGATGGACCTATCCTCCATAAACTTCTCTCATTCTTTTTTTGAACCCGGTTATGATTTTGTCCTTCACAACATCCCTTAGCAATCAGTTCCACAGGTTGACTATGCGTTGTGTGAAGAAATACTTCCTTATGTTCATTTTAAATCTACTGCCTGTTAATTTCACTTGGTGAGCCCTACTTCTTGTGTTATGAGGAGTAAATAACACTGCCGTATGATTTTATAGATCTCTGTCGGATTCCCTTTAAATCATCGCTTTTTTCATATGACCGCTCCCAATCTTTTAAATCTCTCCTCATATGAAGGCTGTTCCTTACCCATAATAATTTTTGTTGCCCTTCTTTGTACTTCTTTCATTTCGAATATACCTTATTTGAGATGGATGAGCAGAATTGTGCACAGTACCATGGAGTTATATAGTGGCATTAAAACAAATGGAGTCCTGTGGCACTTTTAAAGACTAACAGATTTATTTATCGCATGAGCTTTCGTGGGACTATTTATTGTCTATCCCTTTCCAAATGGCTCCTATCATACCATTAGCTTTTTTGACTGCTGCTGCACACCGAATGGAGATTTTCAGAGAACTATCCAGGATGACTCCAAAATCTCTTTCTTCAGAGGTAACAGCTAATTTAGACCCCATCATTCTGTATATATAGTTGGAATTGTGTTTTCCAATTGCTGTGAAATGAGATAGAACAGAGCAAAAGCAGATCCCATCATTCTCCCAGAGCTGATGGGCCTGTACCCCTCCCTCCCAAATCAAACAACAGATCCAGCATTTCTATTGTGGGTCCACACAGGTATTTGTCTCTTCTGGTGTCTACCAGCCAGGATTTGCCTCAGAAGAAAGCAACACAAATAAAGCAAACCACAAACGATATATTAAACACAAAACCAGAGATGCGCACACAGAGCATTAAGGTCAGGACCCAATGGTTTGCAGTTCTGGGTAATTATAAAATAAACTAAAAACTGACGCCTTCTGGCTCTTTAAGGCAGGATGAGATAAGTGCACGAAGGTCAGGTGAGATATAAAGATTCAGGAACCACAACACAGGAGACGAACAGCAAAGGAAGATTGGAACGCAGGAACGGAAGAGGACATGGTGGAGCCAGGAACCACAATGAAGACGAAGACGCTAGCTAAACTGCAATGAAGACACACTGGAACTGGGCTAGGACCATGGCGAAGGAACAGCAAAAGTAAGTCTGTGATGTTTTAAGAAGAACACACACAATTGTCAAAGGGCTGCCTCCTGGGAGGACATCACCTGTCCAAGCTCACCAAAGGTCTAAAGTCTAACCAGTCCAGCCAACCAGAATGTTTCTCCTGTGTGGGACTATAATAGAAATTTTGGATCTGTTTGATTTGGGAGGGAGGGGTACAGCCCATTGGCTCTGGGAGGGTGTTGGTACTTGCTTTCACTCTGTTCGGTCTCATTTCACAACAACTGGAAAACATAATTCCAAGATTTAGCTATTGCATGTGAGGCCTTAGGCCACACTTCTGATGCCAGTCGCAAGTTAATGGCCCACCATGCTCAGGGAGGGAGAAAGAGTTAAAGATTTTAAAATGTGGGCTCAGGTAACACAATGTGCAGTCCTTTGCATTGATCGACATTGAATGTCATTTGCCATTTTGGTGCCAGTCACCCAATGTAGTGAGATCCCTTTGTAACTCTTCACGGTCTGCTTTGGACTTAACGATCTTCAGTAAGTTTATATCCTTTGCAAATTTTGCAACCTCAATGTCCATGCCTTTTTCCAGATCATGTATGAATACGTTGAACAACACAGCTCCCAATACAGTTCCTTGGAGGACCCTGCCATTTACCTCTCTCCACTGTGAAAACTGCCCTTTTATTATTACCTTTTCTTTTAATCAGTCCAGGAGTGGACCTTTTTGCTTATCCCAAGACTTTTTGTGTATTTTCTGAATTTTAAGTTAATAAAACAAGCCCTAAGAGGAGCTGTTGTTACTAGACTGATGAAAGGCTTTTGTGTATGAAGTTCACTGAGGAGCACATTAAGAAGGAAAACTGAGGCAGGGTTCTGCAGAATCACCTCTAGCCTTGAGAGGGCCTGCAAGAAGCGACTGACTTTGTTACACTTATTCTCTCACCACTAATCCAAATCTAACACAACACAAAGTCTTTTTGTAAAAGAAACACAAATGTTATCAGCTAGATTCTGTCCTTAGTTATTATTTCCCTGGCATAGAGGAAGCCCTGGCCGGCACAGAACCACAGCACGGCTTGCATATCTTCTCCTGGACCCCTTTGGAATAGAGCGGGAGGGGCAGGCTAGGAGGTGAGGCAGGGAATCAGAGGCCTGACCATCCTAAGATAGTGGTTCATGAGAAAGGAAGTTGTGAAAAGTTAGAAAGACTCAGCTGGAAGTTTGTTTTCCCAGACTCTTGGGAGGCCATAGCAAACAGGTGGAAATTAAAGAAGCCTTAAGGCCACTCTAAATTACAGCAGGGGCTGAACCAGAGTTTTGGTCCAGCTGATCAAGCTGTCTATGTGTTCAGATTAAAGCCATATACTGGGCTGTGATTTATTAGTATGTCTTCAACAGCTAGCTCTGGATTGAAGACAGAGGGGTAAGCACAGGTGCCATACGCCTTTCCATTCCTGCCCTGCTTAGCCCTAACTTAATGAAGCAGCTGGGAGTAAATCCAAGCTGCTCTGTTTCACGTGTCATGCTATCCCGGCCTCTCCCGTTCCCAGTCATAATATTTACATTACCTGGTTGTGAGAGGCGGGATTGGCTTCCTTGCGAACACATTGTCAACAGCACACACGGCTAGGTGGAGATCCTTGGCAGGGTTTTCAATGGGCTGGCAGCACTCCCATTGTTCCTGAGGGACACGTAAGACATTCCTGAATAGAAAACTCCACTGAAAGGTGAGGGAATGGCAGGTGACCAGGCAAACTGGGGAGGAATAAAAAGCTTAGTTCTGGCTCCTGCTTTCACCGATAAAACCGCAAGGGCATGATTGTTATTTATTACTATTTCTAGAGCACCAAAGGGGTAGATGGCCCTTCATGGACAGAGCTAATGAGACAGGGCCAGACCTTCAGGTGGTGTAAATCAGGCTAGCTCCATTAATTTACATCAGCTAAAATGTTGGCCCTTCGCTTGCTCTCCTGGGGAGCTGACACTTGAGTCGGACAGGGAAGGGAGACCAGCAAGTGAGGATGGAAAGTTGAGGGCTATAGCAACGTGGAAGGTGATGCTGTTTGCTGCAGGTAACAGCCACCACATGGGCCACCAGGAGGGATTAAACCCGGGACCTCCAGACCAGAGCATCAGCAGCTAAAGGGTGTTAGTAGAGGCTGTGACAGACACTTAGGTCAGTCACTGAAAGGTGATCATGGAGGATATTCTACACTCCCCAGTGATCTCAATTGCATCATTTGGATAAACAAATCTATTTCACTTTAATGTATTCAAGGGAAGGAAGTCAGTTGGGGGGCAGGAGCCGTGGACTGGAGCTCAGCATTGCAATACTCACCAATAGCAGCGAGGCTTGAGGAGGGACTTGAGATAAGGCAGTCAGTCTGCATGACACCTGGGACCTTGGGGGTGGGTGGGGGCTGAGCACAGGGGCAGCCTGAGAGCAGGACGGTCATGTGTGAGAAACAGCAAGCTGGGAGAGGACAGTGCAGGGAAGGAACAGGGGAGGGGGGGTAGAGATGGGACAAACGTTAGCTTGGCTCAAATAGTGGCCCATGGAATGCAGTAGCCTGTCTGACGAGGGCCGGTACTAGCTTCTTCAGAGGAAAGTCCAAGAAACCCCCTATTGCAAAGCTACAGATACACAACTTTCCCAGGAGTTTCTTTTTGTTCTCGTTAGTGAGTGGGTGGCTGAGGTGAGGATTTATGATTCTTCCAGAAGAGAACCAGGTCCTGTGTAAACAACTCTAGGAGTTCTCATTAGCCATGTAAATATCAAATCTGGTTCTGAATCCTATTAATTCCTTGACCTCAGTTATATTTTGTGGCAGTGAGCTCTACATGTCATCTCTGCCCTGTGCAACAGAAGGGTCTATTTCCAGTTCTGAATGTATTGCCTTTCAGTTTTTTTGAACACTGTCCTTGTTTTAGTGTTATCAGAAAGGGTAAACAGAATCCAGTCCACCTTTTCTGCATCCTTCATATCATGTCCCCTCTCCTTCGTCTTTTCTCTGTGCTAAACACATGCTGTGCCATGTATAGGTGCAGATAAAAATGCAGTCAGACAGGCTCGTAGGCCTGTTGTGCACCATTCTTTAGGAAGAGAAGCTCTTATACAATTTACATTCATCGCTAGAGACTGGTGAGCAGCAGTTACACAAAGCTCCTGCTTAGAATAGTTATGAGAGCCTGCTTCAAACAAAGGTTGATCCCACTGCTTTATCTCCAACTCAGCCTTCCTGTTTGCCTCGAATGCTTGTATCCTTGGTGCCGTCCTCCCTTCCTTCTCTTCCCCCTCACCCCTACCTGCAGATCTGTCTATCACCACTCTGCAATGTAGCGCACCTGCACCGTGGCCACTCATCTATCTCTGCTGAAATCCCTCTGGATCTACTATCACCTCAACAAAGAAGGAGTCCTGTGGCACTTTTAAAGACTAAAAAATTTATTTAATGCATGAGCTTTCCAGGGAGAAAATCCCACTTTGTCAGATGCTTGAAGATGGAGAACTTAGAGAAAGGGAGGAAAAATAGATGCAGGGAAGTGTAAGTCATAGGATCAGGTCAAACTGTTACAGCAATTCAAAGCAGTTGTTTAGAATCACTGGCTGTGCAGAACCTTTGTTACTGATGACAATGGGGGAGAAGTAAGAAGCTTGGCTGAGTTCTCAGATCCTAGGCTAGAACGGGGCTCACACTGCATAAAAACCTCCTTTTGCTTAAAAGCGGGGTGCCAGTGATCTGAGATGTAACCGGGCCCCACTGTGTCATCTGTACAGTCACCATTCACAGTCAGATCACGCGTCAGCAGATGCCTGCCTTTCTGAACTGCAGTGGGAACGTGCCGAGAGCCAGCCCGGGGGCTAACAGCTCCTTGGCGTGCCCGTGAGCTAGCTGCGTTGGGCGCTCCCGTCTCAAGTTGGGCAGCTGTCCTGTGCACTCCCATCCCAAGCACATGCAAAGGCTGGTGGGTGCATTAGCCATTGTCCTCCCCTTGCCATGTCTCAGGGGAGAGGCCACCCCAACGTCGTTCTTTTGAAAATTAAAAGCTCGGGGATCAAATGTGGGCACAAGGAGTTTCTGAAGGCACACGAGGCCCTGCTGCAGCTCCAACCACTGAACTGGTAGCCCTGCAGTTTTCCATGGGCATGTTGGGGTGAGCAGGGAAGGATGGAGGGTGGGTGAGGCACCAGGGAACATGCTTGGCGAGGGAGGGATTCTTCCCGCTGCTCATGCCGTCCCATGTAAGTTGCTCTGGCCATTTATAGCGTCAGTAAAAGCCTCATAAAGTCAGGGAGAATTCTCACCGCACAATCACTGTGTAGAGCCACTCCTTTGAGGTCCCTCTACCACCCCCATGCTTCAGTAATGGAGGAAGGGTCCTGGAGTGCTACAGAGGTGCTGTGATGCTCCGACAGTGGTGCAAGGTGTAGGAGCTGTGGTAAATGAGGGGGATTCGCTTCCTAGCTGTGTCTCACTCAGTCTTCCTGTGTGACCATAGGTGAGACAAAAACTTTGACTGGACCAGCTCCTGGTGATGAGCGAGACAAGCTTCCAAGCTACGCAGCAACAGCGCTCTTCATCAGTCATTGATTCACTCTGCACTGCAGTTTCCCACCTGTGGAGTGGGCATCACTGTGATTTATTGGGTGTCTTGCGGGTGCGGCAGGGTCGCTTGCCCCAGCAAGCGTGTAAAAGGTGACTGCGGCTCACAGAGGAAACTGGAACCTGCTCACCATTGATGACTACAGCCAGAGGAATAAAAACGCCGTCGGCGCACACAACTGGCTCAGCCACTGAGTGTTTGTTTTCACTGGGGCAGAGGAGAGATTTAGCCAATGATATGATATTGGTGCTGTAGGTATTTACATCAGCCTAGGAAGCATTTGGATATCATGGTGAGGTGCACTATAGAATAGCTGGTAAAAAAGTAAGGGCTTGGGTGCAAAGGGTGTGTACGCATGTCCATGCATCTGTCCTTCATAGTGGTCCTGCTTGGGTGGGAGAAAGTTGGAATCCGCTTAGTAGCCTAACTTACAGACTGAGTGGAGACATAGAAATCAGCTGTAGGAGAACCTCCCCCAAACCCCTAGCCCAGCGCCTGAATGAGCCAGCAGTTTATACTATCAACACAGTCCTCAGTGTCCGTGATCAACGGCCAGCAGGAGAACCGTCATGCAGCAATAATAGTACCTCTACAGTTTGTTAGTCTCTGAAGTCAAATTCCAAAGGGGTAGCCATGTTAGTCTATAGTAGAAAGACAACAGAGTCCTGTGGCACTTTTAAAGACTAACAGATTTATTAATCGCATGAGCTTTCGTGGGAGAAAATCCCACTTTGTCAGACGCTTCAAAGCGTCTGACGAAGTGGGATTTTCTCCCACGAAAGCTCATGTGATAAATAAATCTGTTAGTCTTTAAAAGTGCCACAGGACTCTGTTGTTAGTCTCTGAAGTCAGTGAAAAGGCTCCTGATAGTTCAGTGGCCCCAGAGGGATTCGCAGGAATTTAATGTTGATCTCATTTGGAGGGTCATGTTCTGTTCTTCACCACCCAGCCCTGGGAGGAGCTCGCTCCCCGCACACTGCCCTGACTGGAGTTTGCTCTTCCCCTGCAAGGAGCTTGCTCTCCATCGCTTACCCCCCGTCCCCCCTCCACATCACAGCCCCAGGCTGGAGGAGTTCCATGCCCCCAACGATTATTGGAAGGACCCCCATTTGCCTCCCCTTGTGGGCCCCTAAAGACTCCTTTGACAGATACATAATTATAGGTAATTCCTGTGCAATAAGACACCCCGGGGATTTTGAAGTCATGTATATGTTTCTGGTTGCTTTGATCATTTAACACCTTTCATCTTGTTTGTTTCTTTCCTTTTATAATAAACCTTTAGTTTTCGCTCCTAAAGGAATGGCTGGCAGCTTGGTATTTTGAGTAAGATTTAAACCAATATTGATTTAAACCAATATGTGGCGGACCCTCTGGGCATCAGGAGAACTTTCTGTAAAGGGAATAGAGTTTTAAAATAACTTATCTCTTTACTGGACCTAATGGCTGATTGGGAGACGGAGACTGAAATGCAATAAAGGGGCTGTGTAACTTCTTGTTTTAAGCTTCTTGATAAGCAGTGTGGGGAATCAGAGGCCTTGTTTGTGACTGGTTGATGAACCTAACTTCAGTGTTAGCCATCAGTTTTCTCTGAAATGATTCCAGTTCCACCTGCAGAGCCAGTTTAGATAAGCAGAGCTGCAAGGTCTCAATGCATGGATGAGACGAGGGAGTAGGGGCTAACTTTATTAGGAACTGGAGAACCTTTTGAGAAAGGGGTAGCCTATACAGGAAGGATGGGCTCCACTGAAACCAAAATGGAACCAGTTTCCTGGCACATAAAATTAAAAAGCAATTTTGCAAAGCAATTTTAAAAAGCAATTTTGAAACTAAGAGCCAGTGGAAAGCTGAAAGGTATGGAAGAGCACGTGGTTCAGACAGAGACATCCTGGAGGGAAACAAGGCATGAGTCCTGGGGCACTTTTAAAGACTAAGAAATGTATTTTTCACATGAGCTTTCATGGGTGAAGTCCCACTTGGTCAGATGCTAGAAAATGGAAAAAACTTACAGTATGGGAGGGAATATAAATTCTGTGATTACATTTCACTGCCTCAGGTCAGATGACTTCAGCAAATCAAAGAAGTTGTATAGATTCAAATAGGGTGGAACAACATATAAGAAAGTGGTGAGGTTGTTTGTAATGAAAGATGAAGGGGGAGTCCTCTGGAATTTGTCATCCCTGAAGGAGGATCTATTAATGGAGATTCTCTATATCCTAGTAAGGACAGAGGAGGACAAAATACAGGTGGGATCTGATGAGAAACAGTCAAATGGAAAAGGGTCCCAATCCCTTACACTCTATAATGGCAGGCAGCTAAAAAGTGACAATTTTTTAAAATGCCTATATACAAACGCTAGATCTAAATACTAAGATGGGTGAACTTGAGTGCCTCATATTTAATGAGGCTATTGCTAGAATAGACATCACAGAAGCTTGATGAAACAAGGATAGTCAATGGGATACAGTAATAGCAGGGTACAAAAGATATCCAAAGAATAGGGTGTACTGGTGCTGGAGTGGCACTATATGTGAAAGAAAGCATACAGTCAAATGAAATCTTAAATTAACCAAATTGTGCCATAGAATCTCTATGGATAGTAATTCCATGCCTCAATAATAAGAATGTAGCCATAATGATATACTAATGACCAGCTGATCAGAATGGTGATAGTGACTGTGAAACGTTCTGGGACATTAGAGAAGTTATAAAAAACAACAAAACCTCCCACTCTCAATAATCATGGGGGATTTCAATTATCTTCGTATTGACTGAGTACATGTCACCTCCTAATGTGATGAAGAGATGAAGTTTCTTGACCCCTTCTATGACTGTGTCTTGGAGCAGCTTGTCCTGGAACCCACAAGAGGAGATGCAATTCTTGATTTAGTTCTACCTGAGCAGAGGATCTGGTCCAAGAGGTGAATGTAGCTGAACAGCTTGGTAATAGTGACCATAACATAATCAAATTTAACATCAAGGCAGGTGGGATACCAATGCAGTTCCAGAGACAATCCCAGCAATTACAAGCTGGTAAACTTAACTTCAGCACCAGGCAAATTGGTTGAAAATATAGTAAATAACAGAATTATTGGACACCTAGAGGAATATGATTTGTTGAGGAAGAGTCAACATGGTTTGGGAAATCATGTGTAGGAAAATCATGCCTCACCAATCTACTAGAATTCTTTGAGGGGATCAGCAAGCATGTGAACATGGGTGATCCAGTGGTTATAGTGTACTTTGAAAGCCATTGACAAGTTCCCTCAGCAAAGGCTCTTACGTAAAGTAAAAATGATTAAGGGTATGGAAATCTTCCTTATGAGGAGAGATTAATAAGTCTGGGACTTTTCAGTTTGGAAAAGAGATGACAAAGGGGGGCTATGATAGAGGTCTATAAAATTATGGCTGGTCTGGAGAAAGTTAATAAGGAAGTGTTATTTACTTCTTCTGATAAACAAACACTAGTGGTCACCAAATGAAATTAATAGGCAGAAGGTTTAAAACAAACAAAAGGAAGTAATTCTTCACATAATGCACAGTGAACCTATGGAACTCCTTGCCAGAGGATATTGTGAAGGCCAAATCTATAAAGGGGTTCAAAAAAGAACTGGATAAGTTCATGGAGGATAGGTCCATTAATGGCTATTAATCAGGGTAGGCGGAGATTGCTGTTTGCCAGATATTGGGAATAGTCGATGGGGTGGATCACTTGATGATTGCCTGTTCTATTCCAGCCCTTTGAAGCACCTGGCACTGGCCAGTATCAGAAGACAGGATATTGAGCTAGATGGACCATTGGTCTGATCCAGTATGGCCATTCTTATGTTCTTATGCTTTCCTTTTTGCAGCCTGCCCTGACGTTGGCATTTTCAGGTGGCTACCCTAAGGCGCATATGGGATACACCTTTTAGGCAGATCACGGCCAACCCATTGCTGGCCATAACACACTGAGAAGACAGTGTGGAGAGAATTCCTACTACCAGTGACCTGAGAAGAGCACCTGTTATAGACATATTTAAAATGATTCTTTCCTTAGTGCCTAGTGACACTGCTGTGAGGGCGTGCTAGTGCAGGAGGGCTGAGTGGCTCTTGAATGATCCTTGATGCTGCAATAGTGCCACAAAGGCAGTAGAAGGTTCTTGCACTCCAGTGCCAATGTTCCAGGGTGGCATAACCAGTGCTAAGTATCAGACCCAGCTCTCTGCTGCAAGAATTAGAAAAATCAGAAGCCCCCACCATGACCACACTCAAGAGTGCAGGGTACAAGGAGGGTGTGGTGAGGCAGGAGAATAGATGCCTGGGAAGAGTCATGGTCATGGAACAGGATCCTCAGCATATGGAAAGGGCACGTAGCTATGTTCTGACCTCGGTGGCCTCCTCTCCTCTAAACTGCTGTAACTTAATGCCCATCTAGAGAGCCTTCTTCACTGATGGCGGCAAATTTGCCGCCGTCCGATTGATCTTCCCAATCACCTGATGGTGTCTGTGAAGACCAGCTCAGCTGATCAGGAAGTCAATTGCTGAAGACCAGCCCAGTAAATAGAGTGGTGCTGAGTCAAAGGGAGGCCATTTCCCTTCGACTTAGGGCAGTACGTAGGTGGTAGGCAGTCGAAGGGAGATACACAAGGTATTTTAAATACTTTGCATATCTCCCTTCAACTGCTGCCAAAATCCCGCCACCGTGTAGCCCTGCCCCTAGGAGTACACTAGCCTAGCTGATACACGTTTGGGTTCCCACTGTCCTGCTCCACACTTGTCACTTCACTCGTCTTCCCCGACCACCTGTGCTGTGTGGGATCAGCCCTTGAAGGATGAATGACCCTTTTTATGGGCCTATCAGCTGCCATCAATCAAACTGCCTTCCAAGAGCGAAACACTGCCCTCGTAAGCACATACTGCACTGTTAGGAGGCGCTGGCCTAAAAGAAGGCGAGGTAGTTGGCAGGTCTGGCAGGGCTGGATTTAGTCTGGGACCCTGCCTTGCTTTGGCTAGCTTTTTCTTTTAGGGGAAAAAAAAACCCTGGAGGAAATAGGGACCGACAATGAGCCCATTTCTGTCTAAGATTTGGCTTTTCAGACCTGGCCAGTGCCTTGTGCTGTGGAGAGAAGAGCTTGGTCTGACCCTGCTTGGCTGTACTCTAGCTCACAAGCTGTTCCACTGAGTAACAGATGGGCCAAAAGAGGGCACGTGGCCTTATGATATTCCTGTGCGGGGTCTAGTGGGCTGAGCCATGGGCAGGAAATCCTGAGTTCTAATCCTGGCTCTCATACTGATTTGCTGTGTGAGCTCAGGCAAGTCCCGTAACCGCCGTATGCCGAGGTTTTCAGATCCGTAGCGTGGAGACAACAATAGTGATTGGAGGGGTATCGTGAGGGATAAGTGATCTTGGCGCCAAGAATGATGACTCATGAAATAACAAATGCACACGTCTCATAAACTTTGCAGGCCCCAAGAGCTGGGTCTTTCTTAGCCCCTCAATTCAGTGTCACCAAATATATGTACTTGGGGATCAATTCTAATCCAGATCCATTCATTTAAACAGAAAGACATTGCACAGGATAGGGCCAGAGATATGCGGCTTTGTTGGATGTGTATGCATATATGGATGGAACTAAAAAAGCCTAGAGAAGACCTATGTCATGAAGAGAAACAATGGAGAGCTGAGCCAAAGCCTAGTAATCAATAGAACAGGGGTCGGCCTTTGCAAACCCCCGAGCCAGCCCCCTCCCCCCACCTCTGACCCTCCCCCAATGCTGGTGGCACCTTCTGCTAAGAAAACCAGCCGTCTCTGGCAAATTAGGCGGTAGCACCCAAGTAGAGGGCCGCTCTCACCACCGAGAGATGCCACCCAGCGCAGATCTTTCAGTGGCGGCTCTCAGGACCCCCCCCCCCCCCCCCTTCGCCGCCCAGAAACACTGCTGAGAGCGGCGTATTTGGTGGTGTTTCGGTGGACTCTGGCGGTTTCAGCAGCAGGAGTGGCAATTTCAGGGGCACACCAGAGGGCACCCTGTGCCGCCCCGAAACGGCTCACTACCCCTGCAATAGAAGGACTCCCACTGATTTCAAGAGGTGCTAGATCAGGCGTTGGGTGAATTTGTCGGACCCGTAAGCCCAGTTATACAGAAAAGCAGTACTGTAAAAATCATCCTATGTTCCTTTCTGGACATGTCCTAGAGAATTTAATAGAAAATTATCTCTTTTTTTCTTCCTCCAAGCAGTTTATTTTAGAACATCCTTTGAAATATAATAGAGCGCGGGTGGTCAAACTCACTGACTCTCTGAGCCACATATGATGATCTTCAGAAGTCTGAGAACCTGGTGTGCCTGCCAAACCTTAGGGCTTCAGCCCTCTGGCAGGGCTTGGAGTTTCTAGCCCATGGGGCATGCCTGCTGAAGCCCCGAACCCTGGCAGGCACCTCCCAGGGGGCAGAAGATCCAAGACTCCACTCCCTGAAGTCCCAGCAGGCACGTCCCATGGGGCAGAAGCCTAGAGCCCTGGCAGGTGCCTCCTGCAGAGCAGAAGCCCTGAGCCCCATCACCCTGCCATGGGGCTGAAGTTCTGAACTCCCCACCCTAGCCGGTAGGCAGAGAAGGGGGGTGGGAGGTTATAGAGGATGCTGCGAGCCAGACTTTTAACTGTAAAAGAGTCAAATGTAGCTCCTGAGCCACAGTTTGGCCACTCAGTAATAAAGAAAAAATGCGACCCTGTTAGAGAATGGTACAGAATAGTTAAAGAAATCACCAGTGAAGAGAGCTTCTTGGTTATTGCATTTTTAGGTTTAGATTTAATGTCTCTAGATCATGTTTAATTTCCATAGAATCCGGTTGGTTTCATTCCTACTAAATTTTTTAGCACTTTTCCATAAAGGGAGGAGGCTCTAAGTTATTGCATCTGAGCCACTGTTGTCAGGGCCGAATTAAGGGGCCTCGGGGCCATAGGCTGCCCACCACCATGGGCCCTGCCGGCATAGGGCCCAACCTCCCACCCCAATGGGGCCCCCGCCTGGAGCCCTTTCCCCTACCATGGTGACCTGCAGGCAGGCCAGCACTGGGGGAGCCCTGAGGACAGAGGACGCTCTCTATGGTGTTCTTGCCCTGATCCTGGTCCAGCTGGTCTGCCCCCGAGTGCGGTGCTGGTTGGCACATGGTACGGCTTTCGGTACAGCCTTCCAGGGGTGGACCAGCCAGCCTGGGGAGTAGGGCGGGGGGCTGCAGAGCCCAGCCACTGGCTCCAGGGTCCCCCCCCTCCAAGCATTGGTAGGTGCCCTCTCAGCACCCCCTGAAGCCTCACCAGTGCTGTGGGGGCTGAGCAGGGCAGCGGGGACAGCCTGGATCCTGCAGCTGGAGCCCAGGGCCCTCCTTTAGCCCCTGCATGATCTGGCCCTGACTGTGGAGCTGCCCTGCGTGTAGCCATTTACCCTCCGTGCAAAGGGGCTGCGTATGCTGTTCAATTAGAACGGTAACATTTCACACCAGCGATGCCTTCTTTTGCTGTAACCAACTACAGGTGATGCAGAGTAACAGAGACTTAGGCCTGCTCTGCACTGACGTTTTACTAGCACAGCTATGTTGGTTGGGCTGTGGAGGTTTTTTTCCTGATGTGGCCATACGGGTCAAAGTTCCAGTGTGCAGGCAGTCGTACTGGGATAAAGGTGCTGTGTACTGATATGGCTTCTTGTGATTCCCAAACCTAAATAGGCTCTCCCGGCTGGGCTCTTTATACTGGTGCAACTGCATTTAAACTGGGCAGGGTTTGCCACTTAACTCTGCTGGTGTGATTGAAAGAGAGAAACTCTTGGGCAGCCCAGGGAAGCCAAGGAAAAGCAGCGGGAGTTAGGCACCTGTGAGGATCTGTGAGGATCCGGCCCTTGATGTCTCCAGCTCCAATGAGTTCAGTTTGTAAATAAAACAGATGGTATTTGGTAACTCGGATAGTGATGTCAGTTCAGCATGGGCCCTGAAAACTCCAAAGGCATAGGTGATTGGATGTGCTGCTGGCCACATCACTTCCTTGTGTACTGTTGGCCGTGAAACTGGTGGACCTTAATGTCGACTTAAGGAAGTGCTTAATTCGACTTCAGAAAAGCCCAGTGTGGACATGTCTTTGTTTAGGTCGACGTAAGCCTTCTTAAGTCGACCTAACTTGCCAGTGTAGACACACCCTATGAGAGTGGTGTAAAGTGGCCTTAGTGTAGTTGAGAATTCAGCTTTATATCTTCACCTTGCAAGTATAAGACAGGCGTTTATATCCTGTCCTTGCAAAAACCACTCTGATACAGCTGTGGCCAGCTACTGATGGCTGAAATCTCTGGTGTAGACAAGGCCTAAGAAATGTACCTTTAAAACTCTGTCCGCCGTCCATTAGTGTTTGTCTGGTCTGAGAGGACTGTACGCTTTACAGAGCTAGGATCATACTTAGCACAAAAACGCCCTACAGGGGACTGGGTCAGGTCATCTGCTGGGATTGATTCTGCAACCCCTGGATCTAAAAGCATGAGAATTAGGTTACATTTTAGACCCCTGCATTTTTTATATCCTATGACATGCAAGCAAACGTGTGCACACTCAACGATGGGTGATCCATTACTGAAAACACAGGAAAAGATGGGAGAAAAAAGAGTGTCTGTTCATACCTTTTTCATTCCAAAAGTGAGTCATGGGAGCAAGTCAGACCACATTGTCCCATTTTTGTTGGGTGGCTGTGTTTTCATTTTTCATGGCCCTGCAATCAGCTACAGAGGAAATAACTTTACTATTACATCTCCCAGTAGCAACATTGTGTCACACCAGCAAGCACCAGATAGGGAACTAGGAAGATAAAAGGCCTTTTGCTACACAAATGAGTTAAAAGCTAGCGGAGTTACTTCAGGAAAAATAAATAATGGAAACACCACTGAGAAATTCAGTGGCCTTTGTGTTTCTGTTTATTTGTGTGTCAGGACCTGATCCAAAGCCCAGAGATCAAAAAACTTTCCATTCATTGTGCCTTGGATTGGGCCCTTATGGACTGTAAAAGAAAAGAATCATCAGTTTAGGAGACTTGTAACAGGATGTAGTGGTTTTTCAACCCTCGGTCACTAGTTCAAAACAGGCAAAGTTGCAAGTAATGCCAGAAAGTTTTCATAGATTTTATTTTTTTAAGCCAGTAGGGACAATTAAATCCTCTAGTCTGGCAACCTGCATAGCGAAGACATACAACTTTGCCCAGTTCCCCCTGACTTGGCCTCCATAACTTGTGTCTTATTAAAACTCATCCTGCAGAAAGGCATCCTGTCTTGACCTGAAGACTTCAAGAGACAGAAAATCCACTGTCATTCCAACGGTTAAACACCCTCACTGTTAAAAATGTGTGCCTTATTTCTAATTTGAATTTGTCTGCCTTTAGCATCCAACCATTGGTTCTTTTTATTCCTTCCTCTGCTAGGCTAATGAGTCTCATAGACTTTAAGGTCAGAAGGGACCAGTACGATCATCTAGTCTGACCTCCTTTTTGATCAACTAAACAGATTGAGTTTTTTAATTTACTCACTCTGAGGCAAATTGCCAATATTTGACAACTGTTTGGTGGCCTACAGGAAACTAGCTCATCTCAGTCTAGTTTTTAGTGGAAGGATTTATATATTAAAAGAAGCATTCGTTGGGCTTTTCATGGAAAATCTCAGCTGAAAATTGAATTCTGCTGCCTATGTGGCTATTGCCTCACTGAGTGGTGGATTAACTACAGGGATGGAAAACCACCTCCCGTCACTGTAGTAAGTGTCCACCTGATCTAATATGTGATTAGAACATACCTTTTTCCTAGTGAAAATGCTCCTATTACCCAACACTAAATAAGGCCTGAATTGGGTGTTTCAAATCATACTTGATTTTTAAAAGTCTCCTTTTCCTGTGTCTAGACAGACATGGATGCCTCACGCAGCAAAGGAAAGTGCTGAGAAAAGTCCTAAGTGGAACTATGAACAGTATTTGTCATGTTAAGTGTTGTTTAGATTAAATAAATCAGCAGATACAAAGAATCCTGGAACAGATATTTACAAGCAGAGATACTTACAAGGGAAAATAAGTTTAATTTTGTCCTCGATGGAGGTCTTTAAGAAAAACAAAGGTTTATTGTGACCCATCCTTCTTATTTCAATAGGCGTGAGTCACACATCTTCCTGCAGGAGGAAGTTTTCTGGCTTTCTTGAAGCTGAAGGCCTGAAAAGTTAGGCTTCAGCGACCTTTCCTTCATACAGAATGAGCTATTTTGGAATACAATGACCTGCTTCTTCCCATTTCTCCTGGGTCAGAAGCCCGGCTCACAGAATTGGCAGCAACAGCACCCACCACAGTTACGCAGAAAAGATTAAAAATTCTGCTTGGAATTCAGGGTCCCTGCTGCTTTCCACCAAATGGAGAGGAGCTAAGATCAAGAAGAGCTGCAGTCAAGCTGCCTATGTAGAAATTAGTGATGGTAAAGACCTGTTAGAGCAGGCTAGTGGCTCCCAAACTCTTCTATACGACTGCATACTGTTCCAAATCCTGGCACCTCCCTCTAGTTGGGGTCCTTGATGTTGAAGGTGGCCAAGACCTCCTGATCTAGGCCATCTCCCTACCAATATATGATTGCTCTCCCTTGGCTAGCTGGTGTTTTGTCCAGTCTAGCTTTAAAAGGCAGAAGCACGGGGGCTTATGCCACCTCTGGTGGGGAGATGGCAACTCATCTCACTATTTAGGATGCTTTGTCAGCCATTCAGGAGCTCTGCTGTCAATAGAGGTGGTTTCTTCAGAGGCTTGGCGCATAAACCACCAGGTGGAAAGGCCGGGGAAAGGCAATGTTACTGGAACAGATTCAACAGTGTGTACGTGGGAACAACTTCCACACAAGACAATGGGACGTGCCCGGACTTATTCCTGGCTGTCGCTGGAGCTTTGTGATTTCTACTGTACTTTTAATGGGCCAGATTCCTCCCAGACATGAATGAGCTCATCACTTAATGTCTTCAGTGGGAACTGTGCCTCTTCGGTCAAGACCGAGGTTGGTTCTGTTTCTCCCAGTACTAAGACAATGCAAAGACACAACCAGGGTGGACTGATTTCTCAGGAGGCCTATAAGGGTATGTCTACACTGCAATTAGACACCTGCGGCTGATCTGTGCCAGCTGACTCAGGCTTTCGGGACTCATGCTAAGGGGCTGCTTAACTGCAGTGTAGACATGTGGTCTCAGGCAGCAACCTAAGTTCCAGGATCCTCCCATCTCGCAGCGCCCTAGAGCCGGGCTCCCACTTGACCCCAAACATCCACATCACAGTTATAGAGCCCTTTGGTTTGAGTCCTGTGAACCTGAGTTAGCACATGCCAGCCATTGGTTTTTAACTCCAGTGTAGGCATACCCTGGGAATGTTTGTTTGTGTCAAGGATTCTGACTGGGCATGCCGTCCGGCCACCAATGCCATGAGCCAATCAACATTCACCTACTAAACTACTCAGAACAGGTCTTGCTTGCACTAACGACTCACTGATACCTTGGAGAAATCGCTCTGTGCCTTAGCTTCCTTATCTGGTAAAAGGGGTTCTTCTTCTCTATTATTACACAAGCATTATCATAGGGATATAAGGACTGGTTAATATTCATTCATGTTAGTGAAACACTAGAGGATCCTTGGACAAAATAAGTAGTGTGGCAGAGCATAGTTTTATTAGTTATTCATTAAATTAACTAGTTACAGTTTCTGAGGTTTTCCCCATATTTTACAAGTGGACAAACTTGCACTATTTTACCAGAATTTTCATGGTCACTTTCCGATTTCTAAGCTCCTCAGTAGCTCAAGGGAATACAGCAACAAACCTTGTCTACAGGAGGATAGTCAGAAAATTAATCTGAATTAAATAAAGATGTGAATTTATAGTGGATTAGTTAAACTGCATTAAACCCTTGTATAGACGCCCTCATTCTGAATTAAACAAAACTGAATTAAACCCACTTTAGTTTTGAATAAGAGTATCCACAGAGGAGTATAATGTGATTTAACTAATGCACTTTAAAAATTAATTCAAATCAATTTTCGTGTGTGTAGAAAAGCCTGTAAAGAGACTAGATAAATGTGACTAAATTAGGGAACTGAGTTCCAGTTCTCCAATTTTATTCCTAGCATGGCCACTAACTTGTTTTCTGACTCTAAATAGATCCTTTGATGGAAGATTCCATGCCAATGCAAAGTACTATTATTATGTTACTAATGTAATACAATCACTCAGCCATGTGAGCAAAGAAGATGGAGCTGCTCTGCAAAATCACCTATCCATGACTTGAAACTTCCTGAGGGTGAAACCTGCTCCCTTCTGTCAAGGAGGGCAGGGCTGGGTCACTAAAGAGTAAGTGATAGGGGGCTAAGAAACAAACTTACAGGCACATGGAGAATTTTTTTTTTTTAATTGGAGAGGGGACAAGGAAAAGGGGTGAGAACCAAAGAGGCTTACTGAGAACTACAGAAACGAGAAATCCTTTGGCAAACGGCAGCAGACTGTTGATTACAAAGGACATTTCCTCATTTCCACTTCAAGGAAATGACACATAGATCTTATTATGGCAAGAAACATAAAGAACTGAGGATTTTCTGCAATTTATCTTCTTTTCTCTTCTGTACAACTCATAGACTCTAGGTCAGAAGGGACCGATATGATCATCTAGTCTGACCCCTCCTTCACAGTGCAGGCCACAGAACTTCACCCACCTCCTCCTGCACTAAACCGCTAACCTATGACAGAGTTATTAAAGTCCTCAAATCTTGGTTTAAAGACTTTACAGAGAACCACCTGTGAGTGAGCCATGTCCCGTGCTACAGAGGAAGAAGAAAAATCCTCTGAGCCTTTGCCAATCTGCCCTGGAGGAAAACTCCTTCCTGTCCCCAAGTACGGCAATCAGTTAAACCCTGACTATGTGGGCAAGATTCACTAGCCAGACACCCAAGAAAGAATTCTGTGTGATAACTCAGAACCCAGCCCATCTAACGTCTCATCACAGGCCATGGGTATATCTACAACCAGGAGTTAAAGATCAGTCAATTGCCAAACTAGGCTTTCCCATCATGCAATCTCCTCCATAAATTTATCAACCTCAGTTTTTAAGCCAGCTAGGTTTTTGCCCCCCACAGTTCCCCTCAAAAGGCTATTCCAGAACTTTACTCCTTTGATTGTTAGAAGAAACCTGCATCTAATTTCAAGTTGAAGCTTTCTGCTGGCCAGTTTATATCCCTTTGTTCTTGTGTCCACATTGGTGCTGAATTCAAATAATTCCTCTCTCTCCCTTGTATTTATCACTCTGATGTATTTATAGAGGGCAATCGTATCTCCCCTCAGCCTTCTTTTGGGTAGGCTAAACAAGCCAAGCTCTATGGCTATGTCAACACTTAAAAAGTTAAGTCGACTCTGGTAAGTTGACTTAACTTTTCAAGAGTAGACACAGCCTTGGCTCCCTGCTGAGACGGGATCTGCAGTCCCAGGGAGAAGAGAGCAGGGCTCCCTTCTTGCTGGGACCTATGCGGGTCCCGGAGAAGGGAGCTCCACACTCTTCTCCCTGGACTCAAGCGGGCCTGGGCAAGAAGGGAAATGCCGGGGCTCCCACTTGGAGGTTCCCCTGTCCAGGGAGTGCCAGAGAAGACAGCTGCTGGCGCTCAGCAGACAGGGGATCCCCAGATGTTCCCCTGTCTGTGGAGCGCCAGTGGCTGTCTTCTCTGGCGCTCCCCAGACAGGAGATCCCCGGAGGTTCCACTGTCCAGGGAGCCCTGGGGAAGGGAGCCACCAGTGGCTCTCTTTCCCGAGAGCCCCTGGGGCTCCTTGTCCCCAAGCTGCGGCTCCCTTTCCCCAGCCCTCGGTCGACTTAAGGAATTAAGTCAACCTAGGGCGTCCACACTTGTGTTAGGTTGACTTAATAAGGTCGACTTAGACCTTAAGTCAATCTAACAGGTGGTAGTTATTAAGTCGTCTTAAGGACACCCTTAAGTCGACTTAATGAAAGTCCGGTGTGGACATGGAGTAATTTAGGTCGACTTAAGCATTCTTAAAGGTTAAATAAGATGGGTCCCAAGACCAATCCCTGAGTAACTCCACTAGTAACCTCCCTCCAGCTTGACAGTTCACCCTTCAGTACGTCCCATTGTAATCTTCCCTTTAACCAATTCCTTATTCACCTTTCTATTTTCATATTAATCCCCATCCTCTCCAATTTACCTAATAATTCCCTGTGTGGAACTGTGTCAGATGCCTTATTGAAATCTAACTAAATTAGATCCACCACACTCCCTTTGTCCAAAAAGATGATTTCTTCTCAAAAAAGGAGATTAGATTGGTCTGGCACAATCTATGTTTTGTAAAGCCAGGTTGTGTTTTATCCCAGTAACCTCAATATCCTTAAGTATACTTTCTCTTTCAAACTTTTTTCCAAGACCTTGCATACTACCGAGGTCAAACTAACTGGCCTGTAGTTACCTGGATCACTTTTTCCCCCTTTCTTGAAAATAGGAACTACGTTAGCAACTCTCCGGTCACGTGGCACAACCCCGGAGTTTACAGATTCATAAAGAATCCTTGCTAATGGGCGTGGAATTTCATGTGCCAGTTCCTTTAATATCCTCAGATGTAGATTAACAGGCCTCATTTTTAGCCTGTTATATTAGCCTTAATGTCTTACGCTCTCACTCTCTACTACATCCAGCACAATGGGGTCTTGATCTCTGCTGCCTCTAGGTCCTGCTGTAAGAATAATGTTCAATAATGAATGCACAATGCATTGCAGGGCAGCAATGAATTAACCCTTCATTTCTATACAGTGACTCTCCTTGCAGTCACTACCCAGTATCAAACTGGTGTGTTCTTTAGGAATGTAGTAGCTTCCCTGCTTGTACAGTGCATCGAGTTTAGTAGTTTGCATCTGACTGTATGCAATGCATGATGCTCCAACAGCTGGTCTCAGATCTGCTCCTGCCCCCCACTTTTGCAACTGTGAAATCCTAATACAGGAGGAATTTTCTTGTCCTGACCTCAGCATGCCCTGAAGCTTTTTGGCTGGCAGTGCTTGTAAGCTTCTCCTTGGTTAATGTAGCTGCAGATGCTATTCTCATTCATATAAATATCTATTACTTTTAAAAATAACATCTGGTGGCAGTGAGTTCCAGAAGCTAATTATATGTTGCATTTAAAGGCATTCCCACATAACAAGGCACCACGTTGCGTCCTGGCCTGCTTTTAGGACCTGCCATTATTAGTGGCAAAACAAATAAGTCAGATGCTCCCCACCAGCCCTTGCAATGAATTTACTACCCGCAGTCAGAGAGCTCTCCTTTCATCTTGGCCTCTCCCAGGGGCAGTGGCGTCTTGGGCAACTAGCAAGTCCAGAAGAACATCAAGAGACTCACAATCAAAGGAGAGGGCGAAAGCACAAATATTAAGGGTAACTATAACGTCCAATTAAAAGCATATGCACCGGGCCCATCCTGCCATGCAGCACATACATGTTAATTTGTTAGGCACACAAGGCTACAGTCAGAGGGAACGCTCCTGCTGACTTTGATGGTGCACGCTCAGCCACTCAGTGCTGGGCCGGGGGAACAGTGATCCATTGACAGCTGCAGAGACTGGAACGCTCTTCACTACAGGCAGCAGCAGCAAAAGCATCCTGCCCCCTGGGTTGACAGCCTATCCATAGATAGGGTGTCAGCCCCTGGCTATCCATCACACAGGATTTACCTCTCCTTTCCCTCCTTTCTGGCACACCATGGCACCGCCTCACTTCAGAAACTGCCAATGATTGCCAGTGTGGCTGGGCTGCGGCCGTTCTTGCCCGTTTCACCAATCCCAGAACTTTCACTCACTACAGAGCTGGGTGGACTGAATCTGGCCGCCTGGAAATGAATGATTCACCCTGCCACACTCTCCCCTGAGACAGCCACTCCTCCATGGGGCCTCCTGGGGGTTATTTGGAGTATTCACACCAAAAAGGGGAAACCAGATTTTGTTTGGATTAAAAGAAAATCAACAAATTGTACTGCTCTAAGCATGCCAGCATAGTTAAAAGAATACACCCTACCACGTGCCTTTCCGACATATCCCACCACAACTGAGGACACAGCTATACCATTATCAAAGTGCCTGTACTGTCCGAGGTGTTCTCATGGATTGAAGGCAATAGCTACTGCAGCGTAACTGCACCCATGTTAAAGATTGTCCTGGTACAAATATTTCAGCTGAAAAACAAGATTAAAAAACAAATCTGACCCTCCCACCTTTCCCCTTCCAAACTCCCCACCTCTCTCTGGCATTACACCAGTTCAATCACTCTATGTGGACCAGATCTGAGTTAAAACATGCTGGTAAGTATAAAAATACAGGGCAGGGTGTATGTTCTGCAGCCAACATACACGTTTCTTGGGTGTGATGAAGGCATGTGACATCCAGGAGCCAAAAAACCGTATCTATATTAGCTGATGAATGTACCCCAGAAGGAGACTTACTGGAGTTGTGAATCCCTGAACTAAATAAGTTAGAGAATTTTTATAAAGACACAGTTTTAAAAAATCCTGTTTCTCTTCCCTTCTGGCTCACAGATTGACCCCATTTTCAGTAATGGCTGTTGTGCAAGAGCATACTTGGGTGCTTGTTTTACTGTTTGGCATTGCAGGCTCTCAGCTGTTCCCAGAGACGAAAAAAGCAGAAGATAAAGATGAACAATCCATCTGTGCCAGTGAAAAGAGAAGATCATTGCTCAATGTTTTCATTGTGCTGGTTTCATTTAATGTGTGGTTGTGGTCGCACAACTCCAAGTTCCACCATACCAAAGGCTCATTTTAGGTTACTACAGAGCTGCGTGGATTTAAGCCTTAAATCGACTTAAAGCCAGTGTGGACGGGGATTAGCACCTAAGTCAACTTTATTAAGTCGACTTAAAGCAATAGGTCGACTTAATAAGGTCGACAAGGGGCTATGTCTACACTAGAAAAGTT
>ML685818.1:261679-376926 GCA_007922175.1 Pelusios castaneus | reverse complement strand
TTAATAAGGTCGACAAGGGGCTATGTCTACACTAGAAAAGTTAAATCAACTTTGTTAAATCAATTTAATAAGGTTGACTTTAAATTGACCTTATTAAGTTGACTTAACAAAGTCGACTTAACTTTTCTAGTGTAGACATAGCCTACGTGAGCATCACCCACCCTAAGACCCTTTCACACTGCCAGAATGGGGCCCTAGCATGAATAAGAATCAGGCCTGTATTGAAGAAACTGGGCGTTCCAACATTTCTCAAGCGAGCATTAGAAACTTTATGTACAAGGAAATAACCTTGAGCACGTGCCCAGGGAGGGTTTAATTCTAGTCTGATAAAAAGCTTCTATCTGGTCAGCTTTACCTCCCATCAAGGACTTTGCACATATCTTGAAACTGCAATGAGCCTTCTCCAGCCAATGAATTTTCTGTAATGTAGAACATGAAAGTATGAAAGAAGCCTTGGCAACATTTCTGTTCCATTTCAGTAACCATATTGTTCTTGAAATATGTTTAAAACAAGTCTGAATATTGGCTGCAGTATTGCTCCCTGGAATTCAATTTTTAATACCAGGGTTCCCAAACTTTTTGCCCTCCAGGGGCTCCATCTTGAGACTTATTGTTTTCTGTGACCCCAGCCAAGAGCAAAGCAGCATAGCCAAGGAATGTGAGGAATTTCCACATTAAGTACATTATTGAACGCTCTCTAATGCAACACACAGGCTTGCACGTTGCAACACAGCTTCTCAAAGTCCAACGGCGTGGTCAAAATTGCACATATAACCCTCCCATGTGACATAAAAAGCAGATCAATATCGAGACTGGATGGACACAAAAGCCTCGTTACAATTGCGAGCAGGTTTCTTGCAGTCTTGTTTTCATTCCTCACTGCCTCACAAGACTCATGGCTGGAGATTGAAGCAGATGCTCTGCATCTAAATGAGCCCATTGTGCTTCTTTTCACCAGTCAGGAGGAATTCACAGTTCAGCAAAGGAGGCCAAGACTTAGGAAAGCCCAGTGTGGCGATACCTGGGGAGCACAGGAAGATTCTTCATCTATTGCAAACATGGCACTCAGTGTGACATAAAAGGAGATGTGGGCACTGCCTGAAGGAGCTTACATGCCACCGCACATTCCCATCTCAGAAGGGGCAAGCACAGGCTCCTTTGAACTCGAGCAGGGAGGACGTTTGGTTGACAAGGCTGCTGAGCACAGACCAGGATCCTCTGGATTCAAGTCTCTCGGCTGGAGGCTTGCCCAGCCAGGTGGTGCAAAGGGCAAATGGGCATCTGCACAGCCAACGTGTCCCCATCTGCTGCACAAACACTGGACCATGCAGCGGGACCTCCCATGCACTCTACGTGTGGGGGCCACCATTTGGTAGATCAAAATAGTGGCTTTCTAGGGCAGCACTTGTGTAGAAAGTCCAGACATGTTTGGGGACGGCAGACAGCATCCTTTTGTGGGACAAAGGACTTGGACTCCTAACCACATTTGCTGATGGTGTGGCCCTGTCCCACAGTTTGGGAACTGCTGTTTTAACAGCTGGAAGGTCCCTTTCCGTGGAATTGCAGAGAGCCACAAACATTACATTGTGAATACGACACCGGGTTATTAGGGGCTGTTGTTCTGTCAGCCAGGCAATGACTCTTAGAGCATTACTACTTTCCTGGTTTCTTTTTCCCATTGATCAAATGTGCCACAAAAGAGAGGATGGTTTCTCACGCTACATCCTATTGCAGAGGGGTAGGACTGCTGACAGAGAGGGGCAATTTCCCAGGGGCCCAGCAATTTTGAAAGAGCTTAGGTCATGTGCAGCAGGGGAAACTTCCCATTGAGGAGGCTAGCTCCCCATCTGACCTCTTCTACCCATGGCCCTGCCCCCTCCTGACCTACTTGATGCAACATCCCTTCCCGTCTTCCCCCCATCCTCTCTTCCACACCCCCCTTCCCTGCTGGATCTCCCCACTGCTGTTTCCCTCCTCTCCTGCATGCCCTCCCTGGCACCCAGAATTGCTGTTGGCAGGCCTCCAGCGGGACACTTGCTGTTGGGTGCTTTTGTTTCATTTAAGTCAAGTGTCTTGTTTCCCCAGTCTTTCCCTCTAGTTTATTTCAGGAGAATTACAATGGGTGTCCCTATTTTTCTAGGAAGTGCACTGTGCATTACGGCAGATCTAAAACTGCTTTGTTGTTCATTTTTACATTTTGAGGTGCCTCAATCAAGATATAGGTGCACCTCAGGTATCTTTAAAACCATACGCATCCATATAAAAGTGATCTATAAGAAATCCAGCCCCCTCGCTTCCCCCATGGCTTGCAGAACAACCACTAATCAAACATAATTTCCACCTCCCTCACCAACTCCCCAAAACTTCCTTTTCTTGCTCCCCAAAGGAGGCCAAGGAAAGTAGATATACTTGGCAGCATGGCCTGTAGTTAAGAGCTTTGGGTCTTATCTACACAGCAAAGTTGCACCAGATTAATTGAAATTAGTTTTTTAAATGAATACAGTCAAACCGGTGCCAGCCCTTGGGTGGATGCACTCATTCCAGCACAACTAAATCAGCTTCACGTCACACCTTAGGTTAAATTAGTGCAAGGTTCCCATGGAGACAAAGTTTTAGCCTATTTTGGACCATGGCAGGGAGGGAGTGAATTCCAGAGCTTATGGCTATGTCTACACTTACAAAGTTAAGACAACTTAACAAGGTCGACTTTAAGTCGATTTAAAATTGACCTTGTTAAGTTGACTTAACAAACTGGCTACACTTTAAGTCAACCTTGTTAATTCAACTTAATAGCAGAGATAGCTGTTATATTGGCTTTAAGTCGACTTAATAAAGTCGACTTAGTGTTAATTCCCATCCACACTGGCCTTAAGTCGATTTAAGGAGTCGACTTAAGGCTTAAGTCGACCTAAAACGAGGTGTTATTAAGTCAACTTAAAGAAATGCTTACGTCAATTTAAGAAAAGCCCAGTGTGGACGTGGCTTTGTTTAGGTCAACTTAAGCGTCCTTAAGTCGACCTAACTTGCCAGTGTAGACGCACCCTCAGAGAGGATACCAGGCCTGTGGTCTTTTAAAACCAAAGGGCTCCAGCTTGATCACCTATGCTGACCTCAGATGTAACACTACGGCATAGCGGGCTATCAAGAACACTGAATGGCCATATTGGGTCAGACAATGGTCCATCTAGGTATCCTGTCTTCTGACAACAGCTCTGCCAGGAGCTTCAGAGTTACGGAACGGAATAGGCATTCATTGATTGATGCATCCCGTGCCATCTACCCCCAGCTTCTGGCCATGACGGGCTAGGGACATAGGTGATCTTAGGTATCGGGCAGGGTAGGCATTTGCCCAGGGCCCCGCAATAGAGGGATCCTAGCACCGCGGCTGGCTGTTTTAAATCTCTCGGCTGCCTGCCGGCGCATGTTACACATGTGGGCTAGCCAAGGCATGAGCAGCCGGGCCAGGAGGAGCCAATGCCTGCAGCTACAGCCAGACAGATGAGGTGGGGGGACTGGGGTGGGAGGGAAGGGGTCAAGGAAACATGCAGGGTGGGGGCCCCAGTGAGGATCGAGGGGGAGGCAGCAGGGGGCCAGTGATGAGGGAGCCAGGAGGGAGGTGTGGGCTTGTGAGTGGGGCAATGGTGGGGAGGGTTCAGGAGGAGGCACAGGCTTGTGGGTGGGCTGGTGGGGGGGGGTCCAGGGTGGAGGCATGGGCTCAGGGGTGGGCCAGCGGCCAGGACCAGGTAGGAGGCGTGGGCCTAGGGGTGGGCCAGCGGCGGGGGCCGGGTAGGAGGCGTGGGCCTGGGAAAAGGTGGCAAGGGGCCAGAGGGGAGATGTGGGGGGCCCAGCAAGGCTGGGGGCAAAAGTCAAGGAAGGGGCCCCCCCACGTGGCTTGGGGGGGGCCATCCTTGACTTTTGCCCAGGACTCCGAAATTACCCCTGGCTAGGGATGCCCAGAGCATGGGGTTGCATCGCTGACTATGTTGGCGAATAGCCATTGATGGATCCCCTCCTCCGTGAATGTATCTAATTCTTTTGTGAACCCCATTACAGTTTTGACCTTCACGGCATCCCTCAACAAGAAGTTCCACATGTTGGCTGTGCATTGTGTGTTTGTTTTCAACCTGCGGTCTATTGCTTTCATTGGGTGACCCCTGGTACAGTACTGTGTTATATGAAAGGGTAAATAACGCTTCCTGATTCATTTTCTCCACCCCGTTCATGATCTTAGAGACCTCTCTGCCATATTCTCCCTTAGTTGTCTCTTTTCTAAGATGAACAGTCCCAATCCTTTTCATCTCTCCTCATACGGATGCTGTTCCGTACCCCTAATCAACATTGTTGCCTTTCTCCGGACCTTTTCCAATTCCAATATATCATTATTGAGATGCAGAACTACACATGGTGTTCCAGTGGTGGGCTTACCATGGATTTATATAGTGAATTATGAGAGTTCCTGTCTTATTATCCATCTCTTTCCCAATGTTCCTATCATTCTGGGGGTTTTTTTAGAAGGCTGCTGCACACTGAGGGGATGTTTATATTTGTATTTGTATTGCAGTAGAATTAGGGTGCATCTACACTGCACCATCGAGGTGTCATTTCCAGCTCAGGTAGCCTTATGTGTGCTAGCTTTGATTGAGCCCCATGCTAAAATAAATAGCCAAAGCAGCATGGAAACTCAGACTAGCAGAGAAAGAACACTCCTGTCCAAGTCCTAGGTCCGTATGTGGACAGCTAGCCCAAGCCACGCCATCTACATGGTTCTTTTTATCAACTTAGCTTGTAAAAAGTGTGCTGGGCTCAACTTTATTTCTCTTTTGCTGAGGGCTGATCATGATCTTAAATTTGTAGCAAAAACAGAACTAAAAATACTGACTAGCTTCCTGCCTCTGGTTGAGAAGGGCTGCCAGCCCCTCTTTCAACTTAATCCAGTTTGCTGACAAAAGGAAGGAAGGAGGCAGCAGAATACGGAGCCTGGACTTCAGAAAAGCAGACTTTGACTCCCTCAACGAACTGATGAGCAGGGTCCCCTGGGAGGCTAACATGAGATGGAAAGGAGTCCAGAAAACATTTAAAGAAACTTCATTGAGGACACAGGAACAAACCCATCCCAATGTGCAGAAAGAAGAGCCAATATGGCAGGTAACTAGCTTGGTTTATCAGAGAAATCTTCAGTGAACTTAAACACAAAAAGGAAGCTTCCAAGAAGTGGAAACTTGGACAGATGAGTAGGGAAGAGTATAAAAATAATGCTTGAGTCTGCAGAAGTGAAATCAGGAAGGCCAACACACAACTGGAGTTGTAGGTAGCAAGGAACGTGAAGGGTAACGAGAAGGGTTTCTCCGGATATGTTAGCAACAAGGAGAAGGTCAGGTAAAGTGTGGGTCCCTTATTGATTGGGGGAAGCACTCTAGTGATGATGATGTGGAAAAAGCTGAAATACTCAATGCTTTTTTTTGCCTCTGTCTTCACAGACGAGGTCAGCTCGCAGACTGCTCCACTGGGCAGCACCCAATGGGGAGGTTCTGAGCAGGCCTCAGTGCCGAAAGAACAGGTTCGGGACTATTTAGGAAGATAGGACATGCACAATGGGGCTGGATGCAATGCACCTGAGGATGCTGGGGGACTTGGCTGATGTAATTGCAGAGCCATTGGCCAATATCTTTGAACACTCGTGTTAATCAAGGGAGGTCCAGGATGTCCAGAAAAAGGTTAATATCCCATCTTTCAAAAGGGAAGAAGGAGGATCTGATCTCAGTCCCTGGAAGAATCATGGAGCAGGTCCTCAAGGATCCATTTTGAAGCACTTGGAGGAGAGAAAAGTGATCAGAACAGTCACCAAGGGCAAGTCATACCTGAGCAAACTGGTTGCCTTCTGTGATGAGATGCCTGGCTCTGTAGATGTGGCTGTGGGGAAAGCAGTGGATGTGATATATCTTGAATTTAAGAAAGCTTTTGATACAGTCTCCCATCGTATTCTTGCCAGCCAATTAAAGAAGTATGGGTTGGATGAATGGACTGTAAAGTGATAGAAAGCTGGCTAGATCATTGGTCTCAATGGATAGTGATCTACAGTTCAGCAGAAAAGGACCTGGGAGTTAGAGTGGAGAAGAAGCTGGATGGGAGTCAGTGTGCCCTTATGGCCAAGAAAGCTAATGGCATATTGGGCTGCATGAGCAGAGGCATTGCCAGAAGATTGAGGGAAGTGATTATTCCCCTCTATTCGGCACTGGTGAGGTCACATTTGGAGAACTGTGTCCAGTTCTGAGCCCCCCGCTACAGGAAGGATGTGGACAAATAGGAGAAAGGCAGAGGGCAATGAAAATAATTAGGGGGCTGGGGCACATGACTTGGGAGGAGAGGCTGAGGGAACCAGGCTTGTTTATTCTGCGGAAGAGAAGAGTGAGGGGGGATTTGATAGCAGCCTTCAACTATCTGAAGCATCCAGATAGTTGATGGTTCAGAAAGGGCAAGTTTAGGCAATCAAGGCTGGGCAATAAAACAAGCCAGTTTGTTTCCGGATTTCTGTCCTAGGTCCTTCAATGTTGACCTTTCATCAGAAAGCATTGCACAACCATCAGGCTACAGAGCAACATTTTCAAAACCGGTTGCAGAAACTGAGGTGCTGAAATCTGGAGTCAACCACCTAAAAAAAAGCCAAGGTGTGTTATTCAGGCCCAGAGCCCCATTGCAGGAGAGCTGGGAGTCACACTGCACCTGGGTGAGCTCTGCGGGCAAAATTTTTCCAGGAGAAATCTTTCTGGACACCTGCTGCTACACTTCTTCAGAGTATGACATGCTGCCCTGCGGCACACTCAGCCAGCCCCATTGGCTGGGGTACAGAAGAGAGGGACCATGATCCGGCCTTCTACCTAGCCCCTGGGGGCAGTCACTGGGGGTACTCAGAGGCTTTGCAATTGTGCCTGGTGGGTTGCAGGAGGCCCCTTTTGCCTTCCCTGCTCACCCTACATCACCGAGCAACCAGGCACACTACCTAAATTCTCAGAGGTGCTGAGCACCCACCATTCCCAATGATTCCATACAGTCCTGCTGAGAGTATCAGAGGTGATTAGTGGACTGGACAATAACTCAGGAGACCTGAGTTTTATTCCTGACTCTGCTACTAGCCTGCCGGGTGACCTCAGTCAAGTCACTTTGCCACTTGATGTCTCAGTTTCCCCACCTGTAAAATGGGGATAATGATATTTGTCCTTCTTTGTACAGCACTTTAAGCTCGAAGACTGAAAAGTGCTACATAAGAGCTAGGTTTTGTTATTATGATTGTGTCCCAGCCCCACAATTTCCACGGCCTGGGAGGTCTTTGGTGTAGAACAGTCACAACAATGAAATGATAGTGTCAATAAGCAAAGCAGTGACTTCTCCAGCTTTGGGAGGATGCAATAAGATAACCAATTTCTGGTCAGTTTTGAATCCCTCCTGACAAGGTGCTCTATCCTGGAATTCTTTCCCCCACCTAGCACTGTCTACACTGGGGCTTCGGTAGCATAACTACATTTCTCAGGGTTGAGAATTTTAGGTTGACCCAGCTACTGGCTTGATCTAACTTGTTAGTGACGACTTGGGCTTAGATTTCCCTCCTAGTGAGGGGAATGGCAGGTGCAGTCCTTAGTGCCCCTAAAAAGCTGGTCACACTTTGATTTTGGAGCCTGAATGTGGATTTAATCTAGCTCTAAGCACATCAGCTAGGAAAATGTTGGCTACGATTTCCGACCTGACAATGGGTCTTTGCATTCACCCTTTATGAAGTGCAAGTGGCTACAGAAACTCACCGTCCTTCCCCATGCAAGCTCAGCCTTTCCATAGCTGTTCACACTGCACACCACTCCCTTTCCTGCTCCAGAAATACAAATAAAATACAGACGCTTGCAACTTTGTGGAATGTGTGTGTGTGTTGGAGGGGTGGGAGTGGTTTTGTTTTCAACATATTTAGAATGAAGGAACTGAAAGTGCAACTCAGAAAAGGGGAAAGGGAAAAAGAAATTCACCAAATAACTCAAACCCTGATGATTAATAAAAATAGTGTATTGAAAACTTTCTGACTGAAGTCGTGTGGAAAAGAACAACTCTTGTACCATTTAAGTGTGCAGGTATTTTTTTGTTTGTTGGTTTGGGGTTTGTTTGGTTTTTTTTAAATGGTTATTTGTAACTGTGAGTGGTCCAATGCAAAGTATGTCAAGCACGGTGTTTTTGGAACGCTCATGGCATGCTCTATGTTCCTGTTATGATGGCATGTTTCCTGCAACATCCTACATGTGTACAGGTATGCAACTCTGCTCGGTCATGTCCCCAGATGTATCTCACGTGGCTTGAATGGCTGCAGACAAACAAAGCTGTGTTTCCACACCCAGTGAAGGCATGCATACAAGAACAATGGACTAGCTACGCATCTGCAGCTTTGGCTCAAGAGGAAAAGATCATGCCTATTGCGAGACATTGATGGTCACCTGACCTGGGGAGGGCAGGAGGGTTGAGGGAACTGGTAAAAATAAAGAAACGCCCCTGGCTAGGGGTTGTTGGTTATAAAGTCATCAGCAGCCAGGCCTCTGGGTAAGCTGAACATAGACTGAAAATAGCGATCGGAGTTTAGAATGCGAGTTTTTTCTTTTATTTGATTATGGTGATCTCCTTGTCTGAATGATTATTTGATTTTATAATATCTCAATTTATAATGACTTAAAATCTTACTGTAGTCAATAAACATGTTTGTGTTATCTAAAGCAGTGCAATGTTGAATGAGTGTGTGTGTGTAAAGGCCCTCACTGAGAACAAAGCTGGTGCATATCAATTTCTTTGTTAACTTGATGGACAAGTGTAAATAATTTTGCAAGGTGCAGTGGGGGATGCCCTAAACCTTACAAGATGGTAGTTCCCAGGGCTGCATCTGGAACTGGGGGGTGTTTGCTGGGGGTCTATCTCATGAGTGGCTCATAAGAGCCTCTTCCACTGGATGAAGAACTGATAACACGCAGGTGGCTGGGTGTGAGCTGACCCAGGAGTGGGGGTTCACACAGCAAGGTGGGGTGAGTCAGAGCCCTGGAGTGGAGAATTGGGGAGGTACAGCAGCATACCAGTCCAGATCGCCAGAGGGGAATGTCACAGTCAGAAAGACTGTCCCTGCTCCAAAATGTTTTGAATCTAAGTAGGCAGTAGAACATTCTACTCTAAGTGCTTCTACTTATTCCCAGGATGGCTTCACACGCAGCATGACCTCTAGGGAAAGGAAACACACATTTAAAAAGGTCTCAAGCAGGTGAATCATCATCGGTCACTTGTGTAGCACTTAGATACCTGTTTACACAATAGCCCTTAAAAAGTCCTACAGGTCCAACCCCAAAGAGATAACTAGCCCCAGAGCTGCATTTGGCCTGGCAGGCATTTTTAAAAGTCCTGAAATAAGTGTTTCTTTTACTTCAATGAGTCTAGAAGGAAAATCTATCGAACCATTCAGTGGCATTCGTGGTACAGCCGTCTTCTCCACTGCCACGCGTGTCTTCAATATTACATTTAAAATTGTGACACACATGTACGCATGCAAAGCTGAGGGTGGGACTTTCAAAAAAGTGTGTGCCCACCCTGAAGTCAATGGGGAATGGTGGGGAGAAACTGAATGCGATTTGTAGGCCAAAACCCAATGTGCTTTTGAAAATTTCCCTGTAAGTCGATACTGACTCAGGAAGAGTGTCTCAGCACAGGCACAGCTGTAGTATCTAGCTCTGGAGTCCCTTTAGCCAAAATCTGTTTATTTCAGAAAGGCTGATGAGAACAAAGTGCAAGGTGCTGTGATTAGACTCCAATAAGAGTGAGTGTGGTTTATGAACCAGTCTTTGTTTTCCAGGAGAAATGATTCATATACTAAATATTTCTGGAGCAGGGACAATAGGAAATAGCATATGTCAGATTCACTTCCATCCCTACCATGGGCATTTCCACTAGAAAGACAAGTTCATGCTTAAAGTAGGGCAGGGCAAAATATAGAGTAAACCTCCTACTGACCAATTCACACCCTCCTTCCCTTCTCAGATAAGATCCAGTACCCACTCCCAGCTATAAAGCCACCGGAGCCGGCCATCAGGAATTCTCCCTGTGTAGAGGGAATGCCATGCCTGGGCGATGTAGACTTGATATACTTTCCCTATTTCACACTTCCTTGAAGACCCAACTGTAGGGAGCCTGGCTGGGTCTCTTACAGCTTTATGCTGCAGCTGTTCCCATCTGCCAAAACAGCTCATTGAGGTCACAGGCAACAGGGCAAAACTTGGAGCAGCACTGAGGCTGCTTTAATTTAAACTGGGGCGTCGGCCAGTTATTGCTTCTCACCCCCTTAGGGCCCTGCACTGGGCAACTTCAAGAAGTATTTGCTATTCCTGCCCTCTGGCTGGTCCCGTATGTCACATAGCATTGGTTCTGCTTCCTGATTGGTTTGCTGTATTTTGTATAAACAAGAGGAAGACTTGACACACAGGCACACACATCTGTGTGAAAGCAAGGGTGAAACTCCCTGTGGCTATGTCTACACTGGACATAGGACATAGGAGGCTTAATTCGAACTAACTAAAGCCATGGCTACACTAGGCTTTCATTAGCTCGAATTAAGGGCTTCCTTAATTCGAACTAATAAATTCGAATGTGCTATTCGAACTAAGGGTTAATTCGAACTAGTTAGTTCGAATTAACCAATGTGGCCATGTTAGTTCAAACTAATTGCTTCGTTCGAACTAACCGGCCCATTGAACTCAATGCAGTTCGCTAATTCGAACTAAGTAAGTGCCATGAATGGCACTTGCTTCATTCGAACTAAATTTCTCCAGTTCGAATTAAGTTAATTCGAACAAACTAAAATTAGTTCGAATTAGTTAGTTCGAATTAACTAATTCCAACGAACTTTAGTAAGTGTAGACATAGCCACATGTGTGAATATTCATGCAAACACATTTTCACAAATAGTCACAACACTTTCCTCTTTCTCTGAACATTCCCACAAGCAAAGCAGGCTCATAACTCACATCAAAGGGGTCGTGATTTCTGCTGAAGGGGAGCTACGGTCTGTATTTGAACGCGTGTTTACAACCATGTCTCATTAGTACTAGCCCAACTTTGGTTGCGCCTGGGACATTAAAAAGCAGCAAAGAGCCATGAATGAGATACATTGCAAACGGCACTTAATTTCAATGGCTAGTCATAATTTTACTGAAGAAGAGTAAGGAAAGGGTCATGAGTCATTGAGGCTTTCCCCATTTTATGCCACCTGCATAAATATTTAGCTCCAAATTCTTCGGTTAGGCCCAGAAATATAAAGCATGACCCAATGGCTAGGGCACTAGCTAGGAATTTTACGATCTGGCTTCAAATCCCTTAGCCTCTCCGTGTCTTATTTCCTCAGCTGGAGAATGTGTGTAGTAGCAGTGTTCTATGGGACATACTTTGAAGATAGTGGGATCATAGGAACGGCCATACCGAGCCAGGTCCATCTAATCCACTATCTTCTCTTCCAGCAGTGACCAATGCCAGGTATTTCAGAGGGAATGCACAGAACAGGGCAGTTACTGTCAACCACTCCCAGCTTCTGGCAGTCCGAGGCTTAGGGACACCCGGAGCATGCTGTTGTATCCCTGACCATCTTGGCTAATAGCCACTGATAGACCTATTCTCTATGAACTCATCTATTCTTCTTTAGCCCTTCACAACATCCCCTGGCAATGAGTTCCACAGGTTGACTGTGCATTGTGGGAAGCAATATTTCCTTTTGTTTGTTTTAAGCCTGCTGCCTATTCATTTCATTGGATGACCCCTAGTTCTCATGTTATGTGAAGGAGTTAACAAAACTTTCCTATTCACTTTCTCAATGTCATTCACGATTTTATAGACCTCTACCATCTACCGTCTTAGTCATCTCTTCTCCAACCTGAACAGTCTGTCTTTTTAATCTCTCCTCATATGGAAGCCGTTCCCTATCCTTAATCATTTTTGTTGCCCTTTCTATACTTTTTCCAATTATAATATGTCATTTTTGAGATGGGGGTGATCAGAAACTGCACACAATATTCCAGGTGTGGGTGTAGGGTGGAGTTATAGAGTGGCATTATGAGATTTTCTGTCTTATTACCTCTCCCTTTCCATCAATAATGGGGAGCTTAGATGCTACAGTAATGGGGGCCACAGAAATTGCATTTAATCATTAAAGTCAAAAGAGCTCCTTTGTATTTACAGTAAGGAAACCAAGAACAGAATCCAGCTAACACAGCCCTTCCAGTAACCTTTCGGTCACACAGCCCTCCCAGTAACTCTGCTCCAGTAATCCTACTCAGTGTCATGTTCCATGTTGTGATGGTTTTTAAACATCTCAGACACCCGCGTCACTGTCAGATCATCAAGAAAGATAGGCTGGGGGCGGGACAAAGCCTGGTTTCCAGTTACAAACCCATAATGGGCTGTGTATTTTTAAATCATTCGTCTGATGCGCACGCTCCGGCCAGGAACTTCTGTTACACTTTGTGCCCCAGCCCTACTGCAGCTCCATACAAAATCCCAGCCTCTTTATTTTATTTGTTCAGAGAAGAGCAATGAGAACAATCAAGAGCCTGCGAAGTTCTCATATGATGAGCGATGGAAAAGAGTTGGACTGTCTGGAGCCCAAGGTCCAGGGTGTTTCAATGCCAGCAGCCGTGGGAACCAGGAGGGTTGCTCCATAAAATCCATAAAAAAATGATTCGGGGCACAGGCCCTTCACCCTGCACCCCTTGGGAGCCCTGAGGCCCATGACCCAGCCCCAGGCTCTCTCTCCAGTTCTGGCCTCTCGCCCCAGAGGCCCTATGGCTCACACCCCAGCCTGTCTCCCCCAAGAGTCCCCCCCCTTTCACCTGGCCCCAGGACGAGGGCCACCACCTGGCCCAAAAAACTGCTGGGCCCAGGGCCTGCTCACACACCGCTGGCCAGGGGCCCCACTCACCTGCCGCTGCACCCAGCTCCCTCCCCCCCCTTACCCAGTGGGCCAGGCCCCATGGAAATACTTAACCCCCCCACCGCTGCCACCAAGCACGCCACCTGGGCCGGAGAGGGAGGGATTTAAATTTTCTCCTCTTCTCCCACCCTGGGCAACCTGCTGCTCCTCCCACTGTTCCCTGGTGGAGCTCAGGGCAGGCATGCTGTGTGCACCTGTGCATGCTGGGCCCGCAGTTTGGGGCACTGGCTGGGACATTCGGGGCCTGTGCCCAACGCCAGCAACGCCCCCGGGTGGGAATGACAAGCTGTGGACTACAAACTGTGGTGTGTTGGGAGAACTTCCAGGCTCCAGCCCTCCCTCCCAGCAGGAAGTCCCAGCCCTGGTTGATGAAGCTGGGAGCATGCGGCAGGCAAGCAGAGAGGAGGCCGATGGGAAGTAATCCTGTTCTGTGTTTCCTTGCCAAATAAAACCTTGTTCCTGGTGGTTGGTCTGAGCGGGTCTAGTCTGAGGTGAAGACACACCGACACTGAGCACAGCACACACACAGGAGCCTCAGGCCTAGCTTCCCAAAGTTATGTAAATAATCACAAGGGCGAGTTTCCCTACCTTCAACACTCTCCTGCCAGGCTAGGAGACAGGAGGGGCTACACCAGGAAAGGAGATGAATGAGAGTGGCCATGAGGAGTGAATATAAAACAATAAATGGGCTAGGAAAGGTAGCTGGGGAGTGTCTGTTCCATCACATACACACTAATAATGCACAGTGAGTGAACTATTAGAAGCCAAGATGAGACCTAATGTGGGGGCAGGTAACCCCTCATCTTCTACTGTGGGGTTCCTATACTATCCTCTGAACCATTTGGCTCAGGATCTTGGGCTGGATGGACCTCAGGTTAGATGTAGTCCAGCAACCCCGTGTCCTGGGTAGGTTCTGAATGACATTCCCATCCCCTCCGGAGAAGCAGATGGCAGGATGGGAGGCCAGCGGAAAGCTGCTGAACAATAAGATCCTATAAGCCCATTGAGAGAAGTGGCTGGAGGGGTGAGAGGGAGACCAGATACTGGTGGGGAGTAGTAATTATTTGCTAATTCCACCACTGACTTCACAGATTATAAATCCAGAAGGGACCATTGTGATCATCTAGTGTTCTAGTCTGACCTGAGTAACACAGGCCATAAGCCTGCCCTGAATTAACTCCTGTTTGAACAAGAGCATCTCTCGTAGAAAAGCATCCATCCGTGACTGAAACATTTCCAGTGATAGTGAACCCACCCCAGACCTAGCTAGGTAGTTCGTTCTGATGCCTAATTCCTCTGACTGTTACAAATCCTCACTTTATTGCCAATCTGACTGTGTCTTCTTTCAATTTCCTGCTCAGCACTGCTGAAAACCACACCCGGGGTGTCTCAAAATGGAGGAAGCCCAAACCAATGGCTGCTTCTGAAAATGGAGGTCCAAGTGACTCTCTCATGACCGCACAGAAAGTCAGTGGCAGGTCTCCTTACAATCGGTCTTGCGGATTTACCCCTGGCTGGTGCTTTTTCCTCTATTGTGCCTAGATAGCTGTGACAATGCCTCGTTTTTCTTACTGGAACAGATCACCTCAGAAATGGGAAATAAGCTTCTCTTTTGGCTTGGACAATCACCATTGATTCATCCAGCGAAATGTAGCACATGCCAAAGTACCACGCCCTATGAACCCTGGCTAATAACCTCTTTGGCAGCTGCCACTATTTGCTTTTGCATAATTGATGACAACACTCAGAGCATCTCAGCTATTTATTTCTTCCAAGTAATTACCATAGCCAAGTCCCTTGCTGATTGCTAAAAGTTAGAGGGAGTCAAAATAAAATTAAATCCAGCTGTCAAGCATCACTGAGGGGCAGACTTACACCCACAAACAAACAGATGGGAAATATAAAGGGAAGGCTAAAAATCAAATGTGACACTGAGGCTCTTATTCATGCTCTTGTGCTAACAAATGGTGCCTGGATTTTATGAAATTCCATGGTTTAGCCTCTCTGAGTGTGCCAGTTTTACACGAGGTAATTAGCCCATGGCAGACATGGATTGCCAGCGGTCCACCAATTGCTGACGTTTGTTTTTGGAGGCGGCGTTGGAGAAAGAAGAGAAGCATGGGCAGGAAGAGGCAAAATGAAGGCAGATTTGGTGCGGGAAGAGGCAGAATGAATGCGGGACTCAAGGAAGAGCGCTAGCAGGGCCACAGACCAGGTGCCATGCCTCCCCCACTTCTTTGGAGATTCTGGAAGCGATGCTCCAAATGCAACCGGTTGGTGCGCCTCCAAAGGGAGGTGTACCACATCCCGCCACCCATGCGGTAGCTTCTGGGTGCTGAGCACGGCCAATTTTTGCTGCAGTGGTTGCTTGAGGCCAGGAGCACCCACGGCGTTGGCGCGTACGCCCATGCTAACGGAAATTATAGAATTGTCACCATAACGCTGCCTGGTGACGTATCGCCGAGGTGATAGCCGCCATGTTGACTGACCCAGGGAGGTCCAGAACTAAAACACGAATGGCTACAGCTCAATCTAGAGACCCAACTTCCCTGGTGAGGCGCCTGCAGCGGACTTCCTTCCTCAGTGGGATTGTGCAGAGAGATGGCCTTGTAACATATGCTCTGCAGTGAGTTACATCCGCCTGAATAAGGCCTTCTCCTCCCTCCTTACATCGGCTTTCTGGAGCTTGGGGCTAGGTGCTAGACTGTGCACCCACATTGCCCCATTGTGTAGCCAATAGGGAATTACCACCCCGCTGGAGCCCTGGGTGGGGAGGGTTAGATAGGGAACTACAACAATGCTACCCTGGGCTGCTCCTGGGGCATGGGTAGCTAGGCCTGGCCCCTTGGGACACAATCTAGCCCAGAGCTGGAACAGAAAACTTTGCAAGCCCATCCTCGACAACGCAAGGGAGCTCCAGGCCCTGGATGAGCAAGGCCCGTCATTTTCAGGTTTGTTCTGTTGTTCCCTGGGGCAGCAGACAAGGAGTCAAGGCGAGTCTTGTACTCATGGGAGGTGCGGCCCAGGGAAGCCCCTTCCTCGCAATGCTGAAGTTGAAGAATCTTTCTGCTCTCTTTGTAGGCCTGGGGCTGCAGCAGTCGGGATGTCTTGTGGCCTCTTATTTAAATCTCACTTGTATCTCTTACTTAAATCTAACCTATGGTGATGGACTTCTCTCTGACCGGGCTGGGATTTCTAATAATGCACTCTTCAGATGTGCCCTAACCACATGACACAGTTTCCATAGAGAAGCAAGAAGTGTAATGTTGATGCTTGGTACAATAACAATTACCAGCGTTATCGATCGTAGCATCTCAGGAATAAACTGGTGAACAGATGTGGTCTGGAAGAAATCTCCTTCCACGGTACAGCAATGAGCAATTAGATACGTTATGGAGGTTTTATGTTTTCATCTGAAGTGACTGATATTGGCCACTGTGGAGGACACGGCAGTAAATGGACCATTGGTCTGTGTCAGGAAGGCTAGTCTTACATTTCCACACTGTGAAACCCAGTCACTTGGGACTTGACTGACAACAAGCACCAGAAAACATACCATAGACTAGAGAACACCCCTCCCTTAACAGGAAGATGGCCTGGATGACCTACAAGATCTTTCTCATCTCTCATGCCTGAGAGTCTATTGTTCAAGGTTGACAAGACAAAACACACACACAAAAAACAATGCAGCCAAAATCTTTAAAAAAAATATCTTTTGCCCCATTACTAAAAAAAACTAAAAGGAGGGCCGTCACTCCGCTAAACATCTAGGCTCAGATCCTGAAGATCCAGAGATAACTATGGCCTGGTCTACACTAAAAATGTAGACGGACCTACGTAGGTTGCTAAGGGGTTTGATGAATCCACAGTGAAACTGACCTTCCCTCCAGTGCCGACAGAGCTAGGTCAATGGAAGAACTCTTGGGGAGATGGGTTAACTACAGCGATGGGGGAACCCTTTGTGCTGGCACACCACACTGAAGCCCGGTATCAGCTGTAGCCTTTCAAATGCAGACGAGCCCTAACGCCCATTGATTTCGACAGGAATTAGCCGCCTTTGAGAATCTGGGCCACATCTCCTCAGTCAGACACACTAAGGACTGAATTTGGTGTGAAAACACACAGATGAAGAGCACAGGGGAAAATAAAGACACCCAACCCAACACTGGTATACTGAATGTCTAGGCATCCATTTAAATGTCCCTGGACATTTTTTTTTTTTAATCTCCTGGTGCTCACAAGCAACAGCTGAAAGGAATAAAATAGAGAAGAGTTGAGGAAACATTTTTCTGTATTTTGGTTTGCTTTGTTCACTTGGCAGGATCTTGGGTATGTTTGCCTCCATTGTTCTCCCTTCTCCGTCAATAAGGGCTTGTCCTTATGTCTATCTAGGGCCCAGCAAGACAGGGTGTGAATGTACACCACAGTAGCCTGCAGCTCCCAAACGAGCCATGCCGACCCTGCTCCAGGTCACTAAAAGTCCCCGGATGCTCTCGGACGTACTCCCACCAAAATGCACTGCAGAATGTCGAAGGTATGTCTACACTGCCATAAAAATCCTGCAGTGTCAAGCCTCAAAGCCCAGGCCAACCAACTCAGGCTCGTGGGGCTAAAAATTGCAGTGTAGATGTCTGGGCTCAAGGTGGCGCTTGGACCCTAAAACCCACATTCTTGAGATTTCTGACCCTGGGCTCCTCCACGTGACACTTTTAGCCCCGCTGCCTGAGTCAGCTGACCCAAGCCAGCCACGGATGTGCAATGGGTCTTTTATTGCAGTATAGACGCATCGTTCTGTGGGCAGCAGGATCCAGGCATGCTAGTGCACTGTGTTTTCACATCCCCCTTTACCATGTGCTCATTAGCCAAGCCCTTAATCGGTTTCCTCCCTTATTTGTGGGGAGTCTTTCTCATAGCAACAAGGGGAAGAAAATAACTAGTAATTGAAACTTTTTTTAAAGTGCCCACTGTGGATTTCAAGTTCAGAGTCCCTTTAAGGTTGAAAATGTATTGTGGTGCTTGAGTAGATTGGCTTTGCAAGAACACCGATGTTGTAAACAAAGGAAAGGCATGATAAAACCCCTGATTGCCGTGTAAGACATGACCTATTTCTTCCTCCATTTCCTTCCCAGGGAAATGAAACTTGACTGCTATGGTGTACACATTATAAGTACTGCCTGAACTAGCTCACATCTAGTATCAATAAGACAACCTAGGTCTCTGAGCTGCCACACAGATGATATGTGTCTTGCATGAATGCTGGTTGTAGAATGTCACCCCTGTCGGTCCAGTCTGATCTGGTCAGATGAGGTTGTCCATCTGGTTCAGGTTCAGTAGCATTTACCATTTGTACTCAATATGGGCTGGGATCAAAACCACAACTCCAAATACCCCCAAACTGAGTATTGCCAGCCACGGCCATTCAAAAATCACAAGTCATTCCCCCCAAATCATATTTGCTTTTAAAAAAGCATAAGATTTTTAAAAATAATAATTGTTGCATTCTTTTTATTTGCCTTTTCAATGACCTTCATGCTTTCCAGCTTTTCTCTGCAACCACAAAGGCCATAGAAAATCCCTTTTCTTTACATGATTCTTGTGAAATAGCATGACTCCAGAAGCTGGGAATTTAAGAAAAATACCAAATATCATGAGATTTATGATGAAATCCTGAGAGTTGGTGACACAGTAAGCGATGCATACATGCAAGAGCATGGCTGAGTGAATAATGGACTTTTCAGGTGAGGAGGCAGAACCAAAATATCAAAAAAGTTCAAGTTCAATCGAAAGCAATTTTTCCCCCTGAAAGTTTTCATTGAAAAAGAAACAAGACCACAAAAATAATTTTGAGTCATCTAGAAATTAATTTATTTTCAAGTGTTCTTTTCAAGTGGCTTTTTTGGGAGTTCTCTGTCCTCTTGTGGATGTATATTTTAACTGGTCAAGTGTCAATTGGAAACCCTGTATAGAACCAAAAAGTCAAAAGAAAAGATGGTGGCATAAAACATTGATACTTTTCAATAATTTTTTTTTCAACCTAAAGCTTCTGCCAAATTTGACCTGAATTTGAGAAATAGTTTTTGGAGCTCAGAAAATGTTTTTATCAGTGAAAAACCTATTCTCTGAAAAGAAATTTCACCCAGCTCTATCCAAAACCCCAGCTCCAAAACACCCCCATTCTTTGCAGTCACAATTTTACTTCGGACAATCTGCATTTTGCAAATACCCCGCCCGGTCCATCTGAACAGCCCAGAAACTGTGGGTGTTCTAAATCTGGTTCCAGAATGGATGTCTGGAACCACATTTGGTCCTGACTCCACCTTGCTCAGGTAAAGAACCCAATCATTCTCCCGCTAGGTCAGATCAAGTGATCAGACTACAACAAAGCTCTCATTAGCTCTGACAGCTGGAAACTGGTTTGATGCCCATATTTATTACAGCAAGGCTGGTGTGGGCTGGTTGTGGATGGCATCACTCTTCTGATTGCATTACATTCTTTCGCACTATCACTCCTCCTTGCCTTGCCTTGCCAGAAGGCTTGGAAGAGCTGTGAAAGCAGAAGCAAACAGTTCCCCTCTCTCGAACAAAGGGTGAGCTTGCCTTGGCAACAGGCCCGTGCAGAAGTTGCTGCTGCTGCTGCTCAGCCTGTGGGTTCTCACAGATCAAGGAGAGACAGAAACAGGAAAATCACCCACCAAAACCCCCACACCACAAAACAGCTGACTATGAAAGTGACCAGGAGGAGAGCAACTTGAAAGCAGGAGAAAGAGGACGAACATTTCCCTAGAAACCTGGAACAGCAAATCTGTGAGTGTGATTATAATTTGGCAATCTTTCTTTCTTTCTTTCTTTCTTATTTGGCAGGGAGGGATTAGCATTCACAAACTCACAAGGGGATACAAAAAAGTTACATTTATTTCCCCATGTATGTCTGGGTGGGTAGTTTGGGGAGAAGCGTTGAACAGAGAGGGGATTGTGCTGCTTTAACAGTGGACTCCATGAGCACACATACACACCCTAATCAGAGGGTGTAACTTGGTTGCTGATTGTCACCGTACTGTGTCTTAAGCTGGAACCCTTTCTAAGAATAGGTAGAGCAGAACAGAGTCCACTCACCCACTGCTGGATGTGGATCCTGGTTATTTATGGTCAGCTAGGCACCGGGTCAAATTGCCATGCCTTGAGTGAATGATATTTCCAAGTTCAGTAATGATGAGTGAGTTTTTAAAGCCCTCCCTGGAATACACCCAGCAGAACAGAAAGACACTTTTAAAACTCCCCTTTCACACTGGCCTGCAGCCAGAGAAATTCCCTGCCATAAGAGAAGGGGGTAGGTTGTCATCATGAGGGAGTGTCAGAAACAAGTTGGGGACCAGAAGAGGGAGAGAATGACACAGTGTGGCCTGAAGCACGGCAAGGGATTCCCTTCCAATGCTGCAAACATTGTGATTGGCTATAAACATTTAGCAGGTTTCAAATCAGTGGCAGATTACGCACTCAGCCATAGCTGTGTAAATTGGGAGGAGAAGTCCTGCAATCCACGTGTGTCTCCGGATTTATGCCCGTGTAAACAAGAGGAGTGAGGCTGCAGTTTTGCACAGTTCATAACATGCTTTCCCTCTTCGCCCCAGGCTCTGCTGTCTTGAAGAAAATAACAATAAAACTAAACCACAGGTTTGCTTATCAGCTTCATTTGCTCTGCTTGTCAGATTCCAGTTTAACCTTGGAACTCTGCTAGGAGAGCAAGGTAAAGGCAGCAGAGTGGGAAATGCAGGGGGAGAGGGACCGGAGCAGCAGGATCTGGGGGAAAGGGAGTACAGAGGACGACTAGGAAGTAGGTGAGCGAACAGCCAAGTGTGTGAGTAGCCCCAGCAGTTTGGATAGCCTAGTGGGACTCTTGTTTCTGCTTTCCCCGAGAGAACGGGAAGAAACCGAAACAACCACCAAGATAAGGGGCAAGAAAGCCGACTTATTTGTTGCATCCATTTATGCAATCTTGTCATTAACCAGGACTACAAGCTTTTCAAGGCAGGGAGTGTCTATATCACATTTGTGCAGCACCCAGCACATTCCTTCTATCGGCTCTCAGTGTACTAGAGAAGGGGTCATTGTGTACCTGAGACCAGTTACGTGCATGGAATGATGGCCTTCTTGGCTATTGCCAGAACTGATCCTAGACCTTTTGGAGGAGAGTGAAGAGCATCGCTCGTTACAGAGGACCGACCACCCTAACGAGGTGCTGCAGCAGCGTTGTAGCCTCTGTGCATGCGGCACACAGAGAAATGCATTACTAGAGCTGGGCAAAAGAACTGTGAAGCATTTTTTTCCCAGTTGAAACAGAAATGTTCTGCAGAAATATATTTGTTTGGATGGTTTCCCCGAGTCCAGGATGCAGCATCAGGAGAGAGATGCCAACTCCACACTATCCCAGTGAGGGGTAAAGGAAAGAAATGGGACCGATGCCCAGAACAGCCTCATGGTTGGGGCAGGTGCACAGGATGTGAGCCCAGCCTCAAGTCCCTGCTGTCCACTCCAAATCAGGCAGAGGTGGACAGAACAGACAGGTCTGCTGCTGTTCAGTGCCGGAAGCATCCAGGTGTACCCCAGCTTGGAGCAGGTGACAGAGGTGATTTAACAGCGAGCCCTGGTGGGTCCCTATAACTCCTCCGAGACACAGTTAAGGGAAAGGGGATGGTTGCAAATCCCCAGGTACCGAGGGTTAGACAATAACCGTTCTGAGGGAGCAATAAAGGTTCTTCTGAGGCCCCTTCACGTGAGCATCAGGGCTCTTCAGGATTACAACCTGGGGATCAGTGCCCCAAAGTTTCAGCTCCTCCCCCTCACCTGCTGAGTCTAAAGCCCCATTTTAGTCAGGTGAGAGATTTGTGCGTGTGGCAGAGGCCGAGCTACAGATAACACTCCACTTACAACTTGAGTTAAGGGCATTGTGAAGACACGCCCAGCTGTGTCTGTCACTGGGGCCCTACCACAGAGTGTGCTGGAGGGTGGCACCCCTCCTGGCTGCTCTTTCAACCCCACAACCTCTTCTTGCAGTTCCTCAACCCGTCATCTCGTTCTGCAGCTCTCAGGAGCTACAGCCCCTCTTCCTCACGGCTTAGCCCTCCAGCCAAGTCCCCTGCTTCCAGGCCGCTATCAGAGTCTTCCTCACCATCCCAGGCAGCCCTTACATCCACTGCCTTGGCCAAGCCACTCTCTCAGCAGCTTGAGGAAACAGCCCCAGTCTTCAAGTTCACAGCCCAGAACTGTTGGGGACCCTAGGCCTGCCCTTGACTCCAGGTCCCACTCCAGAGGCCCTCTCTCCAGCAGCCCAGGTCAGCATGAGCATAAACCTTCCTGCCATGCTCCTGCTTCGCCTGTTGCAGACTCACATCCTCCACTCTTCTAGCTGAACCCCTCTCTCCTGGGTCTGCTAAACGAACCCTTCCTCTTGGCACCAAAGCTGCTTTGCTCCCTGACCCCAGGAAAAGCAACTGCTTCTTTTCCCTACCAGCCCTCTGGTTTTAGAAACACCACACCTGTTCTTGCACAGGTGAGTTCCAGTTGATTAGAGCTCTTATCTCTGCCTAAATATCCCCCAGCTTGCAGCCTGATAGGCTAATTGTCCCTATGGCCTACATTAACCCTTCAGGGCAAGTGTGAGAAACACACCCCATCACAGGCTTTTCTGTATTGGCTCCCTCCCCAGTAACTGCTGCTCCCCATAAACCCACCTAGGCCTGCTCCAGCTATAATGTTCAGCCTACAGCTCCTGGGGGGCTTTTTCTACAGCTTCTGGGTTGCCATGCAGCTGCTGCTTCCCGGTTGAGTTTGTCCCTTCTGAGGTCAGGACATTTCCCCATACCTGGTCTGGGGAAAGGGAAGCGCAGTGGGGAGGGTGCTGGTGGGAACTGAGCAGATCCACCACCTTTCCCCTTATCCACACTGAGCTATTCTAAGATGTCTCTCGTTCTCATACGTTTTCACAAGGAAAATTGAAAGCCTGTGTTTTCATTTTACACTCACAGACTCCTGCTTGATCAAACTCTCATTATCCAAATGGCTCAGTGTCACCCGCATGGTTAGCCTAAATGGGGCCCTCCGTTAGCTCACAGAATGCCTGCTAATTCATTAAGAGCTAAAGTACCAGAGAAATGACCATCATGCATGGTTGTAATGCAGAAGCTTGGCGTTGCTTGTCTCAAATTGTTCTGTTACTTACCTATTAATTCACAATACTCAGTAATTCAAACAGGGCTCCCTGTCATCAGTGGGAATTAGCAATGTCTTTTTATTAATAACCTCCTGTGCTCAACTATATTAAAAGCCACACTCCATTAGAGCCTGTGGCTTACTTTCCTTCCCTACTGTGACTCTGCTGAAACACTTGGTCTGACACCTTTCATTTTAATTTACCCCAGAGTAAATGAGATCAGACCAAGGCCCCTAATTTCTAACCAATCTAATCAATCTTTTAGTTTGCTGTTGATCAAACTGATGTAGTTTTGCTTAATTGGAACATCTGGGTGAGCCACAAGAGTTTATGAATGCAGCATCGCTGAGGTTCCATGTTGGCAGGGGCAGCTTATCTTATTTCCCTTTCTGCTCCAATTTTCTGTCCACTTCATTGTAAAATGACTTTGGCACTCTGCCATTTCTCGTGTTTAGAGGGAGCAGTAAACCACATCCCAACCCTGAACAACCCCCCACATCTAATTACATGATAATATTCCAGAGGTGATGTATTTTGTGACATGAAAAATCATCCACACGCTAAACCATACTGGGATTTAACTTTAACTAATAAAGTTGATGGATCCTTCTTCCTCTTTTATGTACACACAGAGAGAACTTTGTTCTCCTTTCTCCTAACTCCATCAGTAAACATTCCAATTAAATGAAGCATATCTCAGCACCTCAAGAGCGAAAGCTTTGTAAATGAATCTTTTTGAGTCCTGGAACTGTTCCACACCTTCTGTTCAGCCCAAAAGCCTAACCTACAGCTAGTGTTTATAGAGAACTGAGAAGTAAGGCACTTAAGTATGTTTAACAGCTCCAACAATAATTTACTTCTCCCTGTCCATGCACAGGAGGAAATTATGTCTGGACAGTAACACAAGTGTAAAAAAAAAAAAGGCTTAGCCGATTGCTAGAGCTAGCACCATTTTTATATTCAACTCCCATTTTAGTATTCACATCTCCCGCAATACCCACAGGAAGTGTGTTAATCCAAACATTATTAGTAAATATTAATTTAAAAATAATAATCAATCTATGTGAGATTCCAAAAGTCTTCCATTGAAGTCGATGGAACTGAAGCAAGGTACTCCTGAATCAAAGGATTAGAATCTGGCCTTACGATATTTCTATGACAACGGATGCCATGGTGTTGAAGTGCTGCTATTGGTCACTTTATCCCAGCTTCCCCTGTTTCAGCCTATCACTTTGAGAGGTCCATATAGCAGGGAGCATCTTCCTGATGTGCTCTCTACAGCTCGGCACCATGGACACGGTGCACAAATTGTGCTTGGATCTTTTTTTGCCTAGAGAAAGAAGCCCCCCAAAAGACATTTTAACACTCCCCCCGCCATATTGTTTTTACTGGAGATGATTGGGAATGATGTGTGTGGGAGCAGGGGGAGAGGGGAACCACAAAAATATATTTAATGTTTTTCTAATTTAAAAATATCTTCAAACTTTTAAAAAAATGCGAACCAGTTCTATTCTATGTGCAATGCCAGTTTAGTTTGAGTAGCAAACTTTGCGAGGCCTACAGCCTATTCGTTGTGAGCTCACTTAATCATAAGGCCAAATGCAGGACAACTTTAACATAGTTGCCTTTTCTCCAAAATATTACTCAGGCACTGAAGTTAAACATTATTTTAAAAAGAGCTTTAAACAGATTGTCTACAAATCTCTCTCCCTTGCATTCTCTTAACTTTTGTACTGTAATTTCAACCAGCCATCATAGAGTCTTCCTGGTAGGCAAAACCTGAATTTCTAATGTAGAAAACAAGCAGAATCCTGCCCCTAATTACAAAATCTTTCCAGCCTTTGTTATCCGTCACAAAGAAGCATAAAGGTCAGAAGCCCAATTTCTTGCCCTTTAATGACATACCTTAGATGACACTCCCTATAGAATGACTTGGTTTACAAAGCAGAGTTCTGACACGCACGCTGAAAAGAGAATTTTATTCCACAGGTAGGTGTGTGCGTGGGAAGATATACACTGAGGTCATCACACCAACAGTGACAGAAGGTGAAGGCTATGCATCTGGCCCACCAACACATTTTGACCGGCCCACTGAGTCTAATGGCATTACAATTACACGCCGCCCTTCGTAACATAATGCATGGGTTGGCAACCTTCACAAGTGGTGTGCCAAGTCTTCATTCTCCCCTTCCAGCCCCACTCCTCTCCCCCCAGTACCTCTCCCACCTGTCTGTGCCCAGTGTCCTGGCCAGGAGCCACTCCTGACCCCAAGCACTGACATGCAGTGGCTGTTCCCTCTCCTGGCCCTGCCCCTCCCTCAAGTGATGTGGGTCCAGCGCTTTGTCCAGGAGGAGCTGCTCCCAGCCTACCATAAGAGCAAGACTGAGTGAGGTGACCTTGGCAGCTGAAAGTTTGGGACCTCTGTGTTATAGAATTAGTCTGCAGAAGAGAAGACTGAGGGGGGATTTGATAGCAACCTTCAACTACTTGAAGGGGTGCTCCAAAGAGGAGGGAGCTAGGCTGTTCTCCGTGGTAACAGAGGACAGAACAAGGAGCAATGGTTTCAAGTTACAGCTGGGGAGATCGAGATTGGATATTAGGAAAAACTTTCTCACTAGGAGGGTGGTGAAGCATTGGAATGGGCTATCTAGGGAGGTGGTGGAATCTCCGTCTTTGGAGATATTTAAGGCCCGGTTAGACAAAACCCTGGCTGGGATGATTTAGTGGGAGTGGTCCTGCATTACAAGGGGGTTGGACTAGATGACCTCATGAGGTCCCTTCCAACCCTATCATTCTATGATGCTAAATATCAGTTAGAATAAATGAAAGAGGAGAGTTGTTTTCATTGGTTTTATAACTGAGTCAGTCTTAGGACCTGCTGTGTTGTGAGTTTCCAAGGGTCATGCCTTCCAACTCAATGACGATAAAGTAGATTAAGGCCTCTTTGATTGTGCATGAGTGCATCCACACAGGGGTTTAATGTGCTTTATTGACTCCCTTGTAAATTCACACTTTTAGTTGATTCAGATTAACTCTCTCCTGAGTGTCCCCGTGTAGACAAGAATCCTGCTGTCTGCTTCAGGATTTAGAATCAAAGCGGTAAATGCATCAGATCCAGATACCTGGGGGTTCCTGACCACTGTTCTGCAATCCCCAGGCATCTGCTTTCTCTGAAAGCTTATCTGGAGTTGCCCATGTTCTTCTAGCTTGCTATGATTTCTCTGATATATTCACTCCTGTGGGCATTTACGTGGTTGCTTTTAGAGTTATTTTGCCAATCACTTTTCAGATTTATCAGCTGATGAAGAAGGGTGTGGTGCAAAGTTAGGGACATTTGGGATTTTTCCACCTGAGACTTAGTGTCTTGTGATTGAGTAAGAACAGGTGTTGGGAGAGGTGGAGGTGGGACTGCACCAGAATCTGCCTGCCCAGACCTGTGAAGACTGAGTCAGCTCTTTTCCCTTTAGGGAGTAGCAGGAAAAGATAAACACTGCTTGGGAGAGGAAGGAAGGGGCTGGCCTGGCATTCTGCTGTCATGGCCTGGCTCCACTGATTGGTCCAACAGTGCTATTTAAGCCAGGAGGCACAGGAAGTTTGTCTGAGCAACAAGGTGATTTCCTGTTGTGACAGCATCAGCTTGTGCCCGCCTCCTACACCCCTGATTTCGCTCCTGTTCCCACCATGCTCCTGGTGTGTGCTTGATCCTGTCCTCTACTCCAGTTCCAGCCCTTATGCTTCCTTTCCAATCACCAGTGCCCGGTCCTAACTGCGATCCCGGTCTCCAATGTCTAACCCTGACTCTAGCTTGACGCTGGGCTCTGGCATTTGGTGTCTGAACTCAGCTTCGACTCCTCATTCTGACTGTCTCTGGTAACTGGCAGTTGACTCTGGTGCTGACCCCCCAGTCTGGACCCCTGCTCTGCCCACTACACCTGACTCCTGCTCTCACCATTAAGCCAGACTGTCTCCATCCCACTTCATGATAGCATCATTCAGGCTCCTGGAGTCAGTGCTGGCCCGGCCCTGGAGTTGAAGCAGCTGCTCCCCGATTCACGCCACTGGAGAGCAGGTGTGACGGAGCCTCACTGTTTTTACAAGCCGGGCTGGTCTAAGTCTGTCACACGGGGCTGAGAGACCAGCCTCTGCGGGCTGTAGAGATGTATGCCCCAGCACCTCTGGTCCTGCCTATCCTGGGTGCACTTTGGCCAGACCCCAGGCTCCGAGCAGGAATCCTGCATCTATTTTTACATGCTGTTGTCACTGTTAGTTCAATGACATTTGCAGAAAAGAATAGGTAGAGGCCTGCCAGGAACTAAGCTGAGTTTTCCCTGCCATTCTTTGTGCTCTCCGGTCCTATTTAACCAAACCAAGATAGGAAAATGCTAGATCCCGAGGCAGCAAAACTCTCTGGGTAAATGTCTGGGGCACTTGAAAATGTGCTCTTAATTCCTCATCGCAACTGTGATTCAAGACATCCTCCCCAGGCAGCTGTGGGAGCCACAATGAGCAATTAAAGATGCTCTCTCTCGTCCTGGGGAAAAGAGCCAGTGCAGCCCCTGGGGAGGATGAATCCCGCCCAGAATAAAGCGCATGAATTCAGAGGTCGGAAATGACATTTGTAATGTAAAGTCACTGGAAAGTGCACTGGTGTTTGGCCTGAAGCATCCAGCCACGGACGTCCCTGATGCCTCTATTGTGAATAAGAGAATGCCTCTATTCCAGACAGCCGAGTGCAGGTCGGGGCAATGGCGGGATGGTTGTTTTATGTGAGAATCTTGTACTTTCCTGCTCATTCAGCCATGTTGACTTGCTTGGGGTTGCTCCGCTTAAGCTGTGTACCAAGTCCATGAAGGCAAGCACATTTCAATTGCAACAGACTTCTCACCTCTAGAGTTTCCCCACTCCAGCAACTTCACACCTTGTTTGACTGATTATGGCCAGATGGCCCAAACTCACTCGTTTACTAAAGCAGGATCACTAATCCAGACAGCAGAGCCAGGCCAGAGCAGCACCCTTCAACTTCAGCTCCTGCTCTGAGCACCTCAGAAGTCCAGGGGGTGTTTGGATCAAGGGTCCTGGCTCATCCCATTGCAGACAGGGGAGCAGCAATGCCTTTTGGCTTTGGATCAGAGCAGTGCCCAGATCTCAGGTGTTTATTATACCACACTAACACCTGCAGCCCTCACATAGTAATAGTCAAGACAATGAAAAGGTAGGTGGGGAAACTGAGGCACAGAGTGGTGAAGTCATGTGCCTAAATTCACACATCAGAGCTGAGACTAACACCCCCATCTCCTGACTCACAAGCGAGTGCCACATCCAGACCTCTGTATATACTCCCCCATTGACTCTGGGCCTGGTAGGGCCGTATAACGGGACTGTGGGCTGCCCAATTTCATGCCCCCCCCCGGACCTGGGGCTTTCCCCTGGCACCATGGCAACCAGCCAGGCTGGAGGCTGCAGGGGGGCCCATGGCCTGGTGCTGCTTTGAGGGGGGCAGGATACAGGGCCTGCAGCCCCATGGAGTTGGGGAGGTGGGGTGCAGCCTGGCTGGTGCTGCAGGAGAGGGCAGGGTCCAGAGCTCAGCCAGCCACTGGGGTTGCCCTCAAGCCAGAGGTCATGGCACTCCAGCCCTTCTCCCAGGCGAGGCGGGTGGAGGCAGGGCAATCATATGTATGGTGGGTTGGATGGGGCTGGATTTTGGGGACCCATGGGACCCCCCTTTAGGCCACAGGCCAGGGCTGCAGCCCCTAAAGCCCCTGCCTTAATCCAGCCCTGGCGTCTGACCCATCAGATCTCAAAATGCTGGTGAGCTTTGGGATCAAATGCTGCTCCTGCATCTGTAAGAGCCCCCAGTGGTGGGGTGGGCAGGGCAGGAGGGCCAGCTTTGAACCTGATGTTGCAGCTACTTCATTAGGCCCTTTGAGCACGTGGGTAGTCCTTCCCTTCCCAGCCAGAGAGCCCACCTCGTGTGTGTTCGTGGTACCAGCCCTGTCCGCTGTCTGACAGAAACCCGGGTGCGCCTCGAGGTCATTCCAGTACAGAAATGCAGAGGGAGTCTCTGGAGCCGCCTGCAAGACACTTGGCTGGAAGGAATGTTATTCTGTGGTCTGTGTGAAATCAGCTGGCGGTCGCAGTCCATTTCGTCTGCCCACATCACGCAAACCGCCCCAACCCTTGGCAGTAGCTGGCCCCCTTGCTGGCAGCGTCAGCAAAGAGGCAGACCACTGAAGAGAGCTATGGAGACTCAGCGCCCCCCACGGTCTTGGTGTTGTTTCTGTTGGGTTGTGTGTTTGGAGGTGAGATGGGCCAACGAGGGACAACCCTTGGTGATGGAGAAATTGAGGGATGGTCAGATACAATACAGAGCTTGTTGCTTACGGTGCTCCCTCAGGACAGGGGGAAGCACATTGGCAGGAGTGGTAGACCCTGTTGCTCTGTGCTGGCCCTCTTCTGTGGAGAAACTGAGGGCTGCCTTCTTCAGAGCTACACTGCTGCCCTCAGTTTCCCCAGCCCTTCCCTGTTGCCCCCTGGCATCTCCTGACTTCATAGCACACCCCAGCCCCCATTCTCCCAGTCTCTTGGAAGCCGTTGGAGAGTTCTTTTTAATCAGTAAAAAGGTTTGAGGAATTTCACCAGAGATGGGACCATGGGCAGCAGGGAAGGCCATGGCCCCTCTTCTACCCATGGCCCCATTCATGCTCCATCCCAGGCCCCATCCACTCCCCTGCTTGGCCTCTCTGTCACCTCATCCTTCCACCTGCTTTTCGCTGCTCTCCACCTCACTTCTTCCTCCCTCACACAACCCCCTTCTCTCTTCCATACCCCTTCCCCTACGGTAGCGAAGTGGGGAGGAGGGACACGGCAAACAGTAGCGAGGGCCATGACTGGGGGGAGGAAAGGAGGAATTGGTGAGTGATGGTGTTGGGTGGGAGAAGAGAAGAGATGTGGAGGGGAGTGGAGGTCCTGGCGAGTAGTGGCGGGGACCTCCAGGGATGGAGGTGGAGACTGCTAAAGAGAAGAGCAGCCAGTGATGGGTGGAGCATGCTGAGCTTTTATGCCATTCAGGTTCCCAAGAGGCGAGGAGGCAGTATTTGCTACTCAACTTCCCAGGTTATGATTTGAAATCTCCCTGGGAAGTCCAAGGGGACCCAGGAATCTGAATCACGGATACCACCTCCTCAAACCTGCATGGTGCCTAAAAACCAAAACACTTCCGCCCTCCCAAGGCGGGGAAGAAGTGGGGCCACCATGGTCCAGGCAGCAGGTCTGTGATGGCTGCCTCAGGGCAGGGCTTTCCCTGGCCTATAAAACCCCCCACCCAGAGGTGGGACTTGGACTCTTCTTGGCTATGACTACACTGGGGAATTTAGGTCGACTTAAATAAGTCCACTTTAATAAGTCGACTTTAAGTCGACCTTATTAAGTCAACTTAGAGAGTCCACACAGAACTCCTAAGTCAACTTAAAGTGGGCCTTACTAACTCAACTTAGAGAGTCTACAGTAGACTCTCTAAGTCGACTAGTTCGGTCCAGGGAGAGCCAACCCCGCGGTACCTTCTTGCTGGGACCTGAGTGGTCCCAGTGAGAAGGGAACCGTGCCCTAAGTCGACTAAGTCGACTTAGGGCATCCACACTGCTTAAGTCAACTTAAAAAGTCGACTTAAGCTTCAAAGTCGACTTCATACGAGGTGTTATAAAGTCGACTTTAAATGTCCTTAAGTCGACTTAAGCAGCAGCTTAAGTCAACTTAAGGAAATGCCAGTGTGGATGCAGAGTAAATTAAGTCGACTTAATTTACTAGTGTAAACGCACCCTTGTGCTGAATATCTCAAGTCTCCAACACCCCACGTGCCCCAGCAGTGACTGTACTCTAGGTACCCTGATGGCGCTAACGTGGAGAGAAACAGAGGTCCCCAAACCAATATCCTGCTGGACGTTCCACAGCTGAGCGCTCTGTGGTGACCTAATTTCTTCTGTAGCATTATTATTTGGCATCTGCAATCCGGTCAAGCCAAGTCACAGCATTCTTATCATCAGCCATGTTCAAGGCACGTAGACCTGCAGGAAGTTGAGTCATTTTGCAGTCTTCAGGAATAGGTGTCCTGGTTTGTGGCTGCCCACCATCTGCAGAGTGGACTGTCTCTAAGACACCATCGAATTTGCACTGCAGCACATTTCTGTGATAACAATGTGCACCAGGGAAAGGAAACTCATACTCCTCTCATGGAGTTTCCTCAGGGCAAACCTGGGGTAGGGTTTGCCCTTTGTCAGACAATCCAGCCCCCCACAACTTGCGGATACCTCTAGATGTTTGTGGAACTCAGGGAATCCACCAGAGAGAAGGACCTGGAGATCTTGTGTCTCTGCTGTGCTACCAGGAACTCACCAACTGCATCTGCCCTTGGAACCTCCCCTCCGGAGTTTTCTGCATTGCAGAAGGAGAGACCAGGAGTTAGTCATGCTTGGTTGGGCATGAGCTCACTCTCACAGCAGTCCATGTTGCAGCTCTTGTTGACAGCAATGAGAACAGGAGTTGGGGCCTACTGAGGGTGTGCCTTTCTGTCCCCACTCCCTGGGGCGGCAGAGGCAGTGATCTGAGCTTTCCTGCTTCACCTCTCTTCAGTGACTTCCCTTCTTCATGGGAGAGCCTGGGCAAACTAGTTTAAACTCCAGTGAGCCACGACCATACACACATGTTTAATCCACACTGGGCCAGATGCGGAGAGCAACGTTCAAGTGCCAGGCAATGTACGACACGATACAGGTGGCACAGGGCCTTTCCAAACCTTCCAGAATGCGTGCCTCAAATAACTGGCGGCGTTCAAAACCACAGCCCTCATGGCATGTGGTGAGAACCTTAGAAATGCCTATCTTTGTTTCCTCGGTCCATTCCGCACAGTCACGCTGATGTGGGCACGCTGGGCACTGGTTGCACAACCTGGCTCGTTCAGGGCATTTGAGCCAGAGCCTTCCTGGCGTAAAGTGGTGCTCTTGCAGCTGGGACAGTCACTGCTTGAGAAATAATTCTCATCCAGGCTCTGACATAGCCCCAATCACGTCGCCTTTGGGACAAATGCCAAACTTGGCCGAGTGCCTAGGGACATGAAAGAGGACAGCGGCTGTCGTGGTGCAGAATTGTCCAGTGGCTAGGGACGTTTCTGGTGGTTCATTTTAAACGGTCATGGCTACGATGTATTAGAAAAGTACCTAGAGTGTTTGGATGAGCCCCTTTGTCTGTCTGTTTAAGGCGTTGCTGTAATGTCTGGCTCTTCCCACTGACTAATATACCGATCCTCACAGCACCCCTTGGTGGTAGGCAAGTCCCCATTTCACAGCTGAGGAAATGAATTACAGGTAATTTGCCCAAGGTCATGCAGAAAGTTTACATCAGAGCAAGGACTTGTCTCTGGCTGCTACTTATGCAAATAAATTATAAACTTATAACCACTCCTTCGAGCTCAGAGCCCTCCCTTTATTATTCATTATTAGTATATGGCATGAACTGAGCTAACATCTTTCTTCCAAGCATTTGCTCCTTGGCCAGCAACATTCTGCCTCTAGTTTAGTGCAGCGCTTGGCACACTGTTGTCCCCTGGGTGACTGGGATCTTTGGGTGCTACGGTAATATTAATCTCCAATCAGAATGTCTGCCAGATGTCAGTTGCCCTTCACTGAGGCACAGTGTGGTGAAGTGGGTTGCTTAAAGCTCACAGGAGCTTAGATGCAGGTTTCTAACCATCAGAGGAGGGAAGTTCTGGAATTGCCTTCTGAGAGGAGCAGTGGAGGCAAAAAAAACCTAGCTGGCTTCAAAACTGAGCTAGATAAATTTATGGAGGGGATGGTGGGATGGGGCAATTAACTGGTCTTTGATAAATACTAGTGATAAATATGCCAGTGGCCTGTGATGGGACTGTAGATGGGCTGGGTTCTGAGTTGGCGCAGAGAATTCTTTTTTGGGTGTCTGGCTGGTGAGTCTTGCCACATGCTCAGGGGTTAGCTGATTGCCATGTCTAAAGGGGAGCTTTTCCCAGGGCAGATAGGCAGGGGCCCTGGGTTGTTTTTTTGCCTTCCCCTGTAGTGTGGGGCACGGGTCACTTGCTGGTGGATTCTCTGTACCTTGAAGTCTTTAAACCAGGATCTGGGGACTTCAGTGATTCAATCGTAGCTTAGGTGTCTATTGTAGGAGTCGGGGGAGGCTCTGTGGCCTGCATTGTGCAGGAGGTCAGACTAGATGATCATATTGGCCCCTTCTGACCTTAAAATCTATGCATCTCTGAAATGCAGCCACCTCTGGGGTGGTAGTGCTGGGGGATATTTAATGGCACACAGCATCAGTGTACAGCATTTTAGGACAGGACAGGAACAAACAGCACCATCACCAACCAAAGTCCAGCGCAGCATTTTAAAATACAGACATTTAACTTGATACTCCCAAAGTCTCATTTAAAAATAGCAGTGGCCTTTCTGCAGGTGGCTGGGATGGGAATGGCGGGGGAAGGGGGTTGGAGCACAGAGCATAGCTAGACGCTTTGGGAGAGCGCTTGCCTTTGTTCACTGTACTTTTTTAGCAAGCCAGTGAACTGGGAGCTTGTCTTGTGCTTGAGCCCTCCCAGGCTTTGCTGGTGCGTTCACAGGAGGTGCCTCAGCGGCTGGGTCTGGTTTGTTTAAAACTTGTTTCCTCAGGAAGAGGTGACATCTGAGCATGGGGCTCTCCCCTGATTCTAGACCTCTGCTCCATGAGGGGGCTGAGCTCCATCAGTCTGTCCCACATCCTGCCCAGCAGGAACCACAGAAGGTGTGGGGAGCCTCCACAGAGCTATGCTGTGTGGGGTGCAGAATGCATGGCCCACGTATTGTCCCCTCCCTCCCTGCAGCAGAGAATTGGACCTCTTCCACCTGGTCTCAGGGTGCAAGATGGCTCTGGTGGCAAGTGCCACCCCAGTGCATACTGGGAGTAAGAGGGTGGGGCTTCAGCAGAGAGGGGGCGGGACTTAAGAGGCAGAGCAACAAAAAAGAACCAGATTCCATTCCCCCCACCCTCCCGTGACTGGAAGATCGCTGAACACACAAAGGCCTCTGTCCAGTTCTGGGAGTGGGATACTTAATGGACCACTGACGTATGTCCATTGATTTCAGTGAGCTTCACGCCCTCTAAACCCCCAGGGCTGGGGGCTGACACCTTTGCTCATGCTCAGTAGCACCTTCCTGTGCAGTTAGTTCCAGCGAAATGAATGGGTCTGACTGCAGGACGAGGGGCACGAGAGTTTCTGAATCAGATCCACACTCAACTCGGCACCAATGATGTATGTGATCCCCTTCACTCTTACTTGGCCTTGGGCTCTCTTGCTCGAAAGCAGCCCACAGAGCAGTGGCTGCCAAAAGATTTGTCTCTCCCCTGTCATTAGTGTCTGCTGGGTTTGTTTGTGTTGTCCTGAGCCAGAAGGCACATAGCCAGGCTCAGGCAGTGCCACACATGCACACAGAGCTGGGAGAGGAAAGGAACCAGCTTTCCTTTGCATCAGTCATCGGAGCATGTCTCCAAGTGGCTCACACCAGACAGTGGATGTGAGCGTGCAAATGCAAGTCAACTGTGTTTGCGGCACCCGGCAAGCGTCCACAGAGGCACCGAGCAGAGGCCAATGGCCAGTTGTTGGGGAAAACTATTGAGCAGTGAGGAAAATGGGGAGTAGGCTCTGATTGTTCTTCTGGAGAGGGCATTTAGGCACCCTCGGTAGTGAAATGAGAGGGGACTTGTAAAGAACCAGAGGCAGGGAGCTTGTGCCTGTGGATGAAGCCAGAGTGGAGATGGCATGACTGCCCCCACCCTCTCAGCTATGGGAAGGTTAGGTGGGGACAGAAAGAAAAGGGGCCATGGATGTAAAAAAGTGGCTGAAGAGCTTGAGACCCCAGGAGGTTGCCTAGATAGTGGGGTTTATAGGGGGTGAAAAGTCAACCAAGGGTCATGGGGGTGGGAGGGTGTCTAGAAGGGGGTGGATAAATCCATGGAGAGTCCAAGTGAAGATAATGAAGGTTTCCCCATGACAAAGACCATACGCTGGTCCTTCCAGGTACAGTGGAGAAGATGAGTCATTGGACAAAGCAGACAATTACTATTAATTATATAGCATCCACAAGTGCACGTCGCTAGGTACGTCTCAGGAGGCACATGAAAGACAAGGGCCTGCCCTGAATGGCTTAGTATCTAAATGCTGGACTTGCCAGGAGGGAACATACCGCACCCTGGGAAGGGCAGGGCTGAGAAGGGACACAGGCTACTGATCAACCTCTGCAGATGTCAGATTAGGCAGACGTATGTCTTGATGGTATGAATCTTTTTTATATGCCTCGTTTCTGCCGAGGTGAGAATTTTTACGAGTGAATTGAATTCGGTATGGGAGGAGCATGAATAAAACAGATTTTGGGTGGCCATTGCATGGAGGAAGTTAGTCAAAAGGAGTATTGAGGTCAGGGTCCTTGGTGGAGCAGAGACGTTGGGGGGGAAATTACAAGGAAAGCTGGTTAGAGACATAGGAGGAGGTGTGGAATCACGTGTCTTGAAGGCAAGGAGAAGTCTGAATAAGATGAACATCAGAATGGAGACATGACCCGGAGAGGGGGCGGGAGTTTGGATGGGAGCTTGAAGTAACAGAGAAGAATTATTTTTGGTTGTGTGGCATGGGGCAAGGTCAATGTCAAAGGCACCCAGGCGAAGGAGATTGCAGGGGAAGGGCACCTTGAAATGTGCAGGGGAGGGCTTGGAAAGTACAGAGAAGAAAGAACCACAGAAGAAGAGAGGCGAATATGGCATGGCTGAGAGTTTTGTCCAAGGAGCAGTACTGGCTATGGGAGATGTGATGATGGGCGCAGCCTGGACTTTGGGAAAGTTCGGCTCTGGATCTAAACTTTGCTACTTGGTCCCAGCTCTCTGTAGTAGACAGATTGAGAGAACCAGCAGCTGTAAAAAATAAGGCAGGGCTCTGTAGGACATGCTCAGGTCCCTGAATGAGCAGCCTCACCCAGATTAATTTTTACCCCCAACTCTTGTTTCTCCTGTCCAGACACAGCTCTGTAAGGTCAAAGCTTTCTGAATATTTTCTTTTGGTTACTGCGGGTTTCAGCTGTGGGCTTGCAGGAGGAAAAAAAGCATGCAGGTTCCCAGGGCTGCTAGTTCTTTATATGGGTTGGTGACTGACAATTCCACCAATTACTGCTAATTAAAGCTGAGAAGACACCATATTATCTGGGTCTGTGTTTCACAGAGATATTAATGGAAAGGCTGGAAGTTGAATGTGGGCTATTATACTGTTTAGCCTTAAGCTCAACAATCGACATAACAGCATTTGCAGTTCCCACGTCAAATTCTGCTCTCGGTGATACAGGCTTCATGGCAGTGAAGTCCATGGAATCACTCTGGATTCACACCTAACTGAGGATGTATTATTAGGGTTGCAGAAGGAGGCCCCAGCAAAGCTCAGGGCACTATTCTTTTGTACAATCACATAGAGGAGTGCGTCTTAACCTTTTTGATGCCTGGAACTGCTTCCTATACTGTGTCCGGGAGATCTCAGGGACCGGTGCCAGTCCGTGGGCTGGTTGCTGAGAAACACTGACGCGGAGAGACAGTCCCATCTCTGAAGCGCTATATTCCACCTAGGAATACAAGAGACAAAGGCAGATGAAGTGATGTGCTGAGGGCAGTGCCCTCTTGAGACCCTTCTGACACCTCTGGCGCTTGGCGTTGTCATGGGCAGCCACGCCGAGGTCAGGGGCATGGTGTCGTCAGGCCGACCCCTTTTGGGGCACCGAAGAACACAAAGCTACAGTCCTCCAACAAGCCTTCAGTGGATCCCACCCCACCCTTCTAGCCAGCGCTTGTTTCCAAAACAGGCTGGACTCCCACCAATTCCCTTCCTGCGACCTGGCTGTCCCTTCCGGGGGGGGGGGGGGTTGATCTGTACCCCGCCATCTTCCTCCCTCCACCCCGGAGAGGTGAAGCACCAGCTTCCATTCTTGCACTCACTCCTGAGCAAATCTCTCTCCTTTTATCTCCCCTTGCCGCACCTGACATTGGGTGCAGGGGAAGCTGGTCAGGGCCAACTGAGTCCACAGGTTTTCCCTAACCCTTTGAGCGCCAGTGGGAACCTGTCAACCTCCTTAACCCCCTCACTGCCAATGTGGGACCTCCCTGCTCCATCCCAATCCACTACGGTTTTAGCCCAGTGTGTGTCTCTAACGTTACACATCTATTTTTGTTCTTAGGCACCCAAATAAAAGCAGGCTGGCCTTCAACATCATCTACTGTTATTGCAAGATTTCAGCCAAGACAGAGACCTTATTATTATAAACCGGTGATCAGAGACCACCCCTGCCCCAAAGAGCTTACGGCCTGATTCTTGTTTACACTAATGCTCGTTAGCATTGCTCTGGGCAGATGGGTGTGAATGGGTGTAAAGTTACGACTTTAAGGCCCCTTTACATTGACAGAATAACATAAATGAGACTCAGGACCACAATCAATACATAAGGCAGCAGGAGAAAGGAAGTACTGTTCTTTTGGGATGATATTATTTATTATATTTGAAAATGTCCTTAGATTATTAGGGGAGAAGTAATTTTAAGACATCACATTGACTTCTGTCAGTGTAGCACTGATATTGTTCACATTCTGCTTTGTCTTGAGCTTGGAGAGTGATGTTTGTTTCACTTCCTGGGCCAAATTCTGCTCTTGGTCATGGGCAGAATTTCCATGGGAACCTGTGGGAACTGCGTGTGTGTAGCCACAAGTAGCAACTGGTTTATCTTGTCTAGTCAGTTTCACCTTCTGAGTCCAGCTGAATCAAGGCCAGGCTCCTGTGTTTGTGTGTCCAAAGTTTACACCCACGAAAGGCGGCGTCCTTCCACATCTCCAAAAGCCCACTTCATTTCTAATCCCACTGAGCTGGGGGACTGTTCTTTTTTCAAACAGACCCTAAACCTGGGGCCTAAACTCCCCCCGCTGGCCTTATAAAGTTATTTCATACAAACATGAAACCCAAGGGTTATAGCGTTGGTAATGCGTGCTTGCCTGAGATTGTAGGAAGCATGACTTTTGTGGCACTCTAATCCTTCCACTTCCATGGTTAAGAGCTGGCCTGAAAAGTAGCTTTATTGTAATGTGGCCTTTTCTTTGTTCAAGAGATGGGACTGACATGACAGACAGACTTTTTCAGCAGCTAGTCCGTGTGTGTGTGTGTGTGTGTGTGTGTGTGTGTGTGTGAAAGCAGCAGTCCAGAAGGTGGATTGCTCGCAGGATGTTTTCTCCCCAAAACACAGAGCTATTTGTCTCCCACACACTGAATCATTTCCAGTGTGTGCTCTCCAGGGCAGATGGAATAGTATTTACACTGCTGTTCACCTCTCAGTTCTAATGCGGATTTTGTATCTGGTTAATTTCAGGACTCTCCTTGGGAGAAGGTTAGACTAAACACCCAAGTGTTTCAGCGTGACAGTTGACGGTGTGTCTGCGCTGCTGAGAGCCAGGCAGCTGTCTGTGGAGCAGAAATGGGAGGATCATAAGGAGGGAGTGTGTACTATGCGCCACTGGATCTGAAGCTGGAGACAGTCGACAGACGCTGATCTCAGGTGCCATGGTGTCAATACAGAATAACTCCTATCTGTCTAGGTAAGTATAGTGCATCCGTCGCTACATCTGGCTATGCTAACAGAACTATATACATCAAAACAGGGCTGAGAAAACTCTATCCTTCTGTTAATGTTGCAGAAAGAGATACTCGTGTAATCGACGTGTGTGTCTATGTGTTCCATGGGCTACTGGAATAGCTGTTGCCTGAAACCAAGTCCCAAGAGGTGGATCTTTGCTTTCATTCTGGAGGTGCTTTGATCTTGGGCCCATTCTGATTTGGATGGGTGGTGTCCCAAAACCAAGAACCTACTGCCAGAATGTCATGCCTCTGGTCTCTGAAGGCTATGTCTACACTAGAAAAGTTACGTCGACTTTGTTAAGTCGACTTAATAAGGTTGACTTAACTTTTCTACTGGAGACATAGCCCCTTGTCGACCTTATTAAGTCGACCTAACACTTTAAGTCAATTTAATAAGGTCGACTTAGGTGCTAATCCCCGTCCACACTGGCTTTGAGTCAACTTAAGGACTCAACTTAAGACGACCTAAAACCAGGTGTTATTAAGTCAACTTAAGCTTTCCTTAAGTCGACTTAAGGAAATGCTTAAGTCGACTTAGTAAAAGCCCAGTGTAGACACGGCTTTGTTTAGGTCAACTTAAGCCTCCTTAAATCGACCTAAGTTACCAGTGTTGACTCACCCTGAGAGCTGCACCCTCGGTGTTGCAACTAGAGTTGATGTCTATAGCCTGCAAAAGGAAAGGCAGTCTCAGAGGGTACATCTACACTGGAGGCTCTGTTAAGTTGACTTAACCAAGGTCTACTTTAAGTCGACTTAGAGACTCCACAGCCCTGCGTCCACACTGGCAGGTTCTAGGTCGACAGAGGAATGGCCAGGAACTCTGGGAGGGGGTGTGGAGGCCAATTAGGTCAATTTAAGGGCTATCCCCTGTCTACACTGGCCTAAGTGGACTTAATAAGGTTGACTTAAGAGGCGGTGTTATTAAGTCGACTTAAGGAAGCGCTTAAGTCAACTTAATAAGTGCCCAGTGTGGACGCGGGATCTGTAGGTCGACTTAACCATCCTTCAGTCAACCTAAGGCTCCAGTGTGGATGTACCCAGAGATAGTCAGGGCTCAGGCCATTACGGGTGCATTAGTCCCTGGACCTTGCAGCTGATCTGGTATTGCACAGGTAGCCAGATTAGCACGGAAAGTACTACGTTCATGAGGGATACGGCCCTACATATCAGATTGGCTACTACATACTGGACAAGTTGGCAGGTCCAGTTGCGACTCATTTTCCTCCCCGCCTGGCAGCCCAGACACCACCCTCAGGGCTGGAGGTAGTGGGCTTGCAGGCCACTGTGGCCAGATCTTCAGCTGGGCTCCATTCCTGGCCAACCAAAGCAGAAGGCAGCATTGTGTTGTGGGTGTCTAAGAGCAATGAGGAGTCTAACAGGACCCTGACGCTGTGCACCAACTTTTCAAGTACCTCCAGGCAAAATTTGCATATGGTTCCAGCCAGCTCTTCATAGCATTTCCTTCTCTCCCTCCTGCCTGGGTTGAATTTTATCCAGCTGCTCTTCATCCACGGGCTTGTGTCATTCAGGGTCTGGTGTCAACATTGACAGAAAGGAGATGGAGAGCGAGGTGTCATCTGTGGTTTTGAGGCACTGATGTCAATAGCATCTCACACTCTTCCCTAGATGTCTGACCTATATGTTGACTGGGAAGGAGGCAGAAGCAGGCCTTGTGGACTTCACACAGGGTGCCCGACTAGCTCAGAGCAGTGATTCATCTAGTCCAGCATCCTGTCACCAGCAGTGGCCAATACCGTATGCGAGAGGAACAGCTGCCCATCGTGACCATTTGGAGGGTCATGAAAGAAGCCAATGTAGTCACTGTGGATTTGATTTTGAAAGTCAGTGGATTTCTGTGAGGCATGGCAGAGATCAACGTTTGTCATCATGCAAAGGGAGAATGCCGTGTTTCTTTGTTTCCCTCCCTTCTGCCCTTTCCCTGGTCTGAGTCAGAGTTTGATGCATCGTATGCACATACTAACATTCTTGCCATCCCACTCCCAGTCTTTGTTCTGCCTTTGGGGAAAGGTCAGCCTTCTCCCTTTTATTTCCTTGCATTGCTTGGCTGTCGCTCCCAGGAATCCCTTGGTGCAGATGAAGTGGGAAGTGGGCGGTGTCAGACAGCCAGGAGTCCAAAGAGACACAATAGGCTTTGTCTTAGGAATTTAGGGCATTTTGGTGAAACAGGGGGACATGGGGCAGCTCTCTACTCCAGACCCAGCAAGCAATTAGCTTCTTCTTGCAAAAAGAAATGTATGTTAGTACACTAAATAACAATACAGTAAATAACAATACAGCATTGTGAGCTGCTTTCATTCTCCAAAATTGGTGGTGTTCTCCTGGCATTGGCCACAGCTGGAAGACAGGATACTGGGCTAGATGGACCATTGGTCTGACCCAATAGGGCCATTCTTATGTTATATAATTACATGGCCACACCAAACCACAAGCCCAGTATGGGCTCACTTTACAACATGTGTGCATGTAACTTTCTGCTCATCAGCTAAACTGCCTTCATCTGGGGTGAGGAAAAAACACTCAGGACCGCCTACTCACAATTTCCTATTTGTGCTTATGGGGAATCTGCGTTCGCAGCCGCTAGTAATAAGTCTTATATCCGCCTTTTAAGTCAGCCAATAGATGGCAACATAGCCATCGATACTTGAGCAGGTCCGATTCCAGCCAGCAGGGGGCAGTGGCATGCAAATACGCCAGTTAATAACAACCCTGACAAATAATGCTATTTAATGCACATTGCAGAGAGCACATCTCACATCTAGCTCCCCCACTGGTGACATAGTGATACTGGTTCAGAGCAATGAAGTGCCCTGCCCAGAGTCACTCCTTAGGTTTGTCCATATGACCAGCCTCTCCAGCTTGTTGAAGCTGGATCTCTATGGCTATGTCTACACTTGCAAGTTAGTTCAAATTAAGGAAGCTTATTTCCAACTAACTTAAGCCTTGGTCGCACTAGGCTTTCATTAGTTCGAATTAAGGGCTTCCTTAATTCGAACGAATAAATTCGATTGCTTAGTTCGAACTAACCCTAAATTTGAAATAGTTAGTTCGAATTAAGTCAATGTGGCCATGTTAGTTCGAACTAATCAGCAGATTGACCTTCATGCAACTGACTAATTCGAACTAAGCAAGTGCCCTGCATGGCCATGGCTAGTTCGAACTTGCATTCTAGTGGGGCTGTGCTAGTTTGAATTAAGTTAATTCGAACTAACTAAAATTAGTTCGAATTAGTTAGTTCGAATTAACTAGTTTTTGTAAGTGTAGACATAGCCTAGGTGCCTGCGTTATGGACCACTGAGAAATGCAATCCAGGAATCCACCCTCGTATGGACGTTAATACTGGAAATAGGTACACAGTAATGTACACAGTGGATAGGAATAGGGTAGTATCCCTTTAATCGTTTGTGAGCCTGCTAGTGGCCCTCACTGTGGTCTGTGTTTCGAAGCAGCCAGAGCAGCAGTTTGTAGGTAGAGTTGTATTAAATGACATGGAGTCAGTGGGCCAGAGGTGTATGTCCCAGTCACTGGCCAACATTAAAGTGTTAAACAGGGTCCGTGGTTTCATGTACAGCATGATTACCGGTCAGTACTATGGCAAACACGCCATTAAAAGTCCTTTTAACCTCTTATTAAATATACAGAAGAGAAGGCAAGACACGAAGTATAAACTAAGGCTTTCGTTTCACCCATATCCCTCATTTCCTTTCCATTCCACTGGAGAGAGTTTGAGAAGGCAAAACCTCCGTGTCTGACGATCTCTTAGATGGCCTCCAAGGCGCTAATAACTGTCCTGTTGGGTAAAGGAGAAGTTGAGCTCAGCTGAGTGGCTGTTGTGGTTAACGTCTGCTCCTGTTTCATCTCAGGCGGATCAGCTGGAGCCGGGAGGGGCAGTGATGTCTCTCTGGTGTGGTCTAGTCAGGATTCCTCAGGACTACCACAATGAAGGCCCAGGGTGACAGGAGATGGTGGGGTTGGCAGCCAGGGATGTGATGCTCACTCCAGTAGCCTGTCTGTTCTTCCCATTCCCCCCTCAAAGACTCTTTCTCTAAGGAGCCCAGAAGGGAGTGCTGAATGGAATAGCCCGTCCCCCTGTTATTTTATCCCTTACATAGCCTAATATCCAACACACCAATTATGGTTCATTAATTTCCGGGCCCACATTTTCTTGTTTATTCATTCAACACCGACAGAGTCCTTGAACCATATCAGCAGGGTGTGTTTTAGACGAATTTAATCTCTCTCCCTTTCTATACATGTTCCCGTCAACTTTGGTTCTTGGGGCAGCTTGTGAACTTTCACATACTTTTCACACTTGAGCTCACAATGATAGTGAAGAGTTTGCGCAGTGATTACGACGCAGCGATCCCTGTACCGAGGACCCCACTGGGACTGTTGGCGCTTTTACATTTTTTATGTGAAAAGCACGAGATACAACAGTGTGGAACCCGTTGGTGCTGAGGTGCAGGGCCAGATGTCTAGAGCAGATACCATCCTTCCTCTTTTTACCGGGTTGCCAATAGCTGTGGTTAAATGTAGCCTTAAACTCTGTCTCTACAAGACATGCATCAGATGAGCTGGCTTGCAGAAACGATGCTGTGAAGATTGACAGCTCTGCTTAGATGCGATTGTACCGGCGGTGTCAGAGCACATCCACCTCTGTTTGCTGGCCATGTTTTTGAAGGGATGACAGACACTGGGTGTCAAATCATGGAGGAGCAAAAGCTGCTTCTTTGAGCTTGCTATCTCCTTTTATTAGACAGAGCAAACAACTTACATAAGATCATGATAAGCATTCCTGTGCAAGAACATAACAGGATACAAGGACATAACAAGAAGCTGAAGGCAAAAGCTCAGTGTACTCAGTGTTTTTCCATCTGGCTCTCTCTTTCCCCCTGCCCAGCATGTTTACAGGTGGACAGCCCGTGATCATGCATCGAGGTGGTCCAGGTGTGCCTGGACGTGCCATCTCAGCATAGACCACGGGCCATGAATCCCTACAGTTTTCTCTGACACCTCTGCTTTACAATACTCTTCTCGGGTCTCCTTATCTCTCCTGCGATTCCGAACTGAATTCTCCTTCTCAGCTTTCACACAGGCGGTCTGTCTGTCGGGGTAGGTAGTTTCGTCTGAGTCTGCCTAGCGTGCCGGAGCCCACTCTGACCAGGGAGATTAGGGCCTGGATGATGCAGCACAGAACGCAGGGCTGGGAGTGGAGTGACTAACGGGGTTTTAAGCCATCTTTACACCACCCCAATCCTGGGCTGCTCCAGGAACTTCAGCAGCCTCCAGCATCACTTAGGCAGCCCCGGGGGCCAGGGGCCTATCTAAGTTAGGACAGCCTTCCTGCGCTGCCGTGTGGGAAGCAGTGCTGCCCAGAAAATCGGCCTGCAACCTGCGGCAGCCCCAGCTGTGTCCCCCGTGTGCCCCTCATGGCAGGATTTGTCATGCCACGGGATTCCCTCCCTGAGCAGAATGGAGAGGTGGCTTAGGGGCTCTCTACACCACTTTTGCATGGTGTAAAGGGGTCGGTGGGAGTGTGAGAATGCTCCTGCTCACGCCTTAGAGAAAACGACTGGGTGTAACACTTACGTGCACATCCCCTTCCCACCCTGCCCCTCTGTGCCCAGCTTGGAGAGTAAAATCTGTTGAGAGCAAAGATGTAATTGAACCCAGCTGCCCCACCTTGGCTATGTCTACACTTGTTAATTGAAGTCGACTTAGCATGTCCACACTCAAAAATTAAGTCGCCTTAAAGGGGACCCTGCCAAATTGACCTAGAGCGTCTGGCCTGGTGGGGGCTAGGTGGACCTGGGACTGGTCCATGGTGGCGGGGGGGGGGAACCCCTTGCCATGTGCCAGGGGGCTCAGCATTTGCCCCATTGTACCTTGGTACAATGGGGGCTGAGCAGGACAGGGACACTGGCAGGGCACGGGAGCAGGGTGGGCAGAGCTCTGTCCTGCCCTGTGGGGGGGCACGCCAGGCTCTGGCTGTGCCAGCCACCCTGGCAGGGAGGGCAGTGGGGGAGCCCTGAAGCCCTTTAAGTCGACTTAAAGTCGACTTAGGGCTACTCTGTGTCTACACTGGCAAAGTCGACTTAATAAAGTCCACTTAGTCAGCAAAGTCAACTTAAAATGAGGTTTTATAAAGTTGACTTTAATCTTACTTAAATTGACTTAAGCTGCTGCTTAAGGAAAATGTAGTGTGGACCCAGATTAAATTAAGTTGACTTAAGCAAGCTTAAGTAGACTTAATTTGTAAGTGTAGACGCATCCTTTGTGCCTTCCCTGCCCTCGGGGTTCAGAGGCAGCAGATATTCCATCACACAGGCAGCCATTCCCACGCACTCCCAATTCATGCCATCCACATGCTGATCATTCATGGGTAGCTGGTATAAGAGGACAGGGGAAGCCTAGCCCACCCTTCTCTGGCTCAGCCTCCACTGGATGCCTGGTCTGGGTCTGCCCTGCCTTTTCCCTCCTCTACCCCACCCCTTCCCCATCACTCGCTGCATCTGGCCCACGGTGAGACTCAGAGCTTCTCTGGGTGGCCCAGGATCAGGACTGTTCCAGGTGCTGGCCAGAGGCCGGGCTGCTCTCAGGGCTGGCTGGGCGCCACTGGGGACCAGGCTAGCTCTGGAGTCCAGCCGGACACCGCTAGGAGCTGGAGCTACTCCAGGGGCCAGCCAGGCACTGCTGGAGGCCAGGGATCTTTGGGGGTCAATTGGGTACCTCTGGGGGCAGGGACGGGCTTGGGGCTGCACCAGCAGGCTGACCCGTGAGAGAAGGAAGGAGGTGGCAGTGCTTCAGGAGGGGGGAGGCGGGTTGGTGGGGAGGGTGCAAGTGTCTGTGTGTGATAATTCTTACACTGCCTGGTGACCTGTTTCTCCTAATGCTGTTCCCACTAGCGTATCTCTCAGATCTTCCCCTCCGTAGCCAAATGCCGACCGGCTATCGGGGGCCAATGGACACAGATTTGCTGGGACGATAGTGTGCAGTTTCTAGTATATTTTAAGCGTCATTTTGGGAGCATCTTTTCCCCCCATTCCTTCAGTTTGGCTTTTACTCCAAAAGGGACGAGCACCCCCAAGGGATATAGCCTGGCGAAAGCAATATGAGGGCCCAACTCTCATTGACACTAAAGGCATCTTGCACTAGGGCTGCCATATTTCAAGTTCCCAAAGAGAGGACACTGCAGGTTGAGGGGGTACAGCTGTCTGGCCACCCAACTCTGAAAGCAGGGCTGCCACCAGCCGCAGCGCGGAAGGAGGAGTGGCACTACTGTGCCAACCACCTGTCGCTGGCGGTAACACTTCCTTCAGAGCTGGGCGCCTGGCCAGCAGCCTCCTCTCCCCCACCGCCTATCTCAGAATCCTGGATGGAGATCGGAGGACCAAAAAAAGAGATTGTGCCCAGGAAAACCCAGATGTACGGGAACCCTACTTTGCAATCACTCTTGCACTTTAAAGGGACATTAGTGTGAAGGAAAAGCAGGGCGTCCTGTAAGCCATCCGATGCAATGATAAATGATACAGATGGGGGGAAGTGAGGCAGGAGAGACTTGGGAGCTAAAATGTACCTAACAGAGGCGGCCTCTGGTTATTGGGGGCCCTAGGCAAAGACCCATTGCGGGGCCACCTATAGGCCTGCAAGGATCCCCTATAGGCCCCTGTTTGTGGCCCCGATTCCCCTGCCACCCTGCCACCCCCCCTCTGTCCCCAGCTCTCCTCCACATAGCCCCACCCCCTGAACCTGCTCCTCTTCCCGCTGCCGACCAAGGCAGACGTGGCTTTTGGGGTAGATGAAGCAGGCGATGGGGCCCGTTACTGCTTGGAGCCCTAGGCGTGCGTGTGCTTCGCCTACCAAAAGCCGCCTCTGGTACCTAACTCCCATTGATGAAACACCTTTGAGGATCTGGGCCGCAGTGACATTTCCAAAGACCTACAGAGACATTGTGGCAGAACAAGGATTTGACCCCAGTTCGCCACCATCCCTAGCTAGCACTCTCATCCCCGTGCTGCTTTGCTGTTCTTTCAGTTGAATTAATATTTCTCACTCAGTCAGACAGCTTTCCCCTTCTGCTTCCTTGTTCCCAAATATCCAAGAATGACCAGGAATAGTATCCAGGGCTTGCGGTTTATATTTTCAAAGCACTGGGAAAACGTCAAGCTTAATGAGCCAGCGGATTCATTACTGTATTGTAGTAATAGGTTATTTTGGAGCTCCCAACCAGATGCGAGGTGCTTCACAGAAGCCGAAACCACAGTGATGAACTGTAGATAAAGAGGCAAAGACACAGTCTCTGCCTGCTGCACACAGTGTCACATGTGACTTAAGTGGTGCAATCAACCACTAGAAAGAGGAAGAGAGGTCACAATAGAACAGGCTTCGCAGCAATAAAGGTACATGTGTAACCCAGATGCCTAAAAAAAAGGCTATCTCTTTGAGAGACCTGCTAAGGGTGGGTTACTGTTGCTGGGCAGATTAGCTACCCACAACCAGAAACTTCTGGAAGCAAGGAGTGGTAGCATTTTGAGCATGCTCCACAGGATTCCCTGCTGGTGTGATGTGGTGTGGTCAGTCAGATCACATGAGAGCAGCAGTCTGTGCAGACAGCAGGCTAGAGCTGCTTTGAGAAGAGTTCATGTGCTCAGTTTTCAGGAGAGAAGCTGAGCCAGGAGTGAACAAGATGTTTTCTCCTTCTAACGGAGTCATCTGCAACAGACTTTGTAGACATGCATATGGGACTGAGGGCTGGTTACAAAGGAGAAGGAAAAGCCTGCATGGAATGCTGCAGAAGATTCCTGCAAAGAAAGAAGAAGAGGACAGCTATTTCTTGCTACTCAAGCCTCTACATTCAAACAAAGACTGTAGCTGAGAGTTGAGTGAACTCCACCTGGACTTTGGGACTCGGGTATCTTTCATGCGGGGGTTACTGTAGGGATTGTTCTTGGTTAATTGTATTTTGTTTTCTTAGGATAAGGTTCATTTAGTTAGTAGTTAATAAAGTTCATTGTTATGTTTGTTTTTAGTAGTATTTTAATATGAGAGGGTAACTCTGAGCAATCTTTGCTGTGAGTCCCATACAGACTGGATCCTGGGTCTCCAGCTGCTTTCTCTATAGGGATTGGGATTGATTTCTGTGAGGCACTGGAGAAGGGCAATTAAATGAATTTTACACACACACCCCCCGAAGGTTACACATGCACACGGTAGAGGCACGGCTACAGATGCTGCAGTGTAGATGCTTCCCATGTCAGCAGAAGGAGTTTTTACATCAGTGTAATTAATCCACCTCTCCAGGAGGCAGGTCACTGGAAGAATTCGCTGCATCTCCCATGGGGAATATATTGGCCACACTAGGAGTGCAATATTTTTCACAGCCCTCAGCAATTGCAATGAGTGGGAGTTGGGAGGGTGGAAGACAGTTCCAATCAGCGACAGCAGTCCCAGCTCGTGCAAGAGGTCCAATCACAGGGAGATGCCATCCAGCAGGAAGGCATGGTGAAGCGGCTGGTGGGGTCAAGTAGGAAGCAGCAAGTCAGTCCAAGTACCAACGAGCAGGCAATGGCTTGTTGCTTTGACAGAGCCACCTGCAAAACAGGAAGTTGCTATATAGTCACCAGCCAATCAGGGCCAGTCAGGAAGAAGAAGATCACAGAACTACTGAAGTCTGTGCCTTCCCTGTACTCCTCCCATGTGGCCTGATGATGACAGCCACTTCCTAAGACCCTAGCAGGGCTGGGTTTGAGAGCTGCGTCCTCACCGTGCTGTAGCTAGATCAATGAAATGTTTAGACGTAGACAGGGCCCATGATTCCCCCCCAGATACTGAATAAGGGCCTGCTCCAAAGTCCACTGAAGTCAATATAAGTCTATATCCTCCGACTTCAGTAGGCTTTGGGTCCGGCTCGTGCACATCTTGGCCTTGTCTCTGCTGTTTTTTACAGGAGAAGATTCCCTGTCTTTGGAAACACCGATGCAGTGCCACCATTGGCCATACAAGGATAGCCAGTGCTTCCCAGTGTTGCAAACCCCAAGCACTAAAAAATCATGAGTCAGCCCCTTCCTTCCTTCAACCCGCCAGGGATTCAAGTCTGAGGAGGAGGGAAAGGGACAACAAGGAAGGCTGAGGACAGTCTAACAATCAAAAAAGTGTTTACAGAGCAAAATGCTGAGTGTGATTTGATCAAATGCATAGAGCCACCCTAAAATTGTCACAACATGAATCCAGGATCTGGGGCTTGCAGAGAAGCACCAAGTGCCGTGAGATTTGTATCAAATCACAAGCGTTAACAACATTGGACGTGAGAACTGGTGTTCCTCAGGTCTTCCTGATGCATTGTTTGGAGCATCGTTTTAGATCTAATGCTTTGCTTGGCACATGATTTCCTCCTTTCATTTTCTTCTTTAAGTCCACTGCCAGTTCTGGGACATCAGTCAAGCTGTTTGCTCTCTGGCTTCAGAAATCCAAAGCTAGAAGAAAAGGAACAAGCTTGGGAAATGTTTTCCATGTTTCTGGTAGCCCATCTGAGCACCTGGAAGAAAATCTGCCCCTCCTCGAGAGGGAATTAGGCTCTGGTACTAGGGCTGTTGAGTAAAACAACATGCAATGCACTGAAGCAATTTGTAAGAAGGAAAATAAACCATGTGCATGAAAAGCAGAACCTCACTGGATGGCTTGAAGAGAGGGTGCAACTTAGTTCCTTATGTTTAGTTTCCAAAGTTATATTTGGTATTTTTTGCAGATGGTGTGTGGGAGAGAGGGAGGAGGGGTTCCTCTCAAGTTCCCTGAAAACATAAACATTTGGCCGTTCTTTTTGTGGTGTGGCTCATGAACTTATTGAGAGGGAAAACTAGTGAAAATGGAGTGAGATTTTAAAGGACAGTCCAGCTGATCCTTCGATTTCTGTGTGCATGGAATTCTTACAGTTGATGATTCGGCAGACTGAAAACGGGATCTGAAGCCTTTTGTCTGTAAGGTGCTCGCCTGAATTCAAGCCCCAATGGTTCAAACCCTGCCCATTATTGCTGTATGATTGCTGCCTGGTGGCCCAGGTGGAATCAGTCAATCTATCACCTCTTGCAGAGTAGACCACCACAAAGAAAACCTCCAGAGGTGCACTGGTTGTGACCAGCGCTGTCACAGGAGGCAGAGGAACCCTGGAGAAAGTGGCTAAATTAACCTCTCATCTCTCCCAGCCACAGTCCCTCTAGATCACAGTTGAGGCTGCTCCATGGGGAAGCTGTCTCTGCGCTACCTGTCCTGGGCTCCTGTCTCTAGTGCTGTGGAATCTGGCGTCTTTCACCAGCACTTTTACACTCACTGGAAATGAAAGTACAAATTAAAGCTCCAGGGCTGGTTGAAACAAACCTTTGCTATTCAGCCCTCCCGCCCTTGTAACTTTGTTAGCAGAGAACCTAATCAAACCGAACCAAACCAGTAATAATAGGCAGGCAGCCAAACAACCACAAGGAATGTACTCGTCTACCTGTGGAAACAAGCAACTCCCATCTTGAGAACCTAAAAACAGAACCAAGGTAACCAAGATGGTTTGGGTTTGAGGCCATTTCCTCCCGCTTAGAGACAAGTTCCTTTCTGACACTCATCCCAGCTCAAGATGGACTTGCTTTGATGCCTTACGATCCATCTACGCTAGGAAAGGAGGCAAATCGTGTTACAGCCTTGTTCTTTATCAGTGTTTCCAGTCCAATCTATGACACGATCCCGGAACATCATTACCTTCCACACAGACAAGCTCAAACTTGGTTCCTCAATCTTGGTGGTTTCCTTGTGTAGACAAGCCCTTCACTAGTGTAGAGGGACCATAGTACAGGGATGCTGTGGCTGGCTGAACCCTGGGTGAGGTTCTCCGGGCTTGAAAATGGAATTGTGACTACGGGACTCATTACCCTCCCAAGAAAAGCGAAACCCGTTGCAGAAAGGACTCCCTACCTCTTTCCGGTGGCATTCTGCTTACAAGTCACAGGACTCTTAATATCCAGATACCATCTCTTGCAATATGTGAATATGAATCCTTAGTGGGACAGAGATTAGCAGTCATGAAGTTACTTGGAAGGGGAAGCAGAGAGAGGGGCTCAGACCCCCTAGAGGGGCAGTGTCCCCCGACAAACACAGAACACGTTGGGGAGGCAGGAAGAGGGACTTAGACATGCCCCAAGGGAGCATCTTATAAGATTTTTTTCTTAAAGCAATCAATTCCCTTTTCTGTGTTTTCACCAGTGGTTGATAAGGCTGCATCATTCACATCGCTTGGACATGTCCCGTTGCATGTTGGCCTTGGAATCAACCAGTTTTTCTAGTATGCTTGTGTAACTGAGAGACCAGGTTAAGTGATCTTGTGACTTAGGCACTGAACCAGGCTTTGAAAACTCTGCGTTCAATTAATAGCTACACTATGGGCTTCCTGTGTGACTATGGGCAAGTTTATTAATCTCTCTTTGCCTTAGGTCCCCATTTGTAATATGAGGATAATAAAAATTATCTGTTTAAATTGTGAGGACTTCAGGGCAGGGCTTGTTTCCCCAGATGAATATGTACAGCACCTAACACAATGGGGCTCTGATCTCCGTTGGGGCTTGCAAGCCCTATGGCCATATAAATAATAAAAATAAAACTGTTCCCTGTGTTTTGTGCTGTGACACGCTGTCTCACTGCAATGCCAGCATTTTCTCATCTGACCATATTTGCTCTCAGGTTTCAATGAGCCACCTTGGTGTTCACTGACACTTTGCTCTGTTTTGTAGGGCGATGGAGAACATCGTTGTTCTGCGCTCTGGGAACGTGAGCGCCAGCTCGTCCACCGCCAACTGCTCCGTGGAAGACAACACGTACAGGTGCAAATTCGATGAGGAATTCAAGTACATTCTGCTGCCGGTCTCCTACGGCATCGTGTGTGTGGTGGGATTGTGCCTCAACCTGCTGGCCCTCTACGTCTTCCTCTTCAGGATCAAGACTTGGAACGCCTCCACCACATACATGTTCAACCTGGCTGTCTCAGACACACTCTATGTCATTTCCCTGCCCTTGCTGGTGTATTACTATGCCATGGGAGACAACTGGCCCTTCAGTGTGGGCTTGTGTAAAATCGTCCGTTTCCTGTTCTACACCAACCTCTACTGTAGCATCCTCTTCCTGCTCTGCATCAGTGTCCACCGTTTCTTGGGCATCTGCTTCCCGCTGAAGTCACTACAGTGGGGCCACGTTCGCTACGCGCGGAGGGTGTCGGGCATAGTCTGGTTGGTCATCATTGCATGCCAGTCGCCTGTCCTCTTCTTTGTCACCACTAGTGTGAGGTGTGACACCATCACCTGCCACGATACGTCGAGCAAGGAACTCTTCAGCCAGTTTGTCATCTACAGCTCAGTGATGCTGGTGCTGTTCTTCTGCATCCCTTTCCTGACCATCATTGTGTGCTACTATCTAATGGCTCGGAAGCTGCTACAGCCCACCCGGGGGACTTCCAGGATGTCCAGGTCCAAAAAGAAGTCGGTCAAGATGATCATCATCGTCTTGGTGGTCTTCATCATTTGCTTTCTTCCTTTCCATGTCACTCGCACTTTGTACTACTCCTTCCGGAGCTGGGACCTCAGCTGCCAGACCCTCAATGCCATTAACTTAGCCTACAAAGTGACCAGACCCTTAGCTAGCACCAACAGCTGCCTGGATCCCATTTTGTACTTCTTAGTAGGCCAAAGGTTTGTGAAGTTTGCAGGCCACAGAATCCCAGTGAAAGTCCCTAACAAAGCAGCCCTGGAGGAAACTCCCAGCAGCAACATGCGAAACAGGAACACATTAGATATGGTAGCCAAATTGTGAAGTCCTAGCCTGTTACATTTCTGTCCTGTGTCCCAGCACATTGCAGATCGTTCTGTCTCCAGGATGGAAGGACTTCTCCATTGTGTGAAGGAGACTCTGGCATGCTGCCATTGCATGTGTGTAAACCACTGGTGAGTGTGTCACAGGTCCCACTCTGTAATGAGCTGCTGAGGAGCTGAGTTTTCCAGCTTGCAGCTTATGTTTTTAGCTCTGAAGGCCCCTGGTCTCCTTGGTGTGCCAGTCAAGGTGAAGGCTGTCATGCATGTAGCTGATTCATAGAATCACAAAATAATAGAATATAAGGGATGCCGGGGAGCTCAGGGGGTACCTAATCTGACCCTCTGCTCAAAGGAGAACCAACCTCAACTAAATCATCCCAGAAAGGCTTTGTCAAGCTGGGCCTTGAAAAATCTCTAAGGATGGAGATTCCACCATCTCCCTAGGTAACCCGTTCTAGTGCTTCACCCTCCTAGGGAAAAAGCTTTTCCTAATATCCAACTTAGACCTTCCCAACTGCAACTTCAGACCATTGCTTCTAGTTCTGTCATCTGCCATCACTGAGAACAGCCTCGCTCCATCCTCCTTGGAGCCCCCCTTCATATAGTTGAAGGTTCTTATCAAATCCCCCCTCACTCTTCTCTTCTGCAGACTAAACAAGCCTGGTTCCCTCAGCCTCTCCTCCCAAGTCATGTGCCCCAGCCCCCTAATTATTTTCCTTGCCCTCTGCTGAACTCTCTCCTATTTGTCCACATCCTTCCCATAGTGGGGGGTCCAAAACTGGACACAATACTCCAAATGAGGTCTCACCAGTGCCGAACAATGCCTCCATCTGCGGGCAATGCTCATACTAATTCAGCACAATATGCTGTTAGCCTTCTTGGCCATAAGGACACACTGACTCATCTCCAACTTCTTGTCCACTGTAACCCCCAGGTCCTTTTCTGCAGAACTGCTGCCCAGCCAGTCGGTTCCCAGTCTGTAGCAGTGCATGGGATTCTTCCATCCTAAGGACAGGACTCTGCACTTGTCCTTCCTGAAACCTCATCAGATTCTTTTGGCCCAATTCTCAAATTTGCCTAGGTCACTCTGTATCCTATCCCTACCTTCCAGCGTTTCTTCCATTCCCCACAGCTTAGTGTCATCTGCAAACTTGCTGAGGTCCAGTCCATCCCATCCGACAGATCATTCCCTAGATTTCCAATGTTGGTGATGTCCTGTTTCAGCTAGCATGGTTCAACAAGATATACCTGCCTATGTTTCACCAGTTTAATTAGTTCTTATGAGTTCTAATGAGAAGGTGCTGCTATAATGATATTTAATAATACCATATACATGTTCTCATTCAGCTCTGCAATCCAAATAACACTATCAAACCCACTCATCTGCTTGACTCTGAACGGTGTCTATCCAACAGTGAGCAAAGACTACCCAGCACATGGTTGCCTGTCCAAAGAAGTGACAAAGTCTGGTTAAAAAAAAAAAAGAAGGAAAGAAAAAAAGATAATATTTTCACTGTTTTTTCCAAAATTATTTTTTTCAGAACCTACCCTCCCTCCCCCCATCCACCTGTCTACAGTATTGACATTTTCTGCTTTCCACAAAATTTTCTGTCATATTTTGTGTTGATGTTTTTAATCAAAAATTATTGGAAGGAAAACACTGTTTTCAGTAGCTGAAAAATGTCATTAATTATTTGGTTAAAAAGTTTCAGTATGAATATGGATTTAAAATATAACAGAAAATGGATCCCTTGAAAATGGAAATAACTGATGTTTTTCCCAGCGTCATTTCCCCTTTTTTCACTCACCCCGGATGCATCTCCTGGGGAAGCTTTTATTTTTCATACCGGGGATGGGAGATTTCCCCTTGCTCTAACCAATGGGATGGCTCAGTGAAAAAATACAGCTACAATCAGCAAGGTCTTTTCCTCCTAGGGGAATGTTTAGCACAAGAAAGGAAAGTAAGTTAATACAGACAGAGAGGAACCAGAGCCCCAGCAAGGGGCTACCCAGTTTTACAGATTGCCCAGACCTTCCCAAAAACGAATCACTCTACCTTGTCTCCCAGTGTTGCTCACCACAGACTTGATAGGGCTGCGTTACCCTGTCACACCTAAATTCTAAAGGCTTTTAGAAAGCCAGGCGGCCTCCAAACTGCTGATTTTACTAATTACCCAATCCTACCTTTAATTTGGAGTGGGAGTGTCCTGTTTAACTGTTTATCCTTTCACTAGTGATTCATCTTTCCTGAGAAAGCGATAAGGCTATCTAGCTAGATAATCCAGGCCGGGAGTGTAAGAAATTAGATGTACAGTAGCTGGGAAATGTTAATCTAGCATGGAGGGGACAGCACATTGCAATTTTTAGCAGTTTGCTGGTAACCAAAGAGTTGCAGCTAAATGATGAAGGGCCCGATTCTGCCACTTGTAATCAACCAACCGTCCCATGAATGGTCATGGCTCCGATCTTTAGCTGGTGTCAATCAGCCTAGCATTATTAAAGCCAATGTTCCTCACTAGAAAATTAGACTGTGTTAGAACATGACGGAGTGGGGTCGGTTAAGTAACGACATTCAACCCAACTTTGCGTTCAGTGGCGAGTCTTCACTTCCAAGTTAACTCAAGTTATAACTTGAGCATTTCCACTAGCTCAAGTCCTACCTACATACCCAAATTCTTAGCTCCGGTGTACTACTGCTTTTAATTCGAGTTTTCTGACCCATTAACGTGTATGAGCTAAACCAGGAATTAGCACATCTCATCAGTATCCAACATGGTTACTCAGTAGTATGGCTGCAGGTTAGCCCCACTTAGCCTCCAGTACCTTCCCACAATCCCCTCAACATGCCCAGAACAGACAGACAAGTTCACCCACAATTCACTGGGAAAGAATTAATTGTGTCTCAGCTTACCGGAGTCTAGAGAACCATTGGATTATGGCCCGAGAATTCTTAGCACCACACATGAGCGAGTGCAGGACCAGTGTGGACACAGCAGATTAACTGATATTTCACAGTGTGGATGCTGTCAGTCAGGTTAGGCTAACTCAGTGTGGATGCCCTGAGTTAACTCCACAGTGAAGACAGACTGGGCACAAGCTGGTATTTATTATCATGTCTGGTGGTCACACTTAACTCTGTAGTTCCAATAGCTTTTAACCATGACTAGTTAAATTGAGGTTAACCTGGCTTGATCCAGATTACCACAAATGATAGTGAAGCAGATTGGGCCACTGAATAGGACGCTGTCAGGAAAACTGGGTTCTATTCCTGTCTCTTCAACTGATATGGTCTGGTTTATACAGGAGGCCCTGAGTACATACTTGAGTTTATTATGTTAGTTTACATGACTCCTCAAAGTCATGGTTTAATGTGATCTAATTTTTTATTGAAGATGAGGCCAATGGTGCTACGTTGATTTACGCCATCCGGGGTTCTTCTCCCATGGAACTAGTAGAGAATTATGGTATCACTCGCTGTGAGTAATGTAGCCAGGATCTTACCCATCATTGTTAAAATATATATGCACCATCCCTAATATCTATTTGTGCTTGTATCTTCCCTGTTGGAATTTTTGGTGGGTTCAGTTCCCAAGCAAAACAACTTTCACATTGATCAGATTTGCCCGCACCCTTACAAGGTCCATGCGCTTATCAACTGAGATGTTTGGCCCTAGACTGGAAAAGGTATTGGAAAATGCGATTTTTTCCATCTCTAATTTTTAGGTCTTAAAAAACTGTTCAGCCCGAACACAAAATTTCTTGCCCACCCTTACCATCATGATGATGAAAAATGAGTGATATTTACTCACCCCTAACAAAACGAAACAACACAAAACTGCTTGTCTCAGACAAATGGAGGGAGTAGAATTCTGCAAGACCAGACATGACTGTATGGTAACACTTTGCCCCCGTCTACACACACTCCTGAAGAATAAGCCCTCTCAGTTCCTCTTAGCCCTAGTTTTTACATATTTGCGTGATTTATTGGAGATCAAGACATCCAGCTGTGAACGATTATATTTGACACACACAAGAGTCCAAGCCAACACAAAGGAGTGGGATCTTCCAAATGCATAGGCGACTTAGTCTTTCAGTGGGGTTTGTTCTTATTTACAACTCACTTAGGCATGATTTAAAATCCCACTTGGTATGTTTCTTTCTGATTTAATGCTGGGCCAGCCTCAAATATGCATGAACAAAGATATTTGGATTCAGAGCAACCAGAGAGGTACTGACTAGAAGTTTTTATTTTTGTTTTTGAAATTACTTGTACTAACTTATACTAAAAAATGTTTGTTTTTGTGACAATACAGCATATTTTTATTTTTGTAATATGTGATGCTCTTGTATCATTTATGATAAAATAAGTGTATTTCCATTGTTGTTATTAATTATTATTAATCTTTATTATTATTCTGCAGTCTGGTCAAACCTAGCTCAGTGTCAGGAAGAGGGGTCTGGCATAACAACTGAATTATTTAACATGTTAGACAAGTTTTCAGCTCCAGGCATAGAAATGTTCATGTTTACAAATATCTCCAGGGTACCAGTGAGAAATAAGGGTTGTTCTGGATGAGAGCTGGTTTGATATTATCTTATGGGCTCCGCTTCCCACCAACTTCAGATATTTCCTGGGAGTTCCAAAAGACGCTACTTTCTGGGAAATCTTACTACTCTCAAAGACTATGTCTACACTCAGAAAGTTAAGTTGACTTTATTAAGTTATATTTAAGTCGACCTTATTACACAAGACTCTTAAGATGACTTAAAGGCGACCTTATTAAGTTGACTTAGAGACTTAGGGGAGTGGCAGCTCCCGGGGATAAAGGGAGCCGCGGCTCCCTGCCAAAAAGGAGAGGCGGCTTCCCCTGGCGAGAGCCAGCCATGAGGACAAGCCGTGAGCGGCTTTCCGGGGAGAAGGGAGCCGCCGGGGCTTCCCAGCCAGGGCTCCAGCAGGGAGGGAGTCCCTCACTGGGGCTCCAGCAGCAAGGGATTCCCCCGCCACCCTAGCTGGGGCTCCAGCAGTGAGGGAATCCCCGCAGCCCCAGCTGGGGCTCCAGCGGGGAATTCCCTCCCACTGGAGCCCCGGTTGGGGCGGTGGGGATTCCGTCACCCCCCAGCCAGGGCAGCGGGGGAATCCCTTGCCGCTGGAGCCCCAGCAGGGTATTCCCTCCTGCTGGAGGCCCAGTTGGGGAGCCCTTCTCCCTGGACCACAGCTTCCGGCAAAAAAGGAGCCATGGCTCCTCTTGCCAGGAAGCCCTGGGTCCTGGGAAGAAGGGAGCAGGGGCTCCCCGGGGACAACGGAGCCGTGCTCCCCAGCAGAAGGGAGTCACATGGCTCCCATCTGCCAGGGAGCCATGTGGGGCTCCCTTGTTCCCCCTCCCTAGGTTGACTTATGGAATAAATCGACTTAGGGCGTCCACATGGGCTTAAGTTGATTTAAGAAGTCGAGTTAAGCCTTAAGTTGACCTAAAACTAGGTGTTATTAAGTCCACTTAAAGTTTCCTTAAGTTGACTTAGTAAAAGCCCAGTGTGAACAGGGAGTAAGTTAGGTCGACTTAACCCTCCTTAAGTTGACCTAACTTGTAAGTGTAGATGTACCCAAAAAGACCCCAAGCATTATCCTTTGTCTCTTGAAGTCAATGGTAAAAGTCTCGTCCAGATCAGGTTCCCTGTACTGTACAGGTGCTGTTCCTTTGCCTTAGAGATGGGGTCAAGGCACTTTAAGGGTCTTTGGAAACTGGATTTTGCTAGTGGCACTGTTTTTTATATCTGGCCAACCAACCCAAATCTCTGGATCAAAAATGCCACCAACAGAACGCTGGTGTGTTGGTGTGTATTAGGCTCTTTGAGGTCCCCTGCTGGAGGTCTTGCAATCCTGCCCCACTGCACCCTGCCCCAGGAAAAGGAGCAGTGAAGGTGGTCCTCCAGGCTTGCCTAGAAAGGCTACAGGGAAGCAGCCAATCAGAGGTCAGCAGATTCAGTTAAAACCAGCTGCAGGGCCTGGGCAGAACATTTGCTGGCTGAGACCAGAAGGATGAAGGAGAACTGTGATAAAGAGTCTGGGGAGAAGCCCTGCTCAAGCAGGGATAGACTGTGAGGCTTCCCAGCTGCAGAGGCATGGGAGAGGGAACCCTGGCTAAAAGGGGGAAGAGGCTGTTACAAGCCCTCCACATTTTCCCGAGCAGCTAAGACAGCAGCCCAGTCCCTCTGGTTCCTCAGCAGGTGGTGAGGTGTCTGCTGATGAGATGGAAGCCTGGAAATGCTGGGAGCTTCCCTGTAGCATGGCGAGTGCTTTCCAAGGATTCCCGGCTCCTCCGTAGCCTGTTGAGCTACGTAGGCTGCTGTGGGGTCAGACTCCCAAGCACCCCAGCTCTTCAGCAGCTTGCTCAGAAGGCAACACCCAAACGTCCTGCCGTAGGAATGTTTCTGCAACAAAATACGGTGTGTAATCAAGGTGGTATTTTTCCCTGTTCCTCCCTGGTGCCCTTGGACACGTACAGAGTCTGTCAATTAAAATAATTAGTATATATATTTTACTGTTAACCATACAAAGAACTATTGTGCAGACTCTGACCACCATGCCCAACTGGCTTAAAAACTTACAAGGAAGAGTTTTTTGCTTGAACTTTCTGGTGCTTCCAGCCTCCTGGAAAGTGTTAACATAGCTGGCCTTTCACATGGTTTTTCTGCACCTCTGGTCCCAGCTGGAATCTGCTTCAGGCAGGCGAGAAGAGAAATGAAGAAAATTAAATTAATTTTTTATCAAGTAGATTGGGTTCACACTTTGAGGTGAGGGTTCGGGAAGGGTCTCATTGCATCCGGTGAGGAGTTGATGGCCATAACAAGGTTAGTATCAGGGACTGTTGAATGTTAATATGTCTGATCAATGCGGCAGGGCCCTCTGGACACTTCCCGCCAGTTCTCCTCTCTCTGACTTCTTGCTCCCTTTCTAATTCTGCAGCTGTTTGTGTTCAGAACCATAGCGGTGGCAGAGTAGGAAGTTCACATGGTTAAACAGAAGAGCTGTATAAAAATTGCTCCATGCAATGCGGGCCAGAAGAGGTGCTGGTGAGAAATACACTGGCTGACTCAGGTGGTTGGTATGTAGGATCTCTGGGGTCATTCCACATACCAAGGCAATGTGTCAGCTTGGGCATTCTGTGTGGGGGAAGTGATACAAGCTGTAACAGGTTCACACCCAGTGTGATGCATGCAGGATACTGACATCCTGGATCAATCAGTTATGGATCAGGTTTCAAGTTAGTGTCCTCCAGAGGTGAGAATCTGGCTCTCTGCACTGAAATCCACAGGGAAAAGGGGAAAAATAGCCCCATAAACTGCTCAAGGGCTATGGAGGAGCTAAGGGAGCAATCAGCGACCCTCCAGGAGCCCCGTTGCTGATGCTAGTAGGTGTTTTGAGCATGCTGTAGATGCTCAGATGGATGGATTAGATTTAGTGCCTGTGCTGCACAGCTGTGGGGACCTGTCATTGCAAGGTGTCACAGACATAGAATGAAACGAACCATGTTGACGTAACTGTAAGGGCAAGTTCCAGAGGGGGAGCCGTGTTAGTCTGCATACAGCAAAAAGCGAGAGTCCTGCGGCACCTTAAAGACTAACAAATTTCTTCGGGCATAAGCTTTTGTGGGCTGCAACCTACTTGGTCAGATGCATGAAATGGAAACAACAGTAGAGAGGTGTATATACACGTGCCAGGAGGAGTAGCATGATAATGGCAAATGCTGACAAACTCAATTCAGAGGGACAGGAGAGGCTCATTCACACCAGTAATAGAAGGCGAGAATGCGTGAAGACCGACAGTTACTTTTTGTAGTGTGAGAACCATTCCAAGTCCCTGTTCGATTGTGTCAAGTTGCAAATGAGCTCCAGCTCTGCAGTTTCATGCTGGAGTCTGCTCTCAAAGTTTTTTTGCAGGAGTTTGGCAACTTTGAAGTCTGTAACTGAGTGTCCAGGGAGATTGAAGTGTTCCCTACCGTTTTATGGATGTTACCATTTTTTATGTCTGATTTGTGTCCATTTATATCTTGCGTAAGGAGAGTTTGATTTGGCTGATGTACATGGCAGAGGGGCATCGCTGGCACATAATGGCATATATAACATTAGTAGATGTGCAGGTGAATGAGTTCCTGATTGTGTAGCTGATGTGGTTGTGTCCTGTGTCGGTCTTCACACATTCTCACCTTCTATTCAACTGGTGCGTACGAGCCTCTCCTGCCCCATTGAATTGACTTTGTCAGCACTTGCCGTTATGATGTTACTCCTTCATCCTGGCGTGTGTATATACCTCTCAACTGTTTCCGTTTCATGCATCTGACGAAGTGGGTTGGAGCCCACGAAAGCTTATGCCCAAAGAAATTTGTTAGTCTTTAAGGTGCCAGAGGACTCTTGTTTTTTACTGTAAGGGCAAGAGTCTCAAAGCTGTCGATGGGGTTTAGAGATGCACCTTCCAGTCAAATTAACAGAATCTGTATCTAAATCCCTTTGCTAGTAACTTAATGGCAGATGTGGCTGTAAATACCCTTTGCTCAATTTCACACAACAGAACCTTGTTGTTGCCCCTCGGACAATCCTGCAAAAATCTTCTCCTATCTTGGGTCCCAGTCCTGCTCAAGGAACAATTTCCCATTAAAATTCAGTGGGGCAGGGAGTGGGCGCTTGGGGCAGAATTCCCAAATCCGGGCACTTACTGATTTAGGTGCCCAACTGTGGCATGTCTTTTAGAGGTGCTGAGTACGCTCAGCTTCCAGTGGTCCTGTGGCACTTTTAAAAACTAACAAATTTATCACATGAGCTTTCCTGGGTAGAAGCCCACTTTGTCAGATGCATGAAATGAAAACTGCAGTATGTAGGTGAATATATAGATGCAGGGAAGGGTAAGTCACAAAGTCAGTTCAGACTTCTTCAGCAACCCGAGCAAGTTGTTTTGATTCAAACAGTGTGGAACAACAGATGAGGAGGTGCGAAGGTTGGGAATGAGTTCGCCATTCCAGGTCCCTATTCACACCTAGTCTGATGGTGTCAAATTTGCATATGAATTCCAGCCCTGCAGTTTCACGTTGAAGGCTGGATTTAAAGTGTTTTTTGTTTGTTGTTGTTGAAGCACTGTAACTGTCATGGTTTTTACAGAATGTCCGGGGACGTTGGAGTCTTCCCCTGTTGGTTTTTGAATGTTACTGTTCTTGATGTCTGACTTGTGTCCATTTATTCTCCTGCACACAGACAGTCCAGTTCGGCCAATGTGTAAGGCAGAGGGGCAGTGTTGGCATATAGTGCACTGGGAGATGTGCAGGTGAATGAGCCCCTGATGATGTGGTTGATTTGGTTAGGACCTAGGATGGTGTCACTGCAGCAGATGTGCGGGCAGAGGTGGCAACGGGGTTTGTTGCAGGGAGAGGTGCCTGCCTTAGTCTTTCTGTTGTATGGTGTGCAGTTGCGGGTGAGTATTTGCTTAAGGTTGAGGGCTGTCTGTAAGCAAGGAGAAGTCTACCTCCCAAAGCTTGAGAGAGTGAGGGATCATCTTGTAGGATAGGCTGTAGATCCTTGATGATAAAGGCTAAGTCATTACCAAAGGTAATTCACATTCTCACCTTCTCATCTGTTGTTCCACACTGTTTGAATCAATCAAAACAACTTGCTCTGTTTGCTGAAATCTGAACCGACCTTGTGACTTACCTTTCTCTGCATGTATATATTCACCTACATAGTTTCCATTTCATGCATCTGACGAAGTGGGATTACACCCATGACAGCTGATGCGATAAATACATTTGTTAGTCTTTAAAAGTGCCACAGGACTTCTTGTTTGTTTTGCTGAAATAGACTAAAACGGCCACCTCTTTGGAACTTGTCAGCTTCCAGGGGTGCAAATACAGGTTCCTAACCATGGAATTAGCTACGTTATTTAGGCTAGACCCAAATATCCAGGCCTTGGTAGCTGGGCCCAGATCCACTGATTATCAACCAACCCTCACAAATCCATCTTTCCTCCCATTAAAGCCAATGGGAATTTTGTTGTGCCACCTCTGAGGGAGGTAGCTTAGAAACCCCCTTGAGATCAGAGTCCATTAGATTCTAGATTGGTGAACAGATTAATTTAGGGTCTGACACCTTCCTATTTAATTGAGAGATGGGGTCAAGTGCTCTAGAATTGGGATCAGCTCCCATAACGGAGTGTTCTCCTTCCCCATCAGCTTGCTTTTGCGTGCTGATCTAATGTTATTAGAGTTTGTTAAAGGAGTCACTCCATTCTATCTTGGCTCGCTGTCTGAAGCTGCAGGCTCGCTGGCCTTGGGGCAGAGCCAGTCTGTGCTATCTACCCTGCTCAGTCCATAGGTTCAAAGTAAGGGTTTGTTACTGGATCAAAAGTCTGACTGTGTCTGGTCAAAGCCCCTCTGCTTGGGACTACCTCTTGCGAACAGACCTGCAGAGAGACTTATTTTAGTAGCTTTTCGAGCTTTGGTTTCCCATCTAAAATAGGAAACAGCCCTTTAGTGCCAAATAAAGATAATACAGAAATAGGGAACAAATAGGAAGCTGTAAACTGATCTGGCACAAACACTGCCTGGCTGGGGAGGGGACTCTGCATAAGGGCAGGGGAGAGAGCAGATTTAGACACTACTGGGAAATTCCCCGCCCTGCTCCATTCTTTATCAGGCTGCATTTAGTCATGGTCTGGTGCCTGCTACTTCAAAAACACTTGGGATGGGGCCTGTACCGGAACCCTGCTGCAGAACACACCCCAAACATCAGCGAGTTTACACCGGGAACAAGCAAATGTCCAAAGACTTCCCTTTTTAGTGGGCTGAAAGCTGATACCAAGTCACAGCAGTTCAATGGCATATATGAAACAAGTGGTCAGGTCTCAGCCTACTTCTCAATGGATAAAACTGAACACTCGAATTGGCTCCCTTGTTTGGCACATAGGGATTGGATCAGACCACATCTCCATTCTAATCCAGGGTCTTGTCTCCAGCAGTGGCAAGTATCAGCTTCTTCAGCAGAAGGCACAATAAACCTTCAGATAGATAACCTTCCCATTGGGCAAATTTCTTCCTGACCCTCATCAGTTAGAGATTGGCTTTTGCCCTGAAGCATGAAAATTTAAATCCCTTTCAAAATTCTTGGTTTTTTGTTTTTATTTTAATCTGTACTCATCTAATGCTAGGTATTCTGATTATCCATAGGTAAAAATCAAACATTTTCTGATGTTTTAAGCCACAATTGTATCTTGCGGCATTGAGTTCTGCAGGATATTCACACATTGTGGAGACAAAATGTTTCTTTCTCATCAGTTCTACAGCTGCCGCTTTTCAGTTTCATTGACTCATTTCATTGACTCATTAATTATGAGAGGATACTCTGTTCTGCCTTTTCTCTCCTATTCATTGTTTGGCACAGTTGGCTGACAGGTTTTTTAAACAAAATATCAACAACAAACGGTGTTTTGAAAAAATAAAAACTTTCCACAAGAACATGTTGGTGGGAGTAGGGGAATGGAAATTTACAAAATCATTCTGTTTCTGTGGGAAATAAAAAACACTTTTTAAAAATTTTTCCGATCTCTTTGCAGTACAAAAATGAGAGAGAGAGAGAGAGAGAGAGAGAGAGAGAGAAAGAGAGAGAGAGAGAGGACTTTTACCCTAGCAAAACAAAATGAAAGGCTTGATATTTTTTTCATATTGAAATATTTTAAATAGTTTATTTATATTATATGTACATTTTGGGTCTCAAACTGAATTTTTGAATTAAACAAATTTGTTTGCAACAATTTTTTATGTGCAAAATCTATCCCCCTTTTTGTGACCAACTTTATTTCTTTGAGTACCTGGATCACTTCCCTTCTTACTAGCAGTTTCAGTAGAGAGGCCAAAGTGGGTGGTGGTAATGGTGGAGTTGCTTTACCCACCCCACCCCAGAAGTGGCATCTTCCCAGACGGTCAGTGTATAATCATCTTTGCTGATGTCCAAGCTAGCTCTGTTCTGAGGATGCTCAGAGACTTGTGGTCTTGTGGGCGTTCAGGCTCAGACTCATAGACTCTAAGGTCAGAAGAGACCAGTACAACCATCTAGTCTGACCTCTTGCACAACGCAGGCCACAGACTCTCACCCACCCACTCCTGCAATAAGCCCTACCTTTTGACTGAGTTATTCAAGTCCTCAAATCATGATTTAACGACTCCAGCAAGTGAGCCATGCCCCTGTGCTGCAGAGGGCACTTCATGAGAACTAAACCCACTCACTACAATTATAAACATTTGATTTTTACAAAAGGAATTGAGGGTATGGGGTGGAATTGCTCAGCTGAAAATGAAGGGCTCAATCCTGAGGTGCTGATTGGCAAGAGGACTTGAGGGTGCCCGGTGCGGGGCAGGCTCTGGGCCAAAGAGTTGTGCCATTACCCCACGGTCTTACAACGAGTGAGCCATCTCCCATGTGCAGGTTGGGGCTGGTGTGAGCATGGCTCTGGGATGGAGGCACTCATGGGAATGTAGCTGTGTTGCCTCCCCTGCTTCTGGGCTGTCCAGCGGTTAGAGTAAAGGCCTGGGAATCCAGACTCCCAACTCTTCCAATGAATGATCTGGGGCAGGTCACCAGAGCGTCTCTCTGCCTCCCACAAAATAAGAGCTGTTCTCTCACCAGAAATGCCAAGCCTCTCTCATGCCGGGAGTGTCCCAATTAACTGACGTGAAACTCAGGCAGGACTTCTCCTTTGGCAAGGGAATTGGGACCTGCCCTGTGGAATGTGCTTCTCCTAGATTTCCATGTGCAGCATCTAGGTCATGTTCTGCACAGAGGGTGGGGTGAGCCATTTGCTGGGAAGCTGCAGCGCGATGCCCAGGTTCTGTGCTGTGCCAACAGGGGGTGGAGGAGAAAGGCGTCCGACCATAATTCCACCTGCACAGCATCTGGATTCCAGGCTGGGCTGACCCCAGTGCAGGGATGGTTTCTAGGAGGAAAGGAGATGTTACAGTGCCCCCCTGTATTCCAGCTATCACCAGTGTGCAGAACAGGCCAGGAGGGAGAATTGCTATCCTGGCTCTACAGCATCAGGGTGAGTGGGTTCCCTGGTAGCCCGCTGAAATGGTTTTCTGCTGGAGTGGAGTGAAGCAGCCAGAGACATGGCTGGAATCTGGCCCCTGATCTGGAACTATTCCTCATTACATCTGACATCTCTCCTTTTGGACCCAGCCTTCCCTCTGCCCCAGTAGCATGTGAGCAAGCTGCCAACATTAGAAATACTGCATTGTGAAGCCTAGTGCTCCGGGTCAGTTCATTTAAGGCTAAAATGATCTGATTCCCGACCCCTAATCACCACCCCTCTCTCAGCACATCCTTCTGCCCTGTCCCGTGGGTCTGCGGTTCCACCACTGTCCTCTAGGTGTCCTTTCTCCTTATTCAGAGAAATCCTAACCAGTAGCCTTTTCAAATTCCAAAGGGGGAGCCGTGTTAGTCTATTGTAGAAAGACGACAGAGTCCTGTGGCACTTTTAAAGACTAACAGATTTATTTGTTGCATGAGATTTCGTGGGAGAAAATCCCACTTCGTCAGATGCTTTGAAGATGGGAAAGTTACAGAGTGGGAGGAAATTAAATGCAGGGGAGTGTATGACATAGGATCAGGTCAGGCTGTAACAGCAAATCAAAATAGGTGTTAGGATTCAAACACTGGGGAACAGCACATAGAGGAGGATGAAGTGTTTGAATCCTAACACCTATTTAGATTTGCTGTTACAGCCTGACCTGATCCTATGTCAGGAAGTGCTCCTGGCTCACCCTGCTCCGAAGGCAGCGGGAGCAGGGAGAAGCATGGCCATGGGGGGGCCGCGGTGTGGGCCCCACACTGCCCCGCTGGGAGTGGGACAATGCAGGGCCCACCTTACCGCGGGGCCCAGGGCGATCGCCCCGTTTGCCCGCCCCCCCCCTCCGCCCCCAAGGACAGCCCTGGGGAAACTACAGCTGAGTTTTGCGGGTAGAGATGCCTGGGCCAAGTGCCCCACATCAACAATGGGGCCAGCCCTCCTGAGAGGCTAATATGGGAGCAGGCAGCTGTTGATTTCGAGAGCACACCCAAGGGGATTGAGGAGAAAGGGAAGGGCAACCGTTGTGGGTGACAAGCTAAGCCTCTTTACAGGGGGAAGGGGTTTCTCACGCAGCAGCGTGTGTTCCTGCCAAATGGAACGTCCATGGAGGACAGACAGAGGAATAGTTAAGAAGATGGGGTGCTGAGACCACTGTCTGTCATGCTAATTCATAATGGCTCATGGTTTGTGTGCTCGCCCATCTCTCTATATCCACTCATCATCCCTTGTCATAGACTTGGGGTCTCTACATTGCAGTATTGGTGCTCCTGGATCGATGCTGCAGGATCTATTGAGCGGACGGTGGAGACCTGCTCAGTCTACCCTGGAAGCAGTCTCTGGTCGACCCTGTGAATCCACCTGCATAACCAGCGTAAGGCAGTGTTGGCCGGACGGTGTCTCCCGATGGTGCAGCCCAGTGGCGAGGCGGCAGTAAGTCAAAGTTAGTAAGATGGCGGGAGATGAGCAAGCGACGCAGAGTAGCTTGCGTATCTCCTGTCAACCACCACCAGCGGTGTAGGCCAGGCCGTAGGCTGTTAGCTGTTTGCGGCAGGAGAGGTCTTTTTGTTCTGTGACTTTGCAGCACATGGCCCATGACGGACGGCCACTCCTAGGGGCTACAGTAGTGCAAACAATAAATCATAAGGGTGTGAGGCAGAAAAAAATGTGACCAGGCTAGCAGACAAGGTGTAACATGATCCAGTCAGTGGCTGGAAGCTAAGCTAGACAAATAAAGACTGGACATAAATCACGCTTTTAACAGGGTGCAGAACTGGCCATTGGAACGAGTTATGAAAGGCTGTGGCGCAATCTTTTAAACCAAGCTTGGCTGTTTTTCTACAATGCTCTGAGAGCTAAGGAGGATGAAGAATGACCATGTTCCTGGAATCGCCAACTCCTGTCACTGGGGAGTAATTCCAGCCTTTACTGTAAGCATTTCCGCTCATAGTGACCGTACGTGCTCTGCAGGTTGGAGATATGGGATAGCCATTCCTCTCCTGTAGGTTCCCAGCTGTTAAGAGCAGTAGACAGCCTTGAAATAAAACAGAGAATTCAGGAGAACTTTATTAGGAAAAACAAAATCTCTCCTCAAATATGTAAGGTCAGATTCTGTTAGTTACGCTGGTGTAAATCATTTCAGTTTGGCGGTGCGACCAATGCAGGTGGATTCACAGGGTCGACCAGAGACTGCTTCCAGGGTAGACTGAGCAGGTCTCCACCGTCCGCTCAATAGATCCTGCAGCATCGATCCAGGAGCACCATAGTCTGAGTTTTTATGCCTACAAGGCAAGCGGTGAAATCTCAAGGGAGACTTTTTTATCAGTACAGCTCAGCTAATAAATATTATTAAAAGGAGATCAGCCAGTTGCCACGTGAGTTTTCACCCATTTGGGCCAAACCAGCCATGATAGAATCTGGAGAGTTGTGCCCAAATGATAATACGAATGACAACCAAATAGATGAGGTTCGTATTGGGATACTGCTATGCTTCGAATAGACTCTGGTCTTTGAATATGGCAAGCACAGCCTGTTTGTTTTAGCAATAATAGGATTTGGGGGTATGTTACATACATATTCGCTTATGGAAAATAGTGACTTGTCAGATAAAAAGAGCATGAATACAGATGCTCTGATTTAAATTTTGCTATAGACTGGGCATGCATGTTTCCTTCTGTGCGTCTCCGATCCCTCTCTCTCTATGTTTTCTTTGAAAACTTACGGCAGGAATATGGTTTTGCCTGAACCTTCTGTCATTAACGGTCTTGTGTTTAGATCCTTTTCTGTAGTTGTTTCCTGTTGCTTTGGCGAGGTACGAAATTTAATCATCAGGTTACAAAAGCAGAGCAAGTGTCACATGCCTGGCTGTTGGGAAAGGTGGTGCCAAAGGAAGGGAGCATCAAATATTTGACCATTAGGTGGCAGTAATATAGAGAGAAAATCACCCCAGCAAACTCAGAGACTGAGAATTAATTATACTAAAGGATGGAGAATGTAGATGAACCCCATACTTTGAACTCTAAGTCACCACTCAAATCCCCTAAGGAAAACCAGACATCACTTCAGTCAAGAGTGTTCTGACTTTTTTATTTAAGTAAATGGTTCTGAGTGGATATCCCTGGAGACTGAATCCCTGGGTTTATCAGGAATCTAGGCTTTCTCAAGAAACTTTAGGTTTAATGATTTTTGCCAAGCACATCAATGATCTTAGAAACCAGGAGACCTGTGGCACTTTTAAAGACTCCTTGTTTGTTTGGCTGAACTAGACTAACACGGCGACCCCTCTGGAACTTAGAAACCAGGTTCACAACTTCTTTTCAAGAGCATCTTCTAAGCCTCTTGCTCCAGTAGTGATCCAACACTAGCAGCTTTCTAAAATCTGGATCTTGTGTTGATGTCACTGGTGCAGAACAGACCACCAGACCACCAATGGGGTACAAATCGCTAGATTTTTTCCAGTGCCCCAATAAAAAAGACCCAAGGCTGTTTTGTCACCTGGAGTTAATTCCTATGCTATTGTAACTCATGGAGTGCTCCGTATGAAACAGCTGCTTGGGTGTTGCCATGATGAGGGCCAGGAGACACCCGCCTACTCAGAAACATTGGTAAAGAACAAATAAATCAAACTCTGCATGTGTTCACCCACTGTCTGCTCCCTCCTGCCCCTCCACATCTCCCATCCATCAGCAGTTTCAAATATTAGTGTGACGAGCAATCTGAAATGGTTACTTTGCTGACTGAGATGTGGCACCTGGGCACAGCGGGCCAAATCCATCCTTGGCATAAGGAGGTGCAAATGCAATTGGAGTCACACCTGCTACAGAGCAGGCCAGATCTCGCATTGTAAGAGCAGGTAGTCCTTTATCGGGGAATGTGTTACTGAAAGAGCTAACGACAGAGGAGGAATACCTGTGCATATGCTGAGAGGAACTGTCTTGCATCTGACAAATGGGTTATAGCCCACGAAAGCTTATGCCCGAGGAAATCTGTTAGTCTATAAGGTGCCACAGGACTCTCGTTTTTGTCTTGGGTAATAAAATGATATGGTGTGGAAACACAGTGCATGTCTGCCCCACACACCCACGCTTAATTGCAGCAATAAAGCTGTATTGCCATCATGTGTCTCAGGTTAAATTGACCTTGGCAGATAAGCTGTGTGGACAAAGAACACATCTATAAAACGCATGCCTTTCTTTTAGCCTGATGTTATCATTTGTTCAAGCCCTATTCGTGGCCGCCACCAGACACACTGTAAAAATAGCTTCTGCCAAAGAGCTTCCCATTGAATTGGTACAGAAGGACAGGGGACAGCGGGGACTTACACTGACAACTAGCAATGGCCAGCTGCTGCTCCCACTGAAGTTAATGCTACCCCCCCCATTGATTCCAGTGGTGTGGGCTCAGCATTTCATGACAGTGGGGGGTTTGGAATCAAGAGACAGCAATGGGGTGTTTGTCCAATATACAAGACAGGGGGGCATTTCTGGCACACGATGGCATAAATCACATTGTTGGACAAGCAGGTGAATGAGCTCCCGATGGAGTAGCTGGCTTGATTAGGTAGTGTGATGGTGTTTTTTGAGCAGATATATGGGTAAAGTTGGCAATGTGGTCTGTTGCAGGGACATGTGCCTGTTTTAATGTTTCTGTTGTTTGGTCTGTAGTTGCTGGTGAGTATCTGTTTAAGGTTGTGGGGCTGTCTGTAAGTGACGAGTCGTCTTTCTCCTAAGGCTTGAGAGAGTGAGGGATCGTCTTGTAGAATAGGCTGAAGGTCTTTGATGATGTGCTGTAGAGGTCTGGCTTGGGGTTGTAGGTAATGGCAGGACAGGGCAGTCTCTGTGCAAAAGAATAAATGGACACAAGTCAGACATCAGAAATCACAACATTCAAAAACCAATAGGGGAAGATTTCGATCTCCCTGCTCACTCCATTGATGACTTGTTAATAGCTGTGCTCAAACAAATGAATAAAAAATTGCAGCTTCAAAGAGAAATTGCAGAACTGGAATTCATATGTAAATTCGACTCCATTGCTTCAGAGTTAAACAGGGACTAAGGATTTTTTTTCTCATTACAACAGGTGATTTGATCTCACCTTCCTCTATGTGCTGTTCCCCAGTGTTTGAATCCTAACATTTGCTTTGATTTGCTGTTACAGCCTGACCTGATCCTATGTCTTACACTTCCCTGCATTTATTTTCCTCCCATTCTGTAAGTTTCCCATCTTCAAAGTGTATGATGAAGTGGGATTTTCTCCCATGAAAGCTCATGCGATAAATAAATTTGTTAGTCTTTAAAAGTGCCACAGGACTCCTTGTTTGTTTTGCTGAACTAGACTAACAGGGCTACCCCTTTGGAACTATTTTCTTCCGGCATCCTTATATTGTCATTAGCTATGTGTGGGTGGGTGTAATCTAGATTTACCAATATGTGAATACTTTCCTATCTGTGTAGGGCAGCTTCTTGCCAACCGAGTTAGTAAACTCAGCTTTACAAACTCCCAAGCTAGTTAAGGAAAGATCTTTTTCAAGGAAGTTAAGGAAAGATCTTTTTTATTGCAAGCTATTTCAATCCTTTTAGAGCATCTCTTTGGATTACCAGTGGACTGAAAGGATTGGTATAGCAGTGCAGTTGCTCCGCTACAGTGCTCGCAGGGTTAAAGGGGACCTCTGTGGGGTAGCTAATCAGCTACTGGGGGCTGTGAACCAATCAGAGGCAGGCAGCCCAGTATAAAAAGGGAGCAGTAGGGCTTACACATCAGTCTGCCTTGGGAGCTAGAGGAAGAGGTCTTCTCCCTAGCTGGCTGCAGAAGTCAGCACCCTGGCGAGCTCACAGTGTGGCCACTGGGAGCTGACCAGGAGCTGGGGTTTCTGAAGGAGCAGAAGGGCGCATGCTGCAGCAATGGCTGGAGCAGCAGTTCAGATGCATGGGGCTAAGGAACGGTCGGCAGCTGGCCTTTGGCAGGGTGAGGAGCTGTGTGTGACTGGGGGCTGTGGGGAAAACAGCCCAGGGAAGTGACATTTGCACAGAGGACTGGAGGGAGGTGGAAGGCCTCAGATGAGGTGCACAGGGTCCCTGGGCCAGGGCTCTGGAGATATGGGCAGGCCTGGGTCCCTCCCCCAGAGTGGCACAGGCTTGCTGGCTATTCACTGTTTTAATTAGCGGCTGGGACTGAAGTGAGCTGGACTGTACCATGAAAGAGGTGGACTTGAAGGGACTCAGTTGGAGGGCTGAGATCCAAGAAATGGACTTGGGGCAGGAGTCTGGTGTGGACAGAGTGTGGAGCACTGACCACTGGTAGGGGGATCACTTGAGTGACTCCCCAATATCACCACCAGGAGGTGCCCTGCAGGTGGGTTGAGTGCTGCAAATGTTTACAGCTGGCTATAAGCCACAATGAAGAGGTTTCTCTTTCAGAGTGCTCCAGCTTTTTGGTTTGTCACAAGACATTTTGCGGAGCTCTAGCCATGATGTACTGCACCCTGGTGCATGTTTGAGAAAGAGGTGTGGGGCGAATGCAAGTCACAAGATGGGCTGGTTGGGTGCTTGTGTTCGTTATGGCTTGTTGCAAAGGATCAAGTTCAATATTTATAAGCAAACACTATTCCAGGTGTTTTCTTGAGCTGTTTAGGGGCTGGTGGAATGCAGTTTACGCCTCTGGGTAAGGGACTTGGCTACTTATATGGTGTCTATCCCCATAGCCCTCTCAAAACATCAGTTAACTCCAAGGCAAGGTAGGGATTTATTAACCCTCTTTCACAGATAGGGAAGCTGTGATAACGAGAGTTTAAGGCCAAGATTCTAAAAAATGAGTCCCTGTAATTTTGTTGGCTTAATCTCCATTTAGGAGCCCTAAAGGGCTTGTCTATCCAGTAGAAAGTTTTTCTGCATTAATTATACCAGAAGAGTCTCAATAACAAAGGCATTTGAATGCCACTCTATCTAGTCCCAAAGTGCTTAGACCGGTAGAGCCTATTCTAGCTGAGGAACTGAAATAAGTTTTATGTTGGTTTAACTCCATTTACAATAGGGTTTGTACCAGTGTAAGTGTCAGGAAAAAATAATCACATCCCTTACAAACATCCTTGTACTGAGAACTTTCCGTGTAAATGAGCCCTAAAGATATGGTCTGATTTGTCAAAAGGGTGGAGCGCACAACAGCTGCCATTCAAGTCAACCCACAGGCCAGGTCCTGGGCAGCATCAAGCTCTGATTTTTGCAGAGCCGGTGAGAGTCAGCTATTTTGTCTGAAGTTTTGAGCAGTTGTGGGAATCAGAGAGGAAGGATGGTTTTGCAACTGAGTCCTGGAACCTCTAGAGATGTGAGTCTCTGGCTCTGCCATTGCCTGCATGATGTCACTTCTCCATGCCTCAGTTTCTCCCCTGAATAAAGGAGATAAAATTCTTCCTACCTCCTGCAGTTTTTGTTGCTGTAACCTGCTGCACATGCTTGACTTTGCACCTCCTGTCTCCCCATTGATGTCCATGGAACTAAACACACTGCTCACTGGTAAGGAGGTAAGAAAATTGGTGCAAGATCAGAGCCATAGATTATAAACTCTTTGGGGCAGATACTGTCTCTTGCTACGTGTCTGTACAGCACCTAGCACAGTGGGGTCTAGATCTCAGCTGCAGCTTCTTGGTGCTACAACACTACAAATAATAACCAACCAGCACAGCCCTCCTGCATTCTCCTACCACTGCCCTTTAATCCAGAGATAAAATGTGCCCACTGACTCTTCCACAGTACAGTCCATAATTAACTTCAGATGCCATCTTTCTGACTACAGGAAGATCCGTGATCTTTAGTGAGTAACTACAGCTGGTCAGCCGTGTTACCCCACCGTAGCATAGTGTGGTCTGCCATTCATTGAGAAAGGGCCTGTCGCTTATGATCTCATTCTGGTATTACTAGAAACCATCCTAACATAACACAGCAGTGAATGAACTGCACTCTTTGCCAAGTAAAATATGGGGTGACATCCAGCAGTCCTGATGTTCTGTTTCCATCTGCTCTGTGGAAATCAAACCAGACCGGTTGTCTTTGGGTGGTCTCGCAGCCCAAGCTATGAAAGTTGCTTTTGGAGGTCTGCATGTTTAGGTTCGTATAAGAAACAGGGCCTGTTCCCTCCTTTTCAAGGGCCTGTGTCTTGCTGGGGCAGGCTGAACTCCCAAAGGAGGGAAGTCACCAGTATGCATCGATACAGCAGAAAGCTGACGCAGCCCTGTGCTCAGGGTTGGACTTATAAAGGGGCTAAAGGGAGGAGAGGAGGATGCCACCTGCCACCTGGCAAAAATTAATCTGCCGGCCAGTCTGGAGCACCACCAGCCTGTGCCACATTGCCACCCCACTCCCGTGGCTGGCTGGCCTGCAGGGCCTCACTAGCACTGTGCCCCCCTGAGTGCTCAGTGCTGTGACTGACCAATCAGCACCGGCTCGTCCTGCTCCCTAGCTGGCAGCTGTTGCTGCTGCCACCACTGTGGTGGGGAGAGGGACCCACAAAATCAGAGTTTGGGGCTAAAGCTCCTACACAGCACACCAGCCAGCCCACCTCCAGAGGGCATTGACCAGTTGTGCTGCCCAGGGGTGGGGTGGGATTGCAGAACCTGGCTTCTGGGCTGTCCTGCCCCACCACCGGGGGCAGACCGGTCAGCCCAGCGGAGGGGCAGGAATGCAGAGCCTGGCTTCCAGCTCAGGGTGGCCCTTCCTTTCTCCCAGCCAGCGCCAGCAGGGTGGAGGGACTCCATAATATGGGGCCCTTGGGCATGGGCCCCATAGGCCCATGCAGTAATTTGCTCTTGCTGATGGCAGCATCCGATGGATTTATCTGGTTCATTTGAGCAGCACTAAAGACACATTCAATCGATCTAGTAAAACCACTCCCCAGGTGTAGCTCTGTGCCAATGGGAACACATTGCTTGTCAGTGGAGACAGCGTGTAGAATGGGAGTTACGAAGACACAAGCTACTCCGTGTGTGTAGCTTGCATAACTGCTGCTGAATTTCGCCAGCCGTGAAGACTGGGCCTTAGTCCTGTTTGCATGGCTTAAGGAGTGCATTCACCCTCTTGCTGGGTGAATGGCGTTCAAGTGTTTAGTGTAATTCCTGTAACTCTCAGCTCAAGTGGTGTTCGCAGCAATGAGGGCTGGGTTCAGATAGCGAGCAGTCCCTCTCAAGACTTACAAACACCCCTGTCTCGAGTCCCTGTTCAGAAGTGCTGGGATCATTAAAGGCAATAGGTCACACTTCCCCCATGCAAGCAGGAAAACTGGGGGGGGGGGGGGGAGAGGCACCAAGCATCAATGTAGGAAAACACAGCAACAAGCTAAGTGAATGATGAGAAATAAAACTCTCTCCTATGGTGAATGAATCGCTAACTTCAGTTCCCTACCCACGTCTGTGAATATCCAATAATCCAATGTCCCTTTATCTCTACTATCCCCTCCACTCAAGCTTAGTCATGGGTTTGTGTCACTGTGTTGCGTGGTCCAGGCAGCCTGTGGTGGCATGTGGTCAATCTTGTCTTTGGCCCCTAGGGAAGTTCTGCCTGTCCTAGCCTGAGGTTCCTCCCCCTGATCCAGCTATAATAAGGTCAGCTTTATTTAGGAGCTATGCAGAACAGGCCTCCCCAGATTTCTCTCAGCTCTTCTGCCTCAGTGAAGAGTCTGTCATGCAGTCTGGAGTGCCTCATAAGTGCCAGCCTCCGGACAGACACCCCCAATTGGTTGTATATTTCATCATTAGATCTCACCAACCCAACAACAAGAGAAGAATGAGGGGAGATTTGAAAGTGGCCTTCAACTACCTGAAGGTGAGTTCCAGGGAGGATGGAGCCAGGATGTTCTCAGTGGTGGCAGATGATAGAACTAGAAGCAATGGACTCAAGTTGCAGTGGAAGTGGTCTAGGTTGGACATTAGGAAAAACTTTTTCACTAGGAGCATGGTGAAACACTGGAATGGGTTACCTCCAGAGGTGGTGGAATCTCCATCCTTAGAGATTTTTAAGGCCTAGCTTGACAAAGCCTGGCTGGATGATTTAATCAGGGTTGGTCCTGCTTTGAAAATGGGGCTGAACTAGATCAGTGGTTCCCAACCTTTTCAGTAACACAGCACACTTCAATGAGACAAACAATTCCACAGCACACCCACTTTTTTCAGCTGAATTGATTGCTCATAAATGTCATATTTACTTACCTTTATTATGGTTACAGTCTTACTAGAGAGGTTTGCAATATAGTCCATACAACAAGCTAAAGAAGGTTCAAATGCATTAATGTTTTAAATCCACTGGGAAAAAATACAAATCTCGATTTTGCCCTTTGGCCACCTGTGTTTAGAATGTTCACGTTTTAGAATCGAAAGACCGATACCTCTCTCTGATTTTTTTCACAAGTTTTATGAGTTGTAATTTTGGTTGGATGGAATATTGTTTAAGATGAAACAATGTTTGTTTTACATTGATTTTCAGTACCTTTGTACGAAATTGCCGTGGCACACTGGTTGAAAACCAGTGGACTAGATGGGCTCCTGAGGTTCCTTCCCACACGAATCTTCTATGATTTACAACAAAATCAAAGCTCTTTTCTTTCCTTCTCATCTTTCCTATCACTCCCACCCCCCAACCCATTCGGAGGCTGTGTACAGTTATTTTGGCTCCTAAAATGTAACTGAGGGGATTTTGGGTAGGAAGTGGGTGCAGATGCAGCTGCTCTGAAGCTGTTCTTCATCGATTCACCAAAAAATGGGAGCGGTGAGCTCCTTACCCTCCAGAGCGTCAGGCCACAGGACTTGCATTACTCTTATTTATTATTTGGATTGTGGTATCTCCTAAGAATGCCAGTCGGGACCGGAGCTCCTATGTTCTCGGCGCTGTATAAACAGAACGAAACAATGCTCCCTGTCTCAGCACGCTTACAATCTAACTAGAATGGAAAGATATAGGGATAAATACAGCCCCTGGTATAGGCAAATGCTCCTTTTGAAGTTACTGGAGTTGCACCTATTTACACTAAGGCTCACTTTCAACCTTAAAATTTAAAGGGACAGTGCCTGTATCTTTATTTAAAAAAGAAAAGAAAAGCCCAGTGTCATTTTTGTCAATAACTAAAGCTTAGAATCTATTCTAGCTATTTCATGTCCGGTTTGCTTCACATGTGACTTTTAAAAAAATGTGATTATTTTGAAGCTGGTAAAAATACGCTTGATATACACTGTGCATAGCCTATTCCATCTGGAAGGTGAACTCAGTGATAGAAACACGAGCAAGCTGCTCCAATAGGAGGAAAAAGGCTATTTATACTCTCATTATGCAGCTGATAAAGCTTTTATAAAAGCAGCCCGTTAGACTGCTAGCGAGAGATAAAGCAATTAATTTCCAATGAGAGCAAATGTTTACACTGAAAGACAGAAATTGACTCTTATCTAATCTCGAACTTAATGAATAGTCTGATTTAATAACACTTTTAAGGATTTACTTCCTATTTCTCATATTCAAATCCAGAAGAGGTTAGGCAGGGCAAAAAGGCTAAAGTCTGGTTATTTCTGCCCCGTCTAGTTTGGTTTTATAGTGACAATCACAAGATATTCCCAGAGCTATGGCACTATTTTTTGAACAGGATCTTCTTTTTCTGAAGTAAAGGTCCTGGCTCTGGAGAATCAATCTTGCTCCACAGGCGAGGAACAGCATGGGATATGTCTACACCATAATCATAGACTCCAAGGTCAGAAGGGACCGATATGATCATCTAGTTTGACCTATGCAGGCCACAGAACCACACCCTCCCACCCTGCACCTCTAACCTATGAAATCACAGGCTGTGGCTGTAGCTGTTGTAAACCTACCTTAGATGGCTTTAATCTAGGTAGCTCAGATATTCAGAATTGAAACGCCTTGTGAAAATCTCAGCCTCCACTGAGTCAGCCCTTGGCCTCTCTGTCTAACTTCTTATTAAGGCTTCTGCCTGAGGCTGCTGATGAGGATGATGTGTGGTGGTGGGTATTATGAAGTAGAGCATTGTCTACTATGACCTGGACTAAGATCTTCAACGCTAGAATTCCTTTCAATGACATCGTGGTTTGCTGTGACGCTTATCCCAACTGCACTCCTTCAAGGGAAGATCACCATTTCTTTTTCAACCACCCCAAATGCTCATGGTGTCTTTACAAAATTTAATTTACCATCAGAGGCTTCCTTTCCTTTTCCTGCGCTAACGTTCCATGTGGCCTTTTCTATGGCTGTGATAGTGCAAATCTGATTTTTTTTTAAAAAAAAGTCAAGAGTTTGCTTTTCTCCTCTACCCTCTGGACCAAGGTCTAATCTCAAGCAACCAAGAGCTGCTCTAGGAACTAAATATAACGAGCTGGCATTGGTGCCTGTGGGCGTGTGAATGTCCTGAGACAGCAAGACATAGCTGTAGAGACCATTGATGGACCCTCAGACCTACTCAAATATATGACCATGTTGTCCCCTGGTGGCTGCAGCCATTGTTATAGCTAAGCGAGATGCTTAATGTCAGGGTGAGGGTATGTCTCAGGGTGACCAGATGTCCCGGTATTATCAGGACCATCCTGATAATAAGGAGTTGTGTCTTGTATAGGCATCTAGCCTCCTCTTCCCCCAGAGAAAAAGTGTCCCAATTTTTCACACTTGCTGTCTGGTTGCACTAGTTTACACTACAATTAACAACCTGGGGCTGGCCTGTGTCAGCGGCCTCCGGTTAGCGTGGGCTGGGCTAAGGGATTCCCACCGGGCCTGAGTCTGAACATCTACCCTGCAATTAAACAGCCCCTTAGTCTGAGTGTCACAAATCAGCTGGCGACAGCTATCTCATTGCATTGTTGGCGAGAGACAAGGGCCTCCAGGGACAGTTGAGATTAGGAGCCTCTGAAGGTGATCCTGGCAGTATATGTGACCAAGCACGGCCAAGGTAAGAGAACATCTTTCCTCCCTTGGGCTGGAATTTGTGTTGTCATCCTCAGGTGGGTCCGGCTGCCCCAGGGCTTGACCTGTATTTCAGTTAATTGCAGCATCTTTGGGTGCCTCGGATCACACCTGTAAGGCACAGCATGGGAGCACGATTGAGTCCCATAAGAGAGGCAGCAGGGAGTGGCTAAGTGACTCAGCGGCAAAGATGAGTTATTCCTTCCAAGCCAATGGACATTGGATTAACACCATTGATGGGACAATCAGTCCCAGGCCTTAGCTAGGAAACCATCCCCTCTCTTTTGGATAGGCCAGAATGGTGGTAGGGGGATTGGACCACAGCTTTAGCAGCCTGAATTTCAGCCCGTTGGCAGTAGGAGTAGCACATTACAGAGGTGTGACGCAACCTTGTGTAAAAGAATGTCATTCCAATGGAAAATTCCCAGTCAGCTGTACCCACAACTCCCCTAGGTTGAGGCAAAAGGCAATTACATTGCCTTGAAAGAAAATGCTAGTGCAACTTTCACCTTGCATCCAAAAAGCTGCTGTCTGGGGCATTCCCACAGTCCATGTGCTAGAATAGCAATGCACCGAAACGATGCCTGTAGCACAACTCAGGGAGGAAAATCCTAGTTCTGTTCTACAGCGTTGGCTTTCCTGGCACATTCTCGCTGACTGAGCAGCTGAGGAACTGGTCCGTACGTGAATGGTCAGGTTCCCAGTGATCAGGGCAGATGGAGATCAGTGCCCTCACCCCCTTTGGGCGGAAAGTGCCCCTCCCATGCGCTCCAGCAAATGACCTTTCAGCTGCACTTCTGCAGCGAGCACGATGGCTTGCAGACGCATCGTCCCAGCCTTTTTAGTCCGGGAGGACACTTGTTTTCACTCTGCCAAGAAGGAAGCGCAGTTCAACTGGCTCCGTGCCAAGAAGTTAGATTCCCATTTGAATCCCTGTGGGTTCTAAGCTCAGATAATTACGTAGCCCCCGGGTGTGCTTCTGATGGGATGTTGCAGTACTCCACATCACAGCCACATGGGGATTTGGGGAACAAAGGGACTAGGACTCAGGCTCTGGTGCTCTCAAACTATAGGAACTTGAAGTAAAGGACAATCACCATTGGCTTTTAGCAGTACAGGGTTTATGACACACTGCTGAGCGGAAAGTAGCAACGGAGGTTGCAAACATATAACCAAGCCAGTTATAAATCTTGTCATTATGACATTCAATATTGTCAATTAATCTATTGAAAAATTTCCAAGCAAGAATGAAACCTGGGGAGAAGGATTCCAGGCCATGAACCCAGGTTAATTCAGCATGTGTCATTTCCATAGCACCAGAAAGAACTGGAGTTCTTTCTTCTTTGTACTCCCATGCCGTCAGTGCTGTAGAATTTGTCTTACTCTTGAGAAAGTCAGTTGTACAATTCCCAGCTCTTGTAGAGCATCTTTTATTAGCAGTCCTTTACACAAGGTATTATCCCCATTTTACAGATGGAGAAACTGAGCTTGGAGAGGTGCCATGACTTGCTCAAGGTCACTGAGAAGGCAAATGGTAGCAGAGCCATGATACTTGCTAGGAGCAAATAGCTACAATGGCCAGTGATGGGGCACTATATGGGAAGCGTTCTGAGTTCCTACAGAGAATGCTTTCCCAGATAGCTGCCTGGAGGGTCTTGTCCACATGCTCAGGGTCTAACTGATCACTATATGGGGGGGCAGGAAGGGATTTTTCTCTTAAGAGTTTTTCACCTTCCTCTGTAGCATGGGCCATGGGTCACATGCAGGTTTAAACTAGAGTAAATGGAGTCTAGAAAACATTTCAGCCTCAAATCATTAGTGGAGGACTTGAGTGACTCAGTCGATGGCGTAACAGACACCTACCAGTAGGTGGGTGAGGTTCTGTGGCCTGCTTTGTGCTGGAGGTCAGATTAGATGATCGCAATGGTCCCTTTGGACCTTAAAGTCTAGGAGTTTCTAACCCAGGAGTCCTGAGTCCCAGTCCACTGTTCTAGCTACCAGACCAAGTGCAAGGACTAAAAGCAGTTTAACATACGCTTTTGTAACAGGATGACCCTGGATGGGTCACTGGAAGTGAGGATTGATCCCAGCACCTCTGGCCTGTCATAAATAAATACAGACCCCACAAGCCTTTCCTGTCTGAGCAAAACAGCTCAGCTCTGTTAGCAAAAAGGTGGTAGCGGTTCAGTGTGGTTCAGTGATGAACCGAGTCCCCATACGTGAGCTCGGGTGACACCTGCAGGCTCTGAGCTCCCTATTCACACACAACTGGCCTCCGTGTAAGAACTGGCTGGGCTGTTGAACATAACAGAAAGCACGTTAGATGTTGGGTGAGGTCCCAGCATGGCCCCCGTCCCAAGCTTCAATAAAATCACCTTTAATTACAAAAGCCTGTTTCCTGACTATTATTTCTGGAGGCATCCGTTTCTGACTAGCCCCGAGATGAAGTAAAACGGCAATGCCCTGGAGCCTGGGAAGCCGAGTGCTGGCATGAAGTGTGATCCAGATGTGAAAGGGAAGTGATGGGAGGCAGGGCCGGCCTTAGACAATGGGCGGCCCTAGGCAAATTTATTTTGGGGCTGCCCCAAGCCCAGCTGTGCCAGGCTGCCCCAGGCCAGGCTGCCCTGAGCCCAGCAGCCCCAAGACAGGCCACGCTGGGCTGTCTTGGCTCCCCCCCCCAACACACACAGCACTTACCCTGCTGTGGGGTCGGGCCTCGGGGACTGGAGCTGGAGACGGGGTGGAGGTGAAGTCAGCAGCTGTGCATACTTCCTGCCCTGCTCCACCCGAGGCTATGTGCCTGGGAGTGGAGCAGGGCGGGAAATTTAAAATGGCCAGCGCCGACTCCAGGGGAATTAGGCAGCCCCTAAAATCGGCAGCCCTAAGCAGCTGCTTAGCTTGCCTACCGCTAAGGCTGGCCCTGATGGGAGGAGAGACGTTGGGCTTGCTGAGACTCAGCAGTTCTTTTTGCTCTTTGCTCAGCCATGGGATGACTGGTAAATGAAAACTGGAGGGTAGATCTCCTGGGTGGCCGGGCAGCTATGCAGTGTCTTGATGGGTGACTGATGAGGCCTGTCGGTTGATTTCGGAGCCCTGCTCAGACTAGTTTAGTATTCTCTTCTAATGGACTGCTCTGATGGGTGGTTCTTGCTAGGGTTCATCCCATCAAATAAGCTCTGCTCGACGAGGCCGGTCCCACCGAAGGGCCCTGGTATCCAGCACACCACATGCTAGCCTGTCTTCCTTTATGACATCCCATCGTTTCTTCTTGGGCCTCTCTTTTTCCTTCAGGTGTGGTCTGTTGGACTCTTACCAACAGAGCTGTCAGGGATGTCCTTCACAAGACCAAACCACCAGAGCCTACAGTCTCTCAGACTTGTTTGTGGGTGGTAGAGGTGTCCACACTACAGACCTGAGAGTGGCACCGCTGTAATGTCCCTCATGTAGCTGCCCTATGCCAAGAAGAGAGCTCTCTTTTCAGCATAATTAAACCAGCTGCAGTAGCTATGCTGGCAGGAGAAGACCTCTGCTGCCCATGCTGGGGCTCTTGTTGGTGAAATTTTGTCAGTCCAGGATGTGTTTTTTCACATCCCACAGCAACAAAAGTTTTACCAACCAAAGTGTAATGTAGACATAGCCTAACGGTCTTCAGGTTTGCGTGTAGCCGTGTCAGTCCCAGGACTTTAGACAGGCAACGGGAGTGAGGTGATCTCTTTTATTGGACCAACTTCTGCTGGTGAGAGAAACTTTCTAACTTACACAGAGCTCTTCTTCAGGGGAGCACATGTTCTAAGAAACCATTCAAGGTTAGTAGGCCATTTACACCCCTGTAGTCGTAGGATAAAACTGGGGGTAATGGGTGGCTGGTTGGTGTAATAAACCATAAAGCCAGTGTCTTTATTAAGATCATGACTTTTAGTGGCTAGCAAAGTTATGAATTTAAGCTCCTAGGCTCACCCTTTGAAAAGCTGGGAGAGAGGCCTTTTCCAGACCAATGAACACCATGCAGATATTTTCCCATTTCTCTCTAAATTTTTTCAGCTAGTTGTTTACCTCTGATTTGCACGAGTATCTCTGTCTCTTATCGGTGACTCTCTCCCGCAGTTTCGCTGTATGACGCATCAGCTTTATACCACTGTAATTTGTGCAGTTCCCAGTTTTTCCTTGTATATAGGCACCAGGATACTTTTCTTCCACACGCTTGGTTTCTTTTTCATTTCATGACTGAAGAGGGTTGTCAGCAGATGGAGTCCACTAATAAGAGCAACACCTAGCTCTTATCACCAATAGATCTCAGGGCACCGTACAGTGGAGATCAGCCACACAATCCCTGTTTTATAGACGGGGAAGCAAACATACACAGGTGAAATGACTCACCAGGCTGGCGATCAAATCCAGAGCACCAGAGTTCTAGTCTGGTACTTGCCTCACTGGTTTCCGTAGAGCAGATTTACTCTGGAAAGCGTGTACACACAAATATAGTCAGCCTGGCCCTAAAACCGATGAGAATTTCTTTTTTAATGTTAGGGTTTTATTTTTATTTTGCCTTCCGGTTTCTGAGCCTTTATGTTCTGGTCAGGTCATGTGTTCAAGCTTTCTCCCGCAACTATGAGAACTAGAAGTTGGGGGGAGGGGTTTAACGAAGACTGAAAAGTCTCCCATAATCCCATGACTCCAGCAGCTGGGGCCTTTCAGAAAAACTCCAAAGAGCGTGAGAGTTGGCAATGATGCAGAACGTTTTCGTGGCCGAGCTCAGGGAGCAACCCAAAAAATCCCAAGGAAGCCTTCAGAATTTCTCAGCGCAAATTAAAAAGTTGAAATGAGAGATCTGAGAAATGTGAACATTATAAAAAAAAAATTCTTTGACTTACGATTTGTAAAATGGATTAGGTCATTTGGATCTGGAGCACTTAAATAATCAGAAAGGTCAGGGAAACAAAAGATAGCTTTGAAACTTCCAGAGCATCAGGGCAATTTCCTAACACACACACACATGCTCTTGCTCTCTCTCTCTCACTACACACACACACAGACACAGACACACACCCTTCCCAACCCAGCACTTGAGATCTGCATCTGCCAACATCAAAGAAACCAGTTGATTCTGGAAGTTTCCCAGTAGATCTGCAGAAAGAACCAAAACCCATAGTCGCATCAGAGGGGCAAACAATAGACTTGTCCGGTTTATCTGTGAGTCAATGGACCCCCAGGGCCTGGGTCTCCATAGCTCTCTACTTTGGGCAATCGTGTACGTGTGTTCAAAGTGGGGGTCGGTGGAGGGTCCAAACGGCCCCAGGCAGGAGTGGAGGACTCTGATCTCATAGCATTTTACAGCCGCGTTGTACGTGTGTCGATGGTGACGCATGGTGCTAAGGAATGAAGAGTCAGGCCCTCGGAGTGCAGGAAGCTAAGAAGCAGTCGGGACTCAGCCATCATTCCTAGAGGAGCCAGCCTGTCCCCACAGCTTTCTAGTCCGCAGATCAGAGTGTCACTGAGGATGGGGGAGCTATTTGTTCCTATAGATAGTCTTCTCCCTGCTGCATCCCCGTTGTAGTCTATAGCTCTGGGGCTGCTCTAATTTCTGCTGGCCTGAGCAGTTCTCAAAGGGCTGTTCTGCGCCTGGAGGTTGCTGGAGAACAGCAAGATCTGGCCACATCCCAACCTGCCCCAGAAAGGCTCCCATCTTCCAGCTCTACCCCAGCCCAGGGCTCCCCCATGCCAGGGAATCTTTCGCTGCTGATGTGCCTTGTACAGCCATCAGCCCTGTTAACTCATGTGAGTTCAGCTGGGGTTCATCCAGCCCCTCCTGCAAATTTCATCCCTGCCTGGGGGAAAAGCCCCTCTGATTGGCTGACTTCCCCAGTGCCCAGCTGCAGGAAGCAGCAGAAAGGGAGGAGGAAAAAGAAACCCGGCTGGCATCTGAGGTTAACACTGTTCCTTCCTCCTGCCTTCCTTCCAGTGAGCATGGGACAACTCCTTCTCACCCCCCCAACACCTGCTCCAGGAAGAGGCAGCGGGACCGTGGTTGTTGACACCCCCCAGATCCAAGGAAGAGGCCCAGGAACTGCAGGAAGAATGCAGGTGAGGCTGGGACAGAACTGATGGGAAGGTGAGGGGCTCACACAGCAGGGGCCCCAAACTGCTTTAATACATTGGGGAATGGTGGTGTCATTAATTGTCCCAGGTACCCACGGGACGGGAACCACAACAATCAAACGGCAAACAGAAAAAGTCACAGGAGACTCGTTAAAACAAATCTCACGATTCTGGGGCCCACCTTGGGAGTTTGGAGGGCAGGTTCCTGATTTTTGAACCTTTGGGGGTCGGCCATAGTGTGCCGTACACCAGAGCAACCCCTCATGGGCAGAGCAGGATCCAAATACCAGAGTTTGCTGCAAGCGACCTCGCCAGCTACAGAGACACCCTGCTGCTTCAACGAGGTTGGAAAACACAGAGCAGTGAGCTCCCTGATATTTAATGGGATAGGGCCCAGTTCCTACACACTACAGGTACCCTCCCAGGGCAGCCTTCTGACCTCCTTCCACCACCAGCTGGAGACATAATCTAGCTGAGGATTTCTCAAATCCTGGCCTGGAGCAAGCCTGCTCCTTTCAGGGCTCGGGGGCACCCGGGACCAGCCAGCCCTGTTCTGAGGCAGAGCCCCTTTTGGGTATGTCTATACTGCTGCTGGGAGTGAGCTTCCCAGCCCAGCTAGACAGACTTGTGTTAGCAGAGTCGAGCCAGAGCACTAAAAATACTCACGTGCCGCTTGCAGCCCGGGAGCCAAAACCCACCCCATCCCCCAGCCTTGGATCCACAATGCCATTTTTAGTGGACCAGCATGGAGCAGCCTCCCTGGGCTTGGAGGCTCACGCCTACCTGCAGGGTAGACCAGTGGCCATGGGCTAGCGGAGCAGGAACACTGTGCCAGTGTGCTATTCTGTGGGCACGTTCATAATCCCCGCCCTCCACTGCACGCCCCAACCCCACCCCGCTGTCCCTGCCCTTCATGGTGCCCTTCCCTGGCCTGCTCCCAGCTGTGAGCACACGGGGTTAGAGAGCAGCCCAGTGGGGATCTCTGGCATTCCAGCTCCTTCCAATTTAGAGGTGTGGGCCCCACAGAGGGGAAGGAATTGGGTGATTCCCACAAAGGCGAAGAGCTCAGTGAGAAGAGGAAAGCTACAGGAAACCAGGTGGCTGGAGACCTTGTAGAAGGAAATTCCCCGGTCGGAGCAGTGGGAGAGAGTTTTGCTTTGTGTTATCTTAGGGGTGTTTGGAAAGTAAATGAATGGCCTGATCTGGACTCTGGGCCGGATATCAGTCCTTCCATGGCTGGCGACAGCTACAAAACTGTTGCAGAAATGATTGCTGACTAGTATTTGCAGGACTGTAGTGCATAAGTCATGGACCAGGGCCCCATCGTGCTCCGTGCCGTTCAATCTCTCTTCACTGCTTCTGCTTCTTTAGCCATTTACTCAAGAACTTGCCAGATTTGATGAATGAGCTCCATCTTGGATGGCAGCCGCCTGGTGCGGGATGTTTGTTAAGGAAGAAAAGCACGGCCCTTGCATTTCACATAGAGGGCAGCTGACATCAGCTTCTCTCTGCATCCAGCTCAGCTGGCTTCGAAAGCAAACTGAGTGATCGAACGAACAATTACAGCTAGTTAAGGCTTTTTGGTTAGCACAAATGATCCAGCATTTGGGTAGCGTGAGGCTTCTTCCAGGGGAGGAGGCTGCGTGTCTGTGTCCTACCAGCTCTCATGATTCTTATCATATCTTGCTATATTTGGGGCTGTGTTTTCTTAAACCCTCAGCACCCAGAGTCCTGTAAATCTGGGAGAATCTCAACTTCCATTTAAAAAAGCGAGCAGCAAGTTTCTAACCATCAGGGTGGCAGAGAAGCCTGAAAACAGAAATGGAGCCCACCCTAGATGCAATACAAAACCCGCCTCCCAGAAGGCAAATAAAACGGACCCAAAATGGTTTTTTTTAATCTCATGATTTTGAAGCAAATTTCCTGATTTTTTTGGAGCCTGACTTGTGACTTTTTAATGTGTGGGACGGGTGGTGCTGCGCCCTCCCATCTTACCGTAATTGCAACTTGTGTTTATTTTCTCTCTCTTAGCTATTCAGTACTTCTGATCCCCAGCTCTCTGTATGTTGGCTGCAGTGTGGAGCATGGGGCTTCCGGTAACACACCCTCTCCCTTCAGCCAGAAGAGACATGGTCTAAGGACAGGGTTTTGGGTTACAAAGAAAGAACGAACCTCCTGGTGTGTTATCTGAGTGGCTCCATCTGGGCGGGTCTTTGGTTCTGTCCAAACCTTATCTCCCGGGAAACAATACATTCCATGTGTTTATAAACAGCAAATGCTGCTTCTTTGCCAGCGACACACACATGCACAAAAAACCCTGGCTCCCAGGAAAGGGAAAATAAACTTTAGCAAGGAGTTAAACTCTCTAACTTGGCTTTCTTGTTTTATTCCTCTAGTCTTCCCTACTATCAGCTGATCACTTCCATTTCCTCTGCAGGACCTGCAGTAGATCTCCTTGTCAATTAATCCAGCGTCAGTGGGAGCCTACTGGCGGACAGCAGAAGCCATCCAAATAAAAGCATCAGCCTAGCAAGGAAACCATAGTATTCCCGAAGCTCATCATGCCTTAGGACTCTGGGTTAGAGTCTTGGCAGACGGTCTCTGGTTCCACTGTCCCAAAGTCCTGGTCATAGCAGAATCAGAGAAATGTTGGGCTGGAAGGGATCTCAAGAGATCATCTAGTCCAGCCCCCAGTGCTGAGGAAGGACCATGTATCCCTGGACCACCCCTGGCAGGTGCTTGTCTAACTAGTTCCTCGCAAGAGCGGGGAAGGGGACTCTTTCCAGTTCATTATTGTATGGACGCAACATTACCCCGAAGCCATGTGATTCAGTGGGTCTCTGGACTGCCTTTACTATCAACCTGCTGTGTGACCCTGGGCAAAATCATTCACTGCGTGGTGCTTCAGTTTCCCCATCTGCAAAATTGGAGTAATGAGATTTGCCTTCCTCGAAAGAGTGATGAATGGAAAGAACAAAATGTTTTTCTTTAATTGCTGTGACTGGCACATGTCTCTTACCCCATTGCCGTAATATCTGAGCAACTCATAGTCGTTAAAGGATTGACGACACTCAGTAAAGTAGGGCAGTGTTGTTATCCCCATTTTACAGGCCACAAACTGAGGGACAGAAAACTCAAGGCAGGTCTACACTGAAAATGTGGCAGCTGTGCTCCTACAAGTGCCTCAGTTTCCCTGTCGGCGTAAGTTCTCTAGCTCACCGAGAGGCGGTGGCTGTGTCGATGGGAGAATTCTCCCATTAGTTTAGTGCTGTCTACACCGGGGGTTTGGTCAATTTTAACTGATTTTAATGGATTTAACACACCCCTGAGCCAAGGCCGGATTAACAGGCCCCTGGCGGCCCATCACTGTGAGCCCCCCTGCTTGTGCCCCCAGCCCCACCCACTATGGGTCCTCCCCAGCTGGGGCGCTGGCCCCCCACCATGGCAGCCTGTGGGCAGGCTAGCGCTGGGGTGGGGGGCGCTGGGGACCAGAGGCTGCTCTCCATTGCACTCCCGCCTTGGTCTCGGTTCAGCTGGTCTGCCCCCGGGTGTGGCGGGGCTGGCTAGCGCGTGGGACAGCCACCGGTGTGGCCGTCCAACCTTTATAAATGTCCCATAAAGTGTGACGGACAGTTCAGTGTTCGGTGTTAGCCATTGAAAGGGTTTCAAAGCTCTTCAGAATATCAGTGATGCTGTTCTCTTGGGATCCTGTCTTCTGTCCAGCTGGCCGGTGTGAGGAGAGGCAATAGAGCAGAAATACAGTTACTTAGAGGAATGACTAACCTCTGATCTCACAACTGGTCCTCTCGTACCACAATCTCAGGCCTGTCCCTACTGTCCAAAGGCCATAATGAAGCTGAGAGCTCTCCACTACAAACTGTGCTCTGGGAATGGCTGGAGTGGATAGCTCGAGTCACTTTTAGCCGTTTTGTGCTAAAACGTCTAACGAACAGGCCAGAAAGAAACCCATTTGCTTACTGGTCTGCTTTCCTGGGTAGAGGCTAATTGGGGCACAGCAGAGAGGAGATTCTGGGGCTGGTGGTTTGAATTTTGATATATTCACTTGAAGGTCTGTTAACTCTAGAGTACCTTGAGTTCCACTTGTTTCAAAGGCAGGTCAGATGGAAGTCACAAGTAAGTTTCAAGGGCGAATGAACCCTGTAGCTCTTCTTGGATGAGACTCATTCCATTATAGAGCAGGAATAATTCTAGTGTGGTTGACTGGGTGTGACTTTGATGCTTCAGACCGTAGTGGGGAGTCGTGACCAGGTGTTGTGGGGTGTCCTGACCATCCTATTCTTCCTAGATTGCTAGCTGAGAGGGTAGGTCTTGGGAGAGCCTGTCCAGTGGGGAAAGGGAACCCTCCAGCCCTCTCAAACACATAGAGAAGGGGGTGTAAGAAGTGACTCAGAACCTTCTACAGAGCAAGGCTCAGGTCTTTCTTGAATTGGGCCTCCCCCTTGCTCCCGATCTTGCGGCATCCCCAGTGTGTGAAAGGTGGTGTTTAGCATGTGGAGCAGTGGACTAAAACTGTTATTGAAAGAAAGCCCAGGCTGGAGTTGAAGGAATGGTGAGAACTGGGTTTGTTTGGGTGAAAGGAAGGACTGATTGAGGCTTTTCAAGGTTCTGGCCAAGATTACTGCCTTGTTACAGCAACCATCCTGAATCTCTTAAATTGAGAGGAAGTGCCCTGATACGGATGATCACAGAGGCTCTCAGGCAGAGGACCTTGGGACACTGGGGGTCTGTAGAAAATGTGCTGGTTCTATGCTGCAAACTCCACCCCGTTTATCACTAGCTGCTAGCAGAAACCATCCGTTGGAGCCAGGATTTTCAGAAGTGACTAATGAATAATGCTTTAGGTGCCTTGCAGGGGACTGATTTTCGGAGAGGGGTGAGAAAAGGCTTTGAAAATCACCCAACAGCGCTCGACTTCTAAAAATCTTGGCTGGGCTGCTTCCCAAATGTCACATTGCCTTTCCCCATAAGTGACTGCAATCCTGTTCTCTGATTGGACTTGGAAGGGAAACGGCTATGGGGCAGTCTCCCTCTATTAAGATGTGGTCCACGCTGTGACAATGTGTGAGAACTCCTGGCTGTTATGTTAGTTCCTAGGAGCTCCCGTCAGTGCTCCTGTATAGGCATGGAAAAAAACAGACCATGCCCCAGAGATCTTAATATCTATGACACACCAAAGGGTTTGGGAGGGACGGGTTAAAATGGACAGGGTCGCTGTCTGTCGTTTGTTTGGATTCCTTGTAACACAGAAATATAAACATACAGCAGACAAAGGGGAGTCGGATTATGATATTCTTGTGTTCTGGAATCAAAGAATGAATGGTGGTTCTCTAACATGTTATGAAATAGGGGCCTGAACATTTCATTTCCATTATCCCAGCACACATCATTGTGTTCAGTCGGTTAGAGCAGTGTTTTAGCTGATTTGGCAACAAGAATTACAGGGGCCTCACCCCTACCTGCTGCCTTGATCGCTTAATCTTTATCGACGGAAGTTTGAGCCCATTGTTCCGCCTGAGTAGCATTATCCCTCTGGATAGGCATTGCCTGATATGCTTGTTAATCCACAGCTCCCAAACAGTCGACACATTCATGAAGAAGCCGAGTAATGCGTGGGAGATTGCTCAGTGAAGATAAACTTAGTCATACAAGATTTCACAGGCCAAAGGCTCTTGTAGTAATCTCAGGGCAGAGTCTGGAACAGGTCTTGGTGTCCACAACCTGTTGTCCTTTATGCAAACCGTTGTCCTCTGCTGGATGGAATCGTGATTGCTCAAGTGTGGTTGGGTAGATTGCCCTCTGGTATTTGGAGGATTGGAAAGAAAATAAAAGCCACTCTGCTAGTGACAAACAGTAGTGATTGCCTCTGACACATGCCTGCAGCTTTGGACTCTAAAATCAGAAGGGACTGATATGATCATCTAGTCTGACCTCCTGCACAACGCCAGCCACAGAACTTCACCCACCCACTTCTGTACTAAACCTCTAACCTATGACTGAGTTATTCAAGTCCTCAAATCATGTTTTAAAGACTTTAAGCTACAGAGAATCCACCAGCAATTGAGTCATGCCCCATGCTACAGAGGAAGGCAAAAACCCACCAGCCCTTTCCCAATTTGCTCTGAGGGAACTTTCCTTCCCAACCCCAATGTGGCGATCTGTTAAACCCCTACCCATGTAGGCAAGACTCATTAGCCAGACACCCAAGAAAGCTCTGTAATAAATAACTCAAACCCCACCCCATTAATTGTCCCATTGGTATATCTACCCCCAAGATCCAGATCAACGTCTATATATGCTGCAGTCCCATCGGGCACCACAGTGCAGTGGTACCTATTGCTGGAGTGGGTGGGTGAGGTTTTGAGGCCTGCATTTTGCAGGAGGTCAGACTAGATGATCGTACTGGTCCCTTCTGACCTTAAAGTCTATGAGTGCATCTACGCTTATAAATTAAATCGACGTAAGCTTGCTTAAATCAACTTAATTTAATCTGCATCCACACTACATTTTCCTTAAATCAACTTAAGCAGCAGCTTAAATCGACTTAAGGAAAATTAAAGTCGACTTTATTAAATCTCGTTTTAAGTCGACTTTGCTGACTAAGTCGACTTTAGCCAGTGTGGACGCAGAGTAGCCCTAAGTCGACTTTAAGTCAACTTAAAGGCCTCAGGGCTCCCCCACTGCCCTCCCTACCAGGGTGGCTGGCACAGGCAGAACCTGGCATGACCCCCCACAGGGCAGGACACAGCCCTGCCCACCCCACCTTTGTACCCTTCCCCTGTCCCTGTCCTGTTGAGCCCCCATTGTGCCCAGGTACAATGGAGCAAATGCTGAGCCCCCTGGCACTTGGCAAGGGGTGCCCCCCCTACCACCGTGGGCCTGTCCCAGGTCCACCTAGCCCCTAGAAGTCAACTGAGGCGTCCAGTGTGGACACGCTAAGTCCATTTGGCAGGGTCCCCTTTAAGTCGATTTGATTTTTGAGTGTGGACATGCTAAGTCAACTTCAATTAACAAGTGTAGACAAAGCCTATGAGTCTCTGAGTGCCCTAAGACAGACTGCATGTGGCAGGTGGGTACGGCCAAGTGGTTTGTGTTGCTCATATTATTTCTTTTTCCTCTGGTAGAAATGTGAGGTGAATGGTCAGTGCTGCAAAGGTGCTGGATTGGCAGTCCTGAAGAATAAAGTCCCTGGCTGTTCTTGGTGCAACACTACTTAATATTTATCAGTGGTCTGCCAGATCAGTGGTTCTCAACCCGGGGAAGCAGACCCTGGAGGGTATGCAGCGGTCTTCCAGGGGATACATCAACTCATCTAGATATTTGCCGAGTTTTACAACAGGCTACATAAAATCAACTAGCAAAGTCAGTGCTCACTGAACTTTCATACAGTGGTGTACCCAAGCTGTCTGGCGTCCAGGGGCCAAATCAAATTTGCCTCCCCCCCTCAGGTGCTTCATGTCCCCTCTGCCCTGTGCAGACCCCCTGCACAGGGCAAGAGAGGTCCCAGCCCCACCCCCCCAGCTGCCCGAGGGAGGGGGGATCTGTAGGTGTCAGGCCCCCGGGCCCTGCTGCTGGGCTGCAGAGAGGCACTGGGGCAGCCCTACACCCGTGTTGGATTAGAGGGGCCCTGACCCAGGCTGCCCAGTTTTGGGCATTGCCCCCACCCTCCCACTACATGGGCCAGACTGGTGACAGGGCCATTCAGTGCTGGGAGAGACTGGACCCAGAGGTCGCCCTCTGCTGCTCTGCAGCGTTCCTGCCCCACTCCACCCCATCCCCAGCCAGCTGGTCCGCCCCATAGGGCAGATAAGCCAACTGGTGGTGGGGCGGGGTAGGGTGGGAACGCTGCAGAAGGCAGCCTCTGGCCCCACCCACTCCGGCACTGAACGGGCCCACGCCAGCTCCGGAGACCATGGCCCCTCTGCTGCCACTGAGCAGTGCCCCAAAACTGGGCAACCCAGGCCAGCCCCCTCTAATCCGGTCCTGGGGCATGGCCAGCCTGGGACCACTGTAGCCTGGCGCCTGGAAGTCTGGCCCTCCCCAACTCCCCCTCGGTGCGCTCCTGCTTCCATACAGACCAGGACGTGTTTATACTGCTCTATATACTGTACCCTGAAATGTGAGTAAAGTATTTATATTCCAGTTGATTTATTTTATAATTATATGGTCAAAAGTGAGAAAGTGTTCAGTATGTGGTGTGTCACTTTTGTATTTTTATGTCTGATGTTGTAAGCAAATAGTTTTTAAGTGACGTGAAACTCGAGGGGAGGCAAGACAAATCAGACTGCTGAAAGGGGTACAGTGATCTGGAAACGCTGAGAAAGGAATTTTCTCCCAGGCAGAGGGCAGGGTCAGGAAAGTGTGGGGGACTTGGGATGGTAGTGAGGGGGGCTTTGGGCAGTGAGTGGGAGTTTGGGGGGCTATGGGTGGGATGAAGGGGATAGGGGGCTCTGCACCATGAGTGGGAGGCCAGGGAGGTTTCTGGGGCTCTTGCTGGGGGTGGATCCCAGAGCTGGATTAAGGCAGGGGCTTTAGGAACCGCAGGCTCAGCCCTGGCCTAAAGGGGAACCCATAGCCCCCCCCAAAATCCAGCCCTGGCTCATCACCCCAGCAGCACCATTGGTAGGTCCCCTCCCCGAGCAGTGCATGCCTGCCACGGGCCCCCTGCCCAGCCCCCTTCTCCTCTCCCTGCGGGATCCCTCTCTTCCCCCAGCCCCTACCGTGGGGACTCCCCAGTGCCTGCCCTGGTCCTGCAACCCCTTCACCAGCCCCCTCCTCACCTGAAAGGGGCTGAGTCCAGCCCCTGAAAAGCTCTCCGCGGCTCAACAGCTGCACTGGGAGAGGAGAGGGAGGAGGGGGCTGGGGAGAAGAGCTGCAAGGCCCCTTTCTCCGGACATCAAAAACAGCCGGCCGGACAGAGCTTTTATATAGAAAAAGGAGGACTTGTCTGGCAAAAACCGGACATATGATAACCCTAGGGCCCACCAGAAATGTTGGGAAGTTTGCCCCGCTCAGAATGGTCATTGGACGTTAGAGTTTTTCCACCTTGTGGCATGGAGCACAAGTCAGCTGCCAGCATCGTCTGGGTGTATCCCGCCTAATCCATTCCCTGATATTGCGTGGGCCTTGGGTTTGGTGGCACCATGGCTATGTCTACATTTGGCCAAATGAGCTGACGTTGCTAAGCCGACTTAGCATGTCCACACTATAAAATTAGGTTGACTTAAAGTGGACCTTGCCAAATCGACTTAGAGCATCCACACTGGACGCCTAAGTCGACTTCTAGGGGCTAGGTGGACCTGGGACTAGTCCATGGTGGCGGGGGGCACCCTTCCAAAGTGCCAGGGGGCTTAGCATTTGCCCCATTGTACCAGGGTACAATGGGGGCTCAACAGAACAGGGACAGGGGCAGAGTACAGAGGTGGGGTGGGCAGGGCTCTGTCCTGCCCTGTGGGTGGGCACACCAGGCTCTGCCTGTGCCAGCCACTCTGGCAGGGAGGTCAGTGGGGGAGCCCTAGGAGCCCTTAAATCAACTTAAAGTCGATTTAAGGCTAATCTGCGTCTACACTGGCTAAGTCGACTTCATAATAATAACAGCCAGTAAAGTCGACTTTATACTAGGTTTTATAATGTCAACTTTAAATTTCCTTAAGTTGACTTAAGCAGCAGCTTAAGTTGACTTAAGGAAAATGTAGTGTAGACACAGAGTAAATTAAGTTGACTTAATTTACAAGTGTAGACGCACCCATCGAGTCTCTTGTTCTCTGCCTGATCCAGACAACAGCTTAGTTACCTGAGCCCAGAATTGCTTTAGTCTAACTGAAGTTGCTGGGCTGAGCACAGGGTAATGGAATGAAATTTAATGGCCTGTGCTATACAAGAGATAAGACTATGGTCCCTTCTGGCCATAAACTCTATGGCTATGTCTATACTGGCAAGTTAGGTCGACTTAAGGAGGCTTAAGTCGACCTAACTTTGTCCCTGTCCACACCAGGCTTTCAGTAACTCGACTTAAGAAATTCCTTAAATTGACTTATTGAAAGGTTAGGTCGACTTAATAAGAACTGCCGGTTAGGTCAACCTAACCCTTAAGTCGACTCCTTAGGTCGACCTAAGCACCAAGTGGATGCTTAAGTCCACTTTATTAGGTCGACCTAAGGGCAATTAGGTCGACTTATTAAGTCCCCGTTCACAGAAACCACTTTGTTAAGTCGACCTAATAAGATCGACGTTAGGTCGACCTAAAGTCGACCTTACTTTTTGTAGTGTAGACATAGCCTATGAAATTAAGACCCTTCTTAGGACACAGGGGATCTCAGTTCAATTTTAAAAGGGAATCCGGTGGCACTTTTAAAGACCAACAAATTTGTTTATCACATGAGCTTTCGTGGACACAATCCCACTTCATCAGATGCATGGGTGTGTATATACGTAGAGAGAAGGGTGGGTCACAAGGTCAATTCAAACAGATGCAGAGGGATCTGGCTCTGTTACAGGTTGTCGCCTGCCATTCATTTGCCTTGTCTATTTAAATTGTGAGCCTTCAGGGTAGGGACCATCTTTTGTTAGACTTGGTAGAATTAGATTTTTATTTTTTTATATCATTATGACGCACAGTATCGATGTGTATTTTTAAAAATTATCAATTTAATTTTTCACAGTTGCAGGAAATTGGAGGGGGGATCAGAGAATATTTATTTAATGACAATAGATAAATCTGTAAATCTTAATAACCGTCATAACACATATTGTCAACATCATATGTCAAAATATACACTGTAAATAGCTGTACCTAAATTGGGATATGTTCTCAAGCGACATTTCTCTTACTCTCCCTAGCTGTAAGTTGTAGTTATTAGCAATGGAAATATTTTTAATCAGTTTCTATGTGTACAGTGAAATTTGATGTTCATTGACAGTTGATAACTCTAACCCTTTCAAAACTACTTTTACTATGTATATGTACAGTTCTGAGCACAGTGGGGATGCCTGTCAGAGCCTCGCGTGTTATCGCAGTATAGTTAATAATTGCACCAGTGCGGCTCCATTGGACCCATCCCTCCTAGTCTGGTTTAAATGAAAGCAAAATTTGGTTCCATGTGGCTTAGAATAGAAATTCAATGGAAATGAGGACCTGTAAATAACAAGGCAAAAGGAAATGCTATCAAAGAGATCTGTCAGCACAACAGATCTTAATAACTAAACAAACATCACATCTTTCAATTGACCTGACATTCTAACTTAGGAACAAAGACACTATTACAGTCAAAATTACTGGCTTTCCTCAAACTATTTAAAGGCGACCTATTAACTGAGATGAACAAACATTACTCATCTTTCATGGAAATAGATACGTTTTTCTTTTAAAAAGTACCACCGGGCTATAATCTTCCAGGCAGAGACAGGCAAGCATCACATAACCAAGAGAGTGCAAGTTAGAGATGGATAAAACTTAAAAACCTCCCCAGTGGTTGGGAAAGTGCATCTCCCAATCTGAAAGATGTGATTCAGGCGCAGCTCTGTATCCTAGATACTTGTGTGGTCTCTGTCCCCATAGTAAGTGACCACCGCACATTCGTAAATGGATTTTATCCTCACAAGTCTCAGAAGAGATTGGAAAGAACCGCTATCTCCATTTTACAAACGGGGGAGCTGAGGCATAGAGAGACGAAGGCTCTTAACTGCTATTGACTCCTCTGATTTCAGGAAATCTATAGTAAGGTTGGGAATAAAACCCTGTTCCCGCCCAGTGACTTAACAGCTACACACTGAATTTCACTTTAATGTATAACCAACCTGGAGTCACTGCCTGATTGAAAGCCAATCCATTTCAATAAGCACATTTCAAGGCTTTTCACATCCCACAGCTGTCCCTACACCCCCTCCCTGCCAGTTTTTATGGCGTGAACAGTTCTGCGTTGCTCTGATTTATTTTAGGATCTTCTCTCACTTGTGAGAGACTCAAATACACAGAAGAAGAAGCTGACTCTGGAGAAATCGGGGCAGGGGGCAGATGTGCCACCCAAATTACACTCAGCGACCCCAGCAACCAAAGATATCCATCAAACTCCAAGGGGAGGTCAGCCAAAGCTGCTAAGCGCTGCCCGAATTGGAGTTGAAAAATGACGAGAAGCTGTAAGTCGCTCTGAATCCAAGCCACGTGTCTGCCTTCAAATCCAAAACTTTAGCAAATTCCACTAACAGATTTCAATCTCCCTTAAGTGCCTCTAATTTGGGTCTAGAGGATCCTGGGTTCTGTCCCCAGTGATGATCACCGGCAGTCTATAGAGCAGTGATGGGGTGTACTTGTTCCCCATTGGACCTGCAGGGGTTAACCCCACTCTCTGGGGTGAGGAAACCATGCCCTTTTACCTCAGCTGGGCATGTTCCAGCTGCTGCATCTGTATAGAAAGGAGCCCATTGCAGGGTCTGTCCAAGGAGCTGCTGCAGCCCCAGACTGAGGATGCTTGGAACGCTGCAGATGGCTGAAAGGTTTCAGAATCTCCAGAAGTTGGGGGTGGTCCTGCTTTGAGCCGGGTGTTGGACTAGGTGACCCCCTGAGGTCCCTTCCAACCCTCATCTTCTGTGATTCCATAAATTATGCAAATGAAACAGTCTGGATTAGGGAGCCCATTTGTAATATTACTTAATGTTTCAATATTAAAATAACTTGTATGAGTTATGCCAGATCAGGCAACTGTTAGAAAGATTATAATTTGCTAAAACTGATTTGATAGGTAGATCAGTGTTAAGTTCTAAATATGAACGATACACTGGTATTTCCTCTTATGCTGTGTTTCTGGGTGACACCCCAGACAGGTGGCAGCAGCACTAAACCTGTTTAATGGCTCATTCAGGGAATTCACAGGTACATTGAGCCCAGGGAAAGAAGCCGGGGGCTGCACCTTGTGAGTCACAAAGACATGTAAGAACATGCCCTATGGACAGGTGACCCTGAGACTTTTCCATGCCATATGCTCTGTGTCTGTATTTGGGACAAGCCACGTGGCATAGGGACATGAAAGACAGCTGCACCATTCCTATTTTGCCTTCATTCTTGCTTCTTACCTCTGGATCTATTTAACTGCAACTGAAGCTGTGAAACATAGAACTGAGACCTAGCCAGATACTGGATCTACACCCAAGAAGAGAGAATAAGAAGTGGCTGGGGGGAGGAATTCGCTAGTGAGCGGTAAACTGTCAGCATACTGCAGTTGGATACCCGCTGACTCAGTAGCAGGACCTCTTCCACAGTCAGGGCCCTAGGCAAGGCCCAGTGGAGCAGGGAGGATCTGGGTCATCGTACATTGGCCACCTCCCACTTCTAGGTGGTGGTCTACCCCATCTGGCTACGAAGTCACACAGCCCCGAAGACTTAGGCCATCCTGTTGTCTCTGACCTTTCGGCCGTGCAGTCCTGAAGGCAAGGACTGCCATGTGGCCTCCAGCCACTAGACTGCATGGCCTGGAAATGAGATGCCGCCACATTACCTGTGCCCACTAGTCCCTACTACCAGGGGACTGACGACAGCCAACAGACCCAGTCATGGGGCTGCTATGCCCCACCCCACCCCAAAGAGATGACAGAGTGTGCGTATCCCATGATATAAGCATAATTCTCCCCTGCATGTTCATTTTGAGGACCACTACACATGAGTTTCTCTCATTGAACGACCTCTCCTCTCCACCCAACTTCCCATTGTTTGGTTCCGCAAAGTCTTGTCTACACTATGGAAGAACACATCAAAGCAAACCATTGGCGAGAGCACCTTGGGTATGTCTACACCAGAAAAAGTTAAGTCAACTTTAAGGACTTCAGGAGTTGACTTAAGGCTTAAGTCGACCTAATGGGTGGTTGTTATTAGGTCGACTTAAGCTTTCACTAAGTCGACTTAAGGAATTTCTTAAGTCAACATAATGAAAGTCAGGTGTAGACATGGAGTAATTTAGGTCGACTTAAGGGTCCTTAAGTTGACCTACATTGCTAGTGTAGAGCACTTGAGCTTATGAGTCACACAAAACAACCTGCAGCCCCACACAACCGTGGCATCAGCATTTTGCAAACGTGGATGGCAACAATTGGCAACATGGAATGAGGGCATTAGCTCAGGTCCAGCTAAAATAGGGTCATCAACAACGGTTTCTTCCCAGTGCAGACAGGAAGCCACAAGCACTGCAATTGTACGAATGCTCCTAACTCCACTTCACAGTGGGTTAAAGGCAAACTTCGAAATAAAAGGGAAGGCGTTACCTGATTTCCCAGTCCAGTGCTCTAATTGCTAGACCCCACTCCCTGCCTGTGTGCAACTCCTATTAAGGTTTCCTGAGAGAGTTATGATCGGGGCCCAGAGAGATACCAAACCCCATCACAGGGAAAGGGCAGCTAAAAGAATTTGTGGACCTGTGTGCTTCGGGAGAGTCGTTCAATCTATCTATGTATGTTATAGGATCTTGCTTCTGGTGTTTACACAGAACAATACACAGAACTTGGCTGAGGTAATGGATGTGGTGTTTGCTTTGGAGCAGGGCCATTTCTAGTGAGTCTAAACTATTTATTGTGTGCTTAACTTATTAATTCCTGCTCTGCAGAAGATCAAACAAGGAAGTTAACCTACAATCCACATCAATTAAATGAAATCAACTGGTGAAAGGCAGTTTGCAGTTAAGGCTGTCACACAAACCATCACGTTGATCATGGAAACGTTACTTAAATAGGTTGATAATGTAACAAATCTGTGGACTTCATGGTCCTCATAAGGCTACCAATGGTGACTTTAGCAATGTGCATGGAACTTAGAAGGAGCAGCTCATGTTGCAGGAGGGAAAAGCCTAGAGGAGGAACCCAGAAGTCAGTCTGTGTGCACGTGGCTAGAATTACCCAGCACACAGTACCAGAGAGAGTGACTGCTCAGTAACTCCCAGCATGATCAGGGCTGGAGCTGCTCTGAAAGAATAGCCCCCTGCCACTTGAGCAATCCCTACTAGTGGCTAACGGGCATCATTACCTGCTCCAGTCCTCCTTTCTGGGCAGACGCTGGCCCGTTGTGAATGGACCCACGTACTGGAACCTAGGTCTGGGAGTGACTGGTCACTGTTCTTGGCTCTTGGTCTCTTAGATTCAGCCCTTGATGGCTCCATCACAGCTTTTTAGACACAGTCTCCACCTGGTGTCAAGCCCCCACTACAAAAGGGTTGCTCTAATCCATGGATATTTCTGTTCTGTATGTGGGAAAAAGCCAGATGAGGGAGTCCTATCACATAAGGATGATGAGGATAAGACTCTTTCCATTCCAGTAGGATAGCGGTTCTCAACCTTTTTTCATTTTCAGACCATTAAAAATTTTTGAATGGAGATGCGGACAATAGATCACCACTGGTCATCACCTACAACCCCCAAGTCAAACCTCTACAGCACATCATTAAGGATCTACAACCTATCCTACATGATGATCCCTCACTCTTGTAAGCCTTTGGAGGCAGACCTCTCCTCGCTTACAGGTAGACCCCCAACTTTAAACGGATACTCACCAGCAACTACAGACCTAACAACAGAAACATTAAAGCAGGAATATATCCCTGCAACAAACCACACTGCCAACTTTGCCCACATATCTGCACAAAAGACACCATCATAGGTTCTAATCAAGCTAGCTATTCCAACAAGGGCTCATTCCCCTTCTCATCTGTTAGCCAAAATCTAGCTAGCTGACCATGAATCAATCAACTCAGCTTAGGTGCGACCCTGTCAGCAACATCTGTCAACTGTGACTCACTTGACTAGGGAAAGGAACCAGTCAGGAACTCTCTTATCTGATTAACGAATAACACCGGTTTATTAATAGGACCAAGAATAGTGGAGGAACAAACACAGGTAAGTAAAATGACCAATAAGAACACCGATCTAAATGTGTATCCCGCCCACCAACCAAGGGAGGCCTCTTATTCACACCCCTTCTTCACCCAGCAGGGCATTGGTACTCCGATCGTCTGCTTGGCCAGAAGGTGGTGAGTCTCCGTTCCGGGTCTCAGGTCGACATTTCACTCGGCTACTTCTAGTTCCAGGTCTGCAGTCCTCCTGACTTGGGCCATCTGCTTCTCATCCTGGTCTGAGGATCTTGGGAGGCCGACTGCGCAAAGCAATGATACAGGGCTGCCTCTCCGACGGACAGCCGCGCTCCCCTCTCACCCAAGTTCTTTTATCAAAGTACGCTGCCCAATCCCAGCCCAGGATTTCCCACCACAGAGCTTGGGGCAGCACACAGCACTCAAGCCTCTCTACACGCACACTCAAGCCACTGCGCACGGTCCCTGTCTCTGGGCTGACTTTCTGCCTTTGGCAGTGAGCCAACCTGGGCAAGCTGCAGCGTACATTGGCACCTGGCCAGCTCTAGAGCCTGTCCATTCCTTGCGATACCCAAACATCGTTTCCTTATATTTTTAACTTTAAAACTTTTCCCCAACACATCCACCAATGTGATTTATGCCATCATGTGCCAGAAATGTCCCCCGCCTCCTTGCCTTATATATTGGACAAACAGGGTGGTCTTGGCGCAAAAGAATAAATGGATACAAGTCTGACATCGGGAATAACAACATTAAAAAAAATAGAGGAAAACTTCAATGTCCCTGCTTACTCCATGGAAAATAACAAAGAGTGCTGTAGCAGTTTTAAAGACTAACCAATTTATTTCATGAGCTTTCATGGAAGAAAAATCCCATTTCATCAGACCCTTGAAGATGCGGAACTTTCAGAATGGGAGGAAAATAAATGCAGAGAAGTATAAGTCATAGGATCAGGTCAGACTGTTAATGCAAATAAAAACAGTTGTTTAGATTCAAACAGTGGAGAACAACATATAGAGGGAGGTGAGGTCAAATCACCTGTTGTAATATGAAAAAAAACAGAGATCTCTATTTAACCCTAACACAATGGTGTCAAATCTGCATATAAATTCCAATTCTGCCGTTTCTCTTTGAAGTGTTGATTTGTAATCCATTTGTTTAAGAATGGCTATTAAGAAATCATTGTGGTGTCTGCAGTTCAATAAAGATGTTGATAAAATGAAGAGGGTCAGAGAAGAGTCACAAAAAATTATTATAAGGCATGTTTTCTAGCGCCTTTCGTGACAGACTCAAGGATCTCCATTTATTTAGCTTATCAAAGAGAAGGTTAAAGGGTGACTTGATTACAGACTAGGAGTACTTCCCTGTGGAATAAATATTTAATAACGGGCTCTTCAGTCTAGCAGACAAAGGTATAGCACAATTCAATGCCTGAAGTTGAAGCTAGAGAAATTCAAAATGAAAATAAGCATAAATTTAGTTAACCCTTGAAACAACCTACCAAGGGTTTTGGGGGATCCTGGCAATTCTAAAATCAATTTGTTTTGTTTTGTTTTGTTTTTTCAAATGATAAGCTCTAGAAATTATTTGGAAGCGATTCCATGGCCTGTATTGTACTAGAGGTCAGACTAGTTTATCACAATGGTCCCTTCGGGCTTGGAATCTATGAAAAAGGAGGTTGCAATACATGGAGCTCACAATACACCATGAAGGTACAACACCAAGCGCACTCTCCTGACATAACCAGATCAGACACTGACTTTCCCTCCAAACCTGTCACAGCAGTGTAGGACCTGTGACACATAATTGAGCAGTTCTGATTCCAGCCAGTAGAGGGCAGTGGTGGGCTTACAAAGCAGCCAGTTGCCTACCAATATTTTGTGCGAGGACATGGCCGCTATGTGAAGGACAGACACATGAGGAATAATTAAATACAGGTATTTACATGCATTCTGACCACCTGATATTGTTCCCTTTTCGGCCCATGCAGCTATCCAATATTCAGGGCCTTGCATTAGGAGGAGAAATCAGAGATGTGAGCCAGGGATGTTCTTTGATGTCACCTTGTTTTTTTATAAAATATTTTTAAAGTCTTCTTGTTTCTGAGAAACAACTCTAAACAACCAACCAATGGAAGGTAGCCCTTGTGCTCAGAAATTCCCATGTCTGCCTCTTCAACAAGCCGTATGCCCAGAGGTCACAGAATAAAATGACAGAAGATTAGGGTTGGGAGGGACCTCAGAAAGTCATCTAGTCCAACCCCCTGCTCACAGTAGGACCAACCCAATTAGATCATCCCAGCCAGGGCTTTATCACTCTCAATGCTCTTTCTCCTGGATTTCTCCAGTGCATACAGGCTGTAACCAATATCCTAGCCGTTGTCTTTGCAACCAGTGAAACTCCTCAGTCCACACAAGTTAGCTTGTATCTGCCATCCAGTCTATTCCCTTTGCATGGTAGTAGCTCTCACTGTCTGCAACCATCTTTATGCCTTAAAGGGACGCAATTGCTCTTTCCACGGAGCCTGAAAGAGAGTGTGACATCCCAGCTGCCTCTAGTGAGGTCTATAATAGTCTTTGGATCCAAGACCGTCTTGGTGGCAGCCCTTAGTATCTTTCAACATAACATTATAAGTAATTTAGGCTCATACGCAGGCATGGATCTTTGTAACCAAAACTGATGGCAGTATACATCACTAAGGTGCTGATCATTGGACAAAGCTGAGCAGAAGCAGAAGTAAATGCTAACTAATAATAGGCTTAGCGAATCAGACCTGCAGGAAAAAAAATTTGATGGCGGTGAAGCAGCTGATGTGCTATGATGAGGTCCCATTGTACTCCCCCATTTGTCAAAATCCATCTCTTGTCTTATACTTCAATTCTAAGCTCTCTTTGGAGCAGGGACTCATTCTGTTCTGTGTTTGTACAGCCCCTGGCACAATGTCGGGAGTTCCTAAGCAATTTGAGTCTGTCTACACAGCAGCTAGACACCCATGGTTGGCCTGTGCCAGCCAACTTGCACTTGGGCTGCAGGGCTGTTACAGTGCTGTATAGACTTCCGGTCTCAGGCTGGAGCCTGGCTTCCTTTCAGGGTCCTAGCACCCTGATCCCAGAAGTCTACACAGCAATGAAAGAGTCCTGCAATCTAAGCCCATGAGTTTGAACAAGCTGGCTCAAGCCAGCTGTGGGTTTTTCTTTGCTGTGTAGACATACCCCAAGACAGCAGTTCTCAAACTTTCTTGATGCCCCCCCACCCCCGCCTTTTTGTGTGTGTCTGGGGTAGTTTACGCCTGTTCTCTCTGCCACACAAGATCATTTACCAAATTAAAAAAAAACAACACGCAATTCTCACTAAATACGGAAAACCATCAGGCATTGATTGAAACAGAGCCAACAGTCCATTATTCTAAAAGCAAAAGCTAACAGCAATCATGCCGCTTGTGGTGGATGCTTATAATGAAATGTGTACGCAGATGGATTAGCGTACAGCTGGCAATGACTTTGTATAATGCTGTGCAGACTTAACAGAAAGCCATCAAAATGGGCAGCGCCATCTAGAATTAAATGTGCAGCGCCATCTAGAGTCGAATGTGCAGCGCCATCTAGAGTCAAATGTCAGCGCCATCTACAGTCAAATGTCCAGCGCCATCTAGAGTCAAATGTGCAGCACCATCTAGAGTCGAATGTGCAGCGCCATCTAGAGTCAAATGTGCAGCGCCATTTAGAGTCGAATGTGCAGCGCCATCTAGAGTCAAATGTCCAGCGCCATCTACAGTTGAATGTCCAGCGCCATCTAGAGTCGAATGTCCAGCGCCATCTAGAATTAAATGTGCAGCGCCATCTACAATTAAATGTGCAGCGCCAGTTGAGGACCTGCAATGTCTGGAGGAATCAGCTTTGTTAACTGTTCATTGCTGTGGGGAAAATGTGTGGAGTATGCTTCTCCACCCTGTAAAGCGTCTCATGCTCCTCCAGAATGCATTCCCTGCCCTCCAGTTTGAGAACCTTTGCCCTAAGGAAACATGACTAATAAATGTCAATTTTAGCCATGGTGTACGGGCTGGAACTCTACTGACTTCCTCAGTGGAGGGGCAACACCTGCATGGAATCTGGCTGACGGATGCACACATTAGTGATTAACATGTATCTCCTTAATGGATAAATGGGAGATTGGCTCCTGCCCTCACTGGGAGCAGGATTAGGCCCTGCTGTTTATAAGGAGGGGAAAAGAATATCATCCAGTTTTAATGTCTATTTTTATTTTGATTGTTTGTTGCTGTTTAGTCTCTATAAAAAAATCCCAAGGATCCAAGAATAGAGAATTGGGCAAAACAGTAATAGGAAGAAAATGACAATTCCTATTATTATCAGTGGTTAGATTAAATGTAACCCACAAGTTATTTCTATTTATTCCAGAGCTGCTTTAATCAATCCAAATGTTCAGCTGTTAGGATAAGGCCAACTCCTGATGGTTAGGTGCCAGGTGGAAACCGGCAGGTGTAATTCCTTTCTCTGCTCTGCCACAGACTTCCTGTGTGACCCTGGGCAAGTCACTTAAACTGTGTCCACACTGCACATGAATCTGAGTCAGGCTCTAATCCACTCCCCTAGCAGGGCCCTAGGACGTGGATCCAGAGCCCTACTGACCCGAGACAGACAGATTTGTGAGTGTACAGAAGCAAGGCTTGGCTCAAACCTGAGTCAGAGCATGGTCTTAGTGTGCAGAGTAGACATACCTCAGTCTCTCTGTGTTTCACTTTCCCACCTGTCTAAGGGCGATAAAGCGCTGCCCTATCTCACAGGGTTGTTATGAGGTAAATGCATTACAGATGAAGAGGTGCCCAGCTATTTCAGTGATGGAAGGCATATAGGGGCTTTAAATAGAAATCTATGCGTTTGTCTACACTTGAAAAGCTGCACTGGCACACTGCAGCCCTGTAGCACTTGAATGCAGACACTGTCTATGTTGACGGGAAAGGCTCTCCTGTCGGCATAAATAATACACCTCCACAAATGGTAGTACCTCATTCAATAGAAGAATCCGTTCATCAACCTAGCATTGTCTAAACTGGGGATTACATCAGTTTACCGACATCTCTCTGGGCTATGGATTTTTCATGCTCCTGAGCCACACAGATAAACTCACTTGATTTCTGAATGTAGACCAGGCCTTGATCTTCGTTACTGAAGGGATGCAGTCAAATTAATCATTATGTCCTTTTTAAAAAATGTATTTTCTTTCTTGTGTTAATAATAACAATGCCAGTTACTACGACTAAGAGAACTAAAAAAAATCAGACCTTATCTCTAGTTACACTGTTTGTATTAGTCCCTGCCTCAAAGATCTTACAATCCAATTAAACAGTTTGTAAAAATAATTTATTTACTTCATAAAACCTGAAGTATATGGGCCTAACCTCTCTTAGTCTTTTTTTTTTTTTAAGGGTCATCTTTCTTGTGCAGAAAACAGGGGTGGGGTTTTTCTGACCAGGACTCTGAGGCTGTAGGGCGGGAACATGGGCAGCTTCTGATCATGTGACTGGAAACTGCATGACAATGATCCAGTTGCTAGTTAGCAAGTGGAGACCAAACGCCAGAGCTGGCATGAGGAAGAGGGAGGAGGAGAGGTGGCATACCCACTGCAGTACTCAGCAGTGGCGTGAACTTCTCTGCCACGGCTGCAGGGCCTGGCCAGAAACCAGCAGCCACGAACATGAGCAGAGTACAGCCCCACAGCTGAGATGGAGAAGTTTGCACTGCTGCCAGACACAGAGGTGGGCGGGACTGATCTCCAAGTGGGTGGGCCTTGGCCCACCTCCTCCTACCCATGGCTATGCCCCTGGCAGAAAAACAGAATGGCAAATGATGCACCTTATAGCAATTTTTATTTTCCTGAAAGGTCCCTTGGGTTATAATTTGTTATTAACACCGATGGTCAGTCACACACTGATAATAGATCTGGTGAGAGATTGTAGTTGTGTTTCATTCATCAAAGTCAATTGAAATTCCATACAGGGCAGGGCTTGCGGGAAGAGGGCTCAGCAGGCACGTCTGCGCTATCTACTGGGAACGAGACAATCTTGTTTTGCAGTGGAAATCCTCATGCAGAGAAATATTTTTTACAGAACATTTAAAACGAGATAGACTTGTTCCAGCCTGCTTAGTTCAGATATATTGCAGGGCTAAAAAATGTGGACTCCCCTCCCTCAGTCCAACACTAAGGTGCATAGAATAGAGGGAAGATCACCTGTAGGGAGGCCATCAGGCTAGGGGCAGGGCTCAACCTTGCAAAGTTCTTACTAACTGGTGGAAGGGGCTTTGGCCCACATCTGCAAAGGGACTTTGATGCTTAAGTCCCAGCTCTAGGCATCACTCTGAGTCGCAAAACCCCTGCTTAGCTGCCATGTAATTGTACAAGTGACTACATTTCCTCTGTAAAAATCCCCAAGACCTCCCAACTTCCCACACCTGACACCAGTGTGGTTCTCAAACCAGGTGAAGATAGATCTCACGTCACCTATCTGCGGAGCCCAATCCGATAGGTGTGTTCTGGGCACGCCCAATTCCACACGGATGGCTGATGTGGGGAGGGTGACTCCTTTATCCCAGTAATTAGGTTCCTCATCTGGTATGGGGAATCCCCCTCTTCTTGATGAAAAGAGATTTGACTGGGGGCAGCTCTCATGTCTCAACCGAGTGCCCTAGCCACTTGACTATAGAGTCATTCTCCTGGTCCGGCTGGCCCAGTGCCTATTTAACAGGGAGGGAAGCGCGTGGTGGGAGATAATGCGACCTCTCCTGCATACCATCTGAGTCGTCTGGATTCTTCACACCCCTGAGCCTGTTGCTATGTTGTCCTGCCGTTCAAGGGCAGACTAAGTCTTAGCATTGTTCCTGTTTTGCGAGCATGCACTTGTGGGAAAGGGAGGGCTCCATGTAAGCTGCTAGTTGAGAGCATCAGGAAAGCACTGTCTGTCAAATGGTTAACAAGATGGAGCTACATCTACACTGGCAATTTAAGTCGACTTAAGGAGGCTTAAGTTGACTTAAAATAAGCCATGTCCACACTAGGCTTTCATTAAGTCGAATTAAGAAATTCCTTAAGTCGACTTAATGAAAGCTTAACTCGACTTTGTTACTACCACTCATTAAGTCGACTTAACCCTTAGGTCGACTCCTTAAGTTGACTTAAGGACGGTGTGGATGTGGAGTAACCCTTAAGTCGACTTAAGGGTGGTTAAGTCGACTTAACAAAGTGGACTAAGTTGACTTTAATAAGATCGACTTTAAGTCGATCTTATTAAAGTCGACTTAACGAACTTTTCTAGTGTTGACATAGCCAAAGAGAAGATAGTCCGTTGCCCTTCTTTAGCACCTTTCATCTCAGGAGCTTTAAGAATGTCCCAATCATTCATTCCTTTAGCCATACTGCATGCTTGGAAGCCGGGGACTGTCACTGCGGGGGAAGCTCAGCACAGCCCGCCCAAGTCACCTGTCCAACGTTGCGCAAAGAAACCCAGACTGCCGGCTGCCTGCGCCTTACCCTTCTCTCCATCAAGAGCATTTGCCTTTCTTTAGCCAACGCTGCACAACCTGATATTGGGGTCCGTGCTGAAGCAGAGGGACAGGTATGGTAATTGGGAATAGCCCGTTATCAGTCCCTAACTTTTACATAGTGTTTACTCCAGGGATCTCAAAGTGCTTCCCAGGGAAGATCAAGTTATCCCTATCCCCATTTTATAGAGCCCCAGGGAGGGACGAACTGGTTTCTATTGTTGGCTCTGCCACTGGCCAGCTGGGTGACCTTGGGCAAATCCTGTCATTGCTCTGTGCTTCAGTTTCCTCAACCTGTAAAATATGAAAAATGATACTGACCTTTGTGAAGCTCTTTGAGATCTCTGGCTTAAAAGCCCTATGTGAAGTTCTTTCAAGATGTGCTGATGAGAAGCACGCCATGAGAGCTAGACATTACTAGCCATTGGGAAAAAGTTCTTTTTAACATTGAATTAGCTCATGTGAGTTGACACACCTATTGCAGACAGTCTTAACTTTCAAATCATGTTGGCGGGTGGTGCTGTAACCTAATGGGAAACTTACAGTTACAGCACCACCTGCTTACCCTGTTTTATAGGAGTTAGACATCATCTAAGCTAGGGGTAAATCTTGACCCATTGTGATCAATGGCACAACTCCCATTGACTTTGGTGGGGCAAGAATTTCACCATTGATGTTTCTAGTCATATGTGAGCTGACGATTTTAAGAAGCACCATTTCCCTCCATCTAGAGAGATGCTTGATTGTCACAGGGCATGATTCCCCATTCCCCTCACCTTGCATCATCATTCACTCCAGCACCAAGTGTGTGTAAAGTGTTACCAAGGGCAGAAAGGTAGCATTTCACACCCAGCCATGCATGGTCGTAAATGACTGCACAAGGTTTGAGTTCTCCTCTCCAAGGGCTCAGTCCTGCATGCCACAGAGCACTCTGTCCCTAATCCACCAAAGTACCTGCTTAGCTTTCCTCGCACAGTGGCCCAGTGCGCTCCGCCCAATGTGTTGCTAAACAGAGAGGTCACACCATATAAGAGTCACAGAATCCTAGAAGATTGGGTTGGAAGGGACCTCACAAGGTCATCTAGCCCCGCCTCCTGCTCAACTCCAACTAAATCATCCCAGCCAAAGCTTTGTCAAACCAGGCCTTGAAGAGTCTGTCCTGTTCAGCAGAGAGACAAATTGCTGATTTTGCAAGGACTTGTAAACACAGAATTTTAGCAGCTCTATTGTTTCATGGGCTTAGCAGCAGAGATGACATCAAAAGAGCTTTATTTCCTGCCCATTGACTGGTCTCCTAGCAAACCACCTTCATGTTTAATGGGCAGGAGGGTGACAATGCAAGAGAAGCCATCGAACCTTTCCTTGTGAAATGCTGTTTGGTTTAAATAAAGGAGAATGCAGGAAAAGGATATTACCATGTGAGCAGTGCTTGTCTCTGAGCCAAGGATCAGCCCTTAGCCTACACAAGGCAAATCTCAAAGGGTGCGTCTACACTTGTAAATTAAGTTGACTTAAGCTTGGCTTAAGTCGACTTAATTTACCCTGCGTTTACACTACAGTTTCCTTAAGTCGACTTAAGCAAGTTGCTTAAGTCAACTTAAGGAAAATAAAGTCAACAATGAAAATTAAGTCAACTTTATTAAACCTACTTTTACTTTGACTTAAGCCTAAAGTTGACTTTTTAAAGTCGACTTAGGCCAGTGTAGACCTGGACTAGCCCTAAGTCGACTTAGGGCTACTCCAGGACTCCACCACTGCCCTCCCTGCCAGGGGGGGGCACAGGGAGAGCCTGGCATGCCCCCCACAGGGCAGGGCAGAGCCCTGCCCCATGCCCTGCCAGGGTCCCTGTCCCCCTTTGCCCCATTGTACCTATGTACAATGGGGCAAAGGCTGAGCCCCCTGGCACTGGGCAAGGAATGCCCCCCCTGCCACCGTGGACCTGCCCTAGGTCCCCCTAGCCCCTAGAAGTCGACCTAGGCGTCCAGTGTGGACGCTCTAGGTCGACTTTGTAAATTCCCCCCAAAGTTGACTTTAAATTTAGGTGTAGACATGCTAAATCGACTTAGTTAAGTCGACTTAAGTCGACCTAAATTTACAAGTGTAGACATAGCCAAAGACATTAGCAGCGAGGCCGAATGTGTCATCAGAGGATGGGAAGGGTCGTATTGGTTCAGGCCAATGAATGGTCCATTTAACCTGGTCTGACAGTGCCCGGTGCCAAATGCTGCAGAGGGAGCGAAAGTTCAATAGCTATTTCAAGTGATCCATCCCATGTCATAGTCATAGCTTCTATCAGTAGGAAGTTTAGGGACACCCAGAACAGGGGTTTGCATCCCTGACCATCCTGGCTAATAGCCATTGCTGGATCTATCCTCCGTGAATGTGTCTCATTCTTTTCTGAACCCAGTTATATTTTGGCCTTCACAAGCACCCCTGCCAACGAGAGCCATGTCTCCGGAGTTTCTGTCAGCAGTACTCCAAATGCAGCAGGCTGGTGGGCATTCAAAGGGAGGCTTGAAACATCCCACCACCCATGCTGTGGCTTAGGAATGCACACACAGCGTTGGCGCCTATGAGAAATACTGTAAAACCAGGGAAGGTTTGATTGTACTGAATCATTGATGCACAGGGCCAATTGTGAAAGCCCATGAGATACAAAGGGCAGCTGTATTTTATAATGTTGCTGTCCAGCCCCTTGGACACGACATTCAATGACCAGGGTAATACTCACCAAGTCGGAAGTTTGTTCAGCCATATCCATTGTCATGTGAACACACAGGGGCTCTCTCAGTCACATGATATGTTTTGTCCACAGGGAGGTGAAGGGGAGCATTTTGAGGGCTACAAACCAGGTCATGTCACAACAGCCCCAAGTCCATCCTCAGCTAGCTGGATGCAAGTTCTTCTATTCTGTGTTTGTACAGCACCTGGCATGATGGGGCCATGGTCCACGATTGGAGCTCTGAGGTCCTATAACAATACAAATAATAATCCGTTAATTTAGGCAATGGGTTTGGAGTGCCAGCATTGTAGCCGTTGGGAAATCTCACGTGAGTAGAATTACTCACGTGCGTAAGTATGTGTAACGTGTCACTCTGTCTCTGTGTTGTTCATCTGCTGCTGCTGCAGGATCCACAGAGGACAGGAGCCTGCTACAGCCACCCATTAGACTGATTAGTCCTTCAGCTGTAAATGTTTCTGCTCTTAATATTGGAGATTCTGGGTTTGATTTCTGCTGACACCCACTGCGTGGGTTGCTGGAACTCAGTGACTGGATACAAACGGGCTAGATTTAGAAACTGAAGCAGCCCCAACAAGGCTTAAGTTACCTGGCAGTTAACAGTCATCTGTCAACAGGACCCTAGTTCCCCAGATAGAAACTACCGGTACCTTGTCTGCTGAAATATTGGCCTAAAAGAAAGAAGTAGGGAGTTGTTCTTTTCAGTATTTACCAAAAAACGAGAGTCCTGTGGCACCTTAAAGACTAACAGATTTCTTCGGGCATAAGCTTTTGTGAGCTTTCATGATGCTGCATCTGACGAAGTGGGTTATAGCCCACGAAAGCTTATGCCCGAAGAAATGTGTTAGTCTTTAAGGTGCCACAGGATTCTCGTTTTTTGCTGTATACAGACTAGCACGGCTCCCCCTCTAGAACTTGTCAGTATTTACCGTACAGGATAAAGCCCAGGCTAACAAAGGCTGCCACAGATTAGCTGCCCCACGACTCAGTTGTGAGTTAATCACAATTCATTGCCCCAAAACTTCTCCAATGCAAAGATAAGGTTGGCCAGCAGCATCTCCGACCTGCTAGAACCTCAGAGGTACCATCACTGAAACCTCTGCACACCAGGGAAAACAGAGTTATGGTACATATGCACCAGCTTCACGAGCTTGCCGTTGCCTCCCGGAGTTGGCAAGAGGATTTACGGTAAGTATGTTCCTACCACACCTACCTCCTAGTAAGCAGACAGGAGAAAGCGCTATGTAAATGTGCCATTTTATGTACAGGGTTGTGTCCGACAGAGCTATATTCTCTCATTTATTTGCAAGCACTTTGACTGTCCTCCACCCTTTGATCAAACAACCCCTTATTTACACCACTAACTCCACCCCAGCCTTTCTGGCACTCCATTTTTAACAGTCTCTCTGGGCATGTAGCCTTTAGAGCAATTTGAAAGTTAAAATCAGCTACTTATTGGAGGAGCTGTGGTCAGAGAAGCCACTTGGCCCAAACGACGCCAAATTAGCAGAGAAAAGCAGAAGAAAAACCAATGGCTGGAAACGAAAGCCCAGCACATTTAAATTAGAAATACAGCAGAGAGGTTTAATAGTGTGGTTTATTAGCCATTGCAATAAACTACCAAAGGAAGTGGTGGATTCTCCATCTCTTGGTGTCTTCAGATCAAGACTAGCTGCCTTTTTGGAAGATCTGGTTTACCCACGTACAAGTTATTGGACTCAGTGTTGAAATCACTGGATGAAATGTAGTGATATACAGGTGGTGGGGCCTGATAGTGATGTACAGGCCTGTGATATACAGGTGGTGGGGCTTGATAATCTAATAGTCTCTTCTGGCCTTAAACTCTATGAATCTATTTGAACCTCTGGTGTGTGCAAAAACAGAACAAAACTGAGAAGAACCACAAGAATTTGATGTCACATGATTTTTTTTAAAAAGCATCAAATGACCTCCAAGTTCAACTGTAGTAATCTTGTGGGTGGGGTTAACACCATAGACAGTGAGTTCTAGAGACGTCCCAGGGGAGCCAACAGAAACAGAGTATAGGTTTTTAAGAGCAGCCCTTCCTGTTTCCTGTTTCGATGGCAGCAGAGCTCCTAGAAGGACTGGTAAGAGGCCCAGGGAGCTAGGTATGGAGAATCCAGAAACATCCATGCCTAAGAAGAAATTATATCATTAACTATCCATAGATGAATAGAACAGGGATGTTTAGCTAGAGGCGTTCAGGTTATTTCTTTGTTTCGGTTCCTGGCTCTCTTGTGAACCTTCCTCTGCACCTTAAATCCATTGTTCTGACTTTGTTACATAAACACAAGGAGAAACTGTCCTCTCTGGGCTCTGTGGCCATCAGACCACTCTTACAACTCCTTATATACAAGCCCAGAATTATCCCTTGAAGACACCCAGCCTCCCAATAACAGGGCTCAGACACCATACTCCAGATCATCCAGTTTAGGTCCCTTGGTTTCAGACCACCCAGATAGTAACTGTGTGAATCTCACAGACTCTGTTTGCCCAGGATCGCATGGGGGGTCTGGTCTGTGTTTGGCCAAATGCAAAGAATGATGCCCAAAATGCTTTCCATCCTCCTAGTCCCAATCTGTCATCTTGAACGGAGCTATTCATTTCAGCTGCACCCAGGCACACAATCCCCAACAATAAAGGCAAGACAGCAAGCTTAGCTGTGTTGTTCAGGATGGGAACTTTAGCCATCTTTCAGCCAACCAATGAGCAGGATCTATCCACCCTCTCAGCATACCCGTGACTGAGTAGCATCTGATGTGTAAAATCATAGCTTTTAAAGGCCAAAAGAAACAACTAGGTTTAGTGTGACCTCTCCTGTACAACTCAGGTTGGACAATCTCACCCAGTTACTCCTGAAATGAGCCCATAATTTGTCTTTGACTAAAGCACATCTTCCAAAAAGGCATCCAGCCCTGATTTCAAAACATGGAGGGTCCACCACTTCCTTTTATTCCAGTAGAGTCCAGCACTGTTTTTGTAAAAAATGTGCCTTATTTCTACTCTGACTATTTCTGGCTTCAGCTTGAAGTTATTGGTTCTTGTTCTACCTTCCTCCATTGAATTAAAGAGCCCTTTGGTCCTCAGTGTTTTCTCCCTGTCAAGGTACTTAGACATCACAATCCAGTCCCCAGTCTTCTTTTTAATAAGATAAACGGACTGAGCTCCTGAAGTTTGTCACTGGAAGGCATTCTTTCCAGGCAGGGGTCATCCTCACAGCTCTTTTCCAGGCCATTTCCAACAATTGGTGTAATCCGCTCTAACTGGGCCAATTCCTACTGAAATCTATGAACATTTTGCCACAGACTTCAGTGGGAGCAGAATTTGGTTGGCTGACTCTGACTGTGTAAACTACATGCCAAGATGCCGTGGTGTTAAAACCTTTCTCAGAATGAGGTGAGGAGGAAACCAGAAGAAGACATCAGTCATACCGACTGGGACTCCCTCTGTCTCCATGTCCCCTCTCTGCAATAGGTCTACACCGTAAGTTGTTTAGATCCCTCTTGGAAAAGGAAACACAACGATGATATTTATTCCTTAGATGTTGAAGACAAATCAAAGAACCTGATTGAAGCCGCAGCCCAATAATATCTTTGAAAGCCAAAGCTTCTGAATTGAGAGCAGAACAATGGTGCCCTGCCTGAATGTACTTAAGCAGTCAGTAGCTGTGACCCACAGGGACTGGACTCTCCCTGTTATGGTTTCAGTTCTTTGTTTGTGGAACTCTTGAAAGATTTGCAATTTAAGAAAGAAAAATCTGGGCATGGTCACTATTTTTAGATTTGTTTACAAGACGCTGCCAAGGCTACTGAGGCTGTGTCCTGGACCGTAACTGTGTGTTCCAGTCATGCAGCAAAAATAGAGAAGCCATCCTGGACGGATGTCTGACCATTACAGTCATCAAACCAGGCCAAACACTTGCTGCTGTCTATTGTTTCTGTCTCTCTTGGGGGTTTGTCCTGCTGCCCATCACTTGTAGTATCTGGATGCCTTCCAGCTAAAAATCAATAGCACAGTTCCCAGTGGACTTAATGGAGTCTAAGGATATATGTTCTATCTACAGAGCACACTAAGCCTGGGGTCTTGAGCCCAAGCCCCACCCTCTGTCCACACATACAAGCACTCAGGACCTAGGTCCTAGGACTCTGCTAATGGGGTAGGTCACAGCCTGAATCCTGCTGTGACTTGGGGCCAA
>ML685818.1:235467-256679 GCA_007922175.1 Pelusios castaneus | reverse complement strand
GGGTCGCTAATCTGCCCAACAACAGTAACCCACCCTCAGCAGGTCTCAGAGACAGCCTTTTCAGGCATATGGGTTACACCAGAACAGGTATTAATGGTTATTACCTTTTGTCTTGCTGCAGTGGCTAGAGGTCCTGAGATCAGGGCCCACTGTGCTAGGTGCTGTACAAATAAAGGGTGAGAGACAATCCCTACCCCTGAAGCTTGCAGTTGAAATAGACTAGACATACCATAAGTGGGACAACGGAAGTATCATCCCCATTGTACAGACAGTGCATTGACACCCCGAGAGTGATTACACTGGGGTCAGCTCAGACATGGAGAACTCTGCTCAGAACTCCTCAGTCCCAATCCAGTGCTGTAATCACAAAGTGATTCATCCTCGCTGGGTTCACTGCCGGGGCTGTTGGTGCTCTGGGATTAGCGCGGAACTCTGCGTTGGCATCATTCATGTTACTAGAGCCTGGCAGGCCAATAGACTGTCAAGAGAGAAGAAATGACATTGCTCTGTTGGATCAGTTCAAAACACCATCCCATATGCTGCCGCGCAGTGACCATTGGGTGCCCCTGGTGGTATGTGGGATGCTGGTATTGTAACCCGGCTATGTGGTATGAGTGTCTTTAATCCGGTGGAAGGATTGCACTGAGTCATGAAATTGCTTTTAGTCTTGCATCGTGGGATGGGAGTGAATGGAGTCTAATTCAGGGGTGGGTCGGGGGCCAGCACAGCGGTGGGCTTGGCGGCAGAGAGCCGGCCCCGGGGAGCCAGTGATTGCGGCAGCACAGCAGCGGAGATCTGGTCCTGGAACCAGCCGGAGCCAGCTGGAGAGCGGACTGGGAGTCATGGCGGGCTGTACAGAGCCCTCAGATGGGCCATATTTTGCTCACCCCTGGTCTAATCTAAGACAGGATGAAGTGATGGCGGGGAGAGAGAGGCTGGGACAGGTAACCCTTAGGCCGTCTGGGAGCTGTGTGCTAAGTCACCCAGAGCATCGTTTGTGGAACTAGTCGAGAATGACATTACAGAGCTGGGACCCCTGTTCGTGTCACATTTGCCATGGACTCCCTTGAGACTTCCTCCTGTGAAATAACAGAGTCAAGAGCCATTAGCCCCTTTCGAACACCAGCAATTCAAAGGCTTCCTCAGCCATGGGTTTTTCTCAGTCCCTCGCATCCACTGTCCTTTCTCCTGAGCTAGTTTCAGGCCCCCTCTGGATCCAGGGGTTGCTTCACAACAGCAATGTAGTACTGTGCAGGGGTGAGCAGTTCAGCCCAAAGCCTGAAGCTCAGCAGCGTCAGCAGCTCACCTGGAGATGTGTCCATCCCCTTGGGTTACTGCTTCCTCACAACATCACGGTGGCACGTGGCCTCGGTCCTGTTTCCAGCAGACAAGTGTCCACACTTCAGAACTCCACTGCCACCAGTGAGGTCCTGATGCCACCGCAGAGGCTGCACTGGAAATACCTTTGTAAATGGAGAGATACGGGTGGCCAGGTGGGTGGAACTGAATGGTCCCAAACCCAGCCGCAAGCCAACGTAATCCTGCCGGGACAGGGTTTGAGACACATTGTCAGGGCAGAGTCTGTGGATAAATAGAAGACAGGCGACACCACTTTGAAGAATATTTCTTATCTGTCTGATGTTAGTACCCAGGAAGCTCACTCACGGATCAGGAGTATATGGTGCTGTACAATTCAGTGTTGATAAATACAAAGTAATGCACATTGGCATACGTAATCCCAACTATACCTACAATATGATGGGGTCTAAATTAGCTGTTAGCACTGAAGAGAGAGATCTCGGAGTCATGCTGGATTGATCTCTTGAAATGTCCTTCAATGCGCAATGGCATTTAAAAAAAAACAAACTAAGGGTGTGTCTACACTGGCAACTTAGGTTGACTTAAGGACACTTAAATTTACTTACACAAAGCCGCGTCCACACTGGGCTTTTATTAAGTCGATTTAATAACACCACCTCTGGAGGTCGACTTAAGGCATAAGTCAACTTCTTAAGTTGACTTAAAGCCAGTGTGGACGGGGAATAGCGCTAAGTCGACCTTATTAAGTTGACTTAACAGAGTCGCCTTAACTTTACAAGTGTAGACATAGCCTCAGAGTGTTATGAACCTTTAGGAAAGGGATAGATAATAAAACAAAAACTATTATAATGCTACTGTATCCAATGGTAGGCCCACACCTGGAACACAACCTGCAGTTCTGGTCACCCCACCACAGAAAAGATATATTAGAATTGGAAAAGGTACAGAGAAGGGCAATCAAAATTATTTGGGGTATGGAACAGCTTCCTTATGATTAAAAGGATTGGGACAGTTCAGCTTGGAAAAGAGGCGACTGAGGAGGGCTATGATAGACATCTATAAAATCATGAATGGTGTGGAGAAAGTGAATAGAGAACTGTTATTTACCCCTTCATATAAGACATGAATCAGGGGTCACGCAATGAAATGAATAGGCAGCAGATTTAAATGAACAAAAGGAAGTACTTCTTCTTACACCACACACTCAAACTGTGGAACATGCTGCCAGGGGAGGTTGTGAAGGCCCAAAGTATAACTGGGTTCACAAAAGAAGGAGAGGAGTCCATGGAGGATAGATCCAGCAATGGCTATTAGCCAGGATGGCCAGGAATGCAACCCCATAATCCAGGTGTCCCTAAACCTTCAACTGCCAGAATCTGGGAGAGGGCAACAGAATTGCTCAAAATCTCCCTGTCCCATGTGAAGCATCCAGCATTGGCTATTGTCAGAAGACAGGATGTTGGGCAAGACGTACCATTGGTCTTGCCCAGTATGGCCGTTCTTATGTTCTTTCAATCATGCTAATTCTGATTCCCATCCATAGCTCACATCTCAGTATCAAAACCTGACTTGCATAAAATTTTCAAACTCCGTATGTTAATCAGTAATTCTGTGTATGATACTAATACATTTCTTTGTGGCTCTCCCCAGCCCCATGTACTCTGTATTTATAACAGTTACCCTTGCTCCATTACTGTAATGAATGAAATATCCAAATACTCCTGCAGTCTCCCCTCTCTGGAAACACCCACTCACAAGCCTGACTACCCAGCTCCATTACTCTACTATCCTTCTGAGCTGGTGCCAAAATGACTCATGTTTCCTGAGTGAGCAAAACAAACAAGGAGTCCTGGGGCACTTTTTTAAAGACTAACAAATTTATTTATCACATGAACTTTCTTGGGAGAAAATCCCACTTCTTCAGATACTTTGAAGATTGGGAACTTACAGAATGGGTGGTAAATTTTCCAAGTTCTCACCTGCAGCCTCCAGAATTTCTGTTGGAGTGCTGACCCAAATCCCACCCCATCAGGTCAAGCAGAAAGCTCTGCTTCAGAAAACTCCCACAAAAGAGTCAGTGGGGCACATTTCATGCAGGTATCAAAGGCATCTGCTAAGCAAAGAGTGACAGCTGTTCCATTGAGTCGTACAGAACACATCAATAAAGCCCTGTAAAGCCATGGCTATAATCCGCAGATGGATGTGGATATCTGCGGACCATCTCTTACAGATGCAGATCGGATGCGGATCCACATATTTGTATCTATGCAGGGCTCTACAAATCAGTTTAAATGACCCCCTAACCCCACTGTGATGAGCACCTCACATCTTTTGCCAGTTGATACAGCTTCCATCACATCTTCCCAGCAGCCACACAACTAATTTGGTCGCGGCATAACACAACGGACCCTGTTTTCCCAAATAAACCCTGCCCCTTTGGGCAGCCCACTGCATCATGTAATCCCAGCAATGGGGCTGTGTGAAGGCAGGGGTTTAAATGGATAGCAAAGCAACAGCTGCCAAAAGGAATGGGGGTCTCCACCCTGTTCCCAAAGAGGCTGATGCAAAGGGGCAGCTAGGGGATGGTGACAGGATCTGCATTGATGGCCCTAAGCCACCACAGAGGTATATCAGCCACCATTCCGGCCCAGTGGCTGTAAGAGAGGAAGATAAGAAGGACTTCCCAGTGGTGAGGGTGCGAAATACAGGTTTCCTGGGTGGCAGCTGACTAGTCAGCTGGTCTCTCTAGGTACGTCTAGATTTGCACCTTAGGTCAACTTAAGGACACTTAAGTCAACCTCCAGAATGCTGCGTCCACACTGGGCGCTTATTAAGTCGATTTAAGCGCTTCCTTAAGTCAACTTAATACCACCACCTCTGAAGGTCGATTTAAGGCTTAAGTCGACCTTATTAAGTCAACTTAAAGCCAGTGTGGGTGGGTATGTCTACACTCCAGGCTCTGTTAAGTCGACGTAACAAGGTCGATTTAAGTCAACTTTAAGTGTAGACGCTCCATTAAGTCGACCTTGTTAAGTCGACTTAACAGAGCCTGTAGTGTAGACATAGTCTGTGCCTTGGCTCCCACCTGTCAGAGAGGGAATGTTTCATTCGCCTTCTGCGCTGGTGTGTTCTGAGAATAAATACATTAACGCCTGGGAGAGGCTCACATATGACAGTGATGGGGACAGGACAGGAACCACAGAGAGAAAGAAAACGAGCAAAGGGAAGCGTGGGCTGAGTGTGAAAAAATGATTTCTATCAGTGAGACCCACTGGACTGTGGAACAGGCTCCCAAGGGGAGTCCTGGAGGTTTGCTCGCTTGACATATGTCTGTGCAGTAATCATGTTTTGGGATCTGACCCAAAGCCTCCTAAAATTGGGGGAGTTTTTCTATTGACTCCAGCAGGCTTTGGATCAGGCTCAGGGTCTTGTCCATCTAGCATCTACAACTACCACTCAGATCTCTCCTCCACAGCCCACACACCTTCCACTTGAAGGGAGCATCAGGCATATGATATATAGTTCTAGCCTCATCTAGTAGAGGGCCATGAAACATACACGTCAGCCAACTACAATACATGTCCAAACAAACCACAGGCGTACTGGATTTTCCCCAACATTACCCTCTGTTCTAATTTGTAAGCCCTATTTTCTGTGTCTCCCGCGTGCAATAACACACTCGTATCTCAGCAAACATCTTGGTTTCGATCCAGTATTGGTCCTCCTTCTCTTTGTCCATATTATCAATGGGGCTGAACGTTCCCAGCAGCAGGGATGTGACCAGAAAACGCTTATCTGTGGGAGCGCTCCCTTCTCTAGCACATGGACACCAGGCTGATGGCTTTAAGCATTGGTGGATCTGGATTTAGATTGTAGGTTGTCCAGAGCTGGGCTCTTTTCTTTACACCTGCCTGTAAAGTGCCCAGTCACTCTCAGTGCCAGGCAGCGAATCCATCACAATAAAGGCCTTCTTACACGGCCCTCCCAAAGAATAACAGCACATTGGCAGCTATTTCCTTGCTCTTCTGGGAGCTCAGGAGAAACATATGAGCCAAGATAGCTTCAGGTTAAAAGTCATCCTCCTAATTTCTCAAAATGCTGCTGAAAAGATCAGGTCTTGCTGCCCTTCCCGTTGATTTTCCTTCCTTTCCATCTGCTCTCCATCTAACGAAGGCCCCTGTGGTCCTCATTAAGCCTCCGAACATTGCACTGCTCTCATCGTTGTGACGGGGCTAATGCTTCCTAAACCAATTTAGGTGGCATGAATCCATGTCCTCCAGCTACGCTTGTGATCAAACCAAGCTTTGTCCTACCCCCCTGTGCTTCCTTTCACCATTCCGTTTTCCAAGGCTGGCAGGTGTGCTCACTAATTAACCCTCCCATCGCCGCACCGAGGCTGGTAATCGCGACGCTGCACGCCTGACAGATGGGGAAAGTGACAGACAGAGCAACATCTGCCCCCTCCCATGGAAACATCCATTCCAGCTTCCCCTCAGGTGGAGGGGTTTGAGGTGGCTGGGCCTCATCCCTGCCCTGCAGAGCACAAGATAGATGTGGAAAGGCAATGCAGGATTCTCATGCAGATGTTCCCAGGACCAAGGGTGGGGAAATGTCTTTTTTGTTTTTTAATTCACCTTATCCTATTTTTCTTCCCATTCTGCTTTCCCCAGTGTCCCTGCCCCTTACTCCCTCTCTTCTCTAGTCTCACTCCTTCAAGAGGGACCAGATCAAGCCCCAGCCACAGCTCATAAATCAACCCCTTTCCCAGTGCACTGTGGCCCCACCCCTCCTTGAGTTTCTGGATTAAGAAGAAGCAAGCTGTTCACAGGAGCCAATGTGGCAGGCTGCCTGCAGACTCAGGCAGGCATGAGTTACAGCCATGTCACACTATCAGGCTTTACTTTGCATCTGTGAGGGTTGTGAACAGGTGGGTTTTTTTTAAAAAAAGCCAAGAGCTGGAATTCTGATTTCATCCTGTGACTCCAGGAGCTGGTGCTTGAGGCATGTGTAGATAGATAGATAGATAGATAGATGATAACACACCCTCCCCACCACCAGCTGCCAGCTTCCAGCCCTGCAGGGACTGTCGCAGAAGCGTCTGCTTCCTCCGCTTTACCCCACCACTGTGCCTCAGCCCTAACTAAGGGGTGCGAAAGTCATTGGCTCCTTGTATCTGCAGCACCGAGGGCCAGTTGCCGTGGCTGCGGACCCCTTTTGACTGATAGATGCTGATGACCCAGTGAAGAAGGCTGCACGGCCAACTACCAATCGCTCCCACTGTCTGAGGCAAATAGCTGTCTAGCGGCAAGTTAATATCTCTCTCGGCCACTATGAAGGCTTCATTACTTGCTCCCTGCATTAGGAGAATCATCGCTGCTGCCCGTAGTGATAGGGAGGTGTTAGTACCGTTCCACAAGGCACTGGTGAGACCACATCTAGGATACTGTGTGCACTTCTGGTCCCTCGTGTGTAAGGAAGATGAATTCAGGGCGGAACAGGTGCAGAGAAGGGCTACAAGGGTGATCCGCAGAGTGGAAAACCTGCCTTATGAGATGAGCCTCAAAGGCTATGTCTACACTTGCAACTTAGGTCAACTTCACGATGCTTAAGTCGACCTACACAAAGCTGCGTCCACACCAGGCGCTTATCAAGTAGACTTAAGCGCGTCCTTAAGTCGCTTTAATAACTACCACTCTTTAGGTCGACTGAATGCCTAAGTCGATTTGTTAAGTCGACTTAAAGCCCGTGTGGACGTCCTAAGTTGACCTAATTGGCCTCCAGGCCGGGGATGGGCTGGGGAGAAGGGAGCATGGCTCGGGGGAGATGGGGCTGGGAAGAAGGGAGCCGCTGCTTGGGGGAGATGGGGCTCGGGGGAAGGGAGACCCGCGGCTGGGGAGATGGGTTGCCGGCTCTTGCATGACAGAAGAGCCCCAGCTGCAGGGAAACCCCTGCCCTGGTGCGGCAGGGATTTCCCCATGGCTGGAGCCCCAGGGCTGCGGGGGTTTCCCCGCGGCTGGGGCTCTTCTGCCACACAGGAGCCAGCAAACCCGCATGGCTGGAGCCCCGGCACAGTTGGGGTTCGCTGGGGCTCCTCTGCTGCATGGGAACCAGCAACCCTGCACTGCTGGAGCCCCAGTGCGGCGGCGTTTCCCCTGCGGCTGGGGCTCCTCTCTCACAAGGGAGCCGGAACCCATCTCCACCGCCACAGCTCTCCCTTCCCCCAAGCCCCATCTCCCCTGAGCCCATCTTCCCTGAGCTGTGGCTCCCTTCTCCCCAGCCCGATCTTCCCCTCCGCGGCTCTCCTCCGTCGACCTCACACCTGCCAGTGTGGATGCAGGCAGTCGACTGTGTAGATGCTCTAAAGTCGATTCAACTTAGCTTAACAAGTGTAGACACAGCCTGAGAGCCTGGCTTGTTTAGCCTAACCAAACAGAGGCTGAGGGGAGATATGATTGTTCTCTACAAATACATCAGAGGGATAAACACTAGGGAGGAAGAGGAATTATTTGAGTACAGCACCAATGTGGACACAAGAACTAACAGATATAAACTGGCCAGCGGAAAGTGTAGACCTGAAATTAGACACAGGTTTCTATCCATCAGAGGAGTGATGTTCTGGAATAGCTTTCTAGGGGGAGCAGTGGGGGCAAAAAACCTAGCTAGTTTCAAAACTGTTTGATAAATGTATGGAGGGGATGGGATGATGGGATGGCCTAGTTCGGCAGTTGACTGATTTTTGAGTACTGGTGGTGACCTATGCCAGTGACCTGAGAAGGGAGGGTAGATATGGTAGATTCTGAATTACTACAGCAAATTCTTTCTTCAGTGTCTGACTGATGATTCTTGCCCACATGGTCAGGGTTTAACTGATCACCATATTGGGGTCGGGAAGGAATTTCCCCCCAGGCAGATTGACAAAGACTTGGAGGGAAGGGGGTTGACCTTCCTCTGTAGTATGGGGCACAGCTCATTTGCTGGTGGATTCTCTGTACCTTGAAGTCTTTAAATCATAATTTGAGGATTTTAATAACTCAGTCATAGGTTAGAGGTTTAATACAGGAGTGGGTGGAAGGTTCTGTGGCCTGCGTTGTGCAGGAGGTCAGACGAGATGATCATATTGGTTCCTTCTGACCTTAGAGTCTATGACTCTATGTCAAAACTCTACCGACAGCACTCACTGGACCTTAGGGGCTACCTCTGTAATCCGAGGGGATGAGACATGGGGCTTAGGGACCAACACAGGGCATTGGCTAATGTGGATGCTCCCTAGGCTCCATGCTGATGTGCTACCAGTTGGTTTCTGGTTTGCATCTTCCTCTCAAACTTCATTTTGTGCTGTCCTTACAGTAATGCTCTCTAGCACCTGTCTTCAGTGGTACTTCGAACTCCTACCTGAGATCCCGGCCTCCCTGTGACAGGTGTTGTATGGACACCTACTAAGAAACAGGCTCTTCCCTGAAGAGCTTCCAATCCAAGTTGGCAAGACAGACAAAGAGTGGAAGGACGGCGTGTAATCCCCATTTATAGATGGGGAATTGAGGCACACAGAGATTGTGTCACAGCAGTCTGTGTCAAAGCCAGGAATCAAACCATTCCCCATGGGTCCCAGTCTGGGTCCATGGCCGCAAGTGTCATTAACCTCCTTACAAAGAGGAAACCCCTGGCGCAAAGTGGCTCAGTGACTCTCCTGAGGTCAAAGCTGAGGGCAGAACTCCAGCGCCCTAACCAGTAGCTGAAGCTATTCCTCTGATTTCCCATGTGACCCATAGGAGGGGGCGGGTGGTGGATATCTCCTGCTTCGCGCTTTGGAGCTGTCGTTGTACAATAGGCAACATCTCACAGCTACTGGAGATCCGGGTCTGGCGACTTAGCCAAAGAAAACAAATGATTGAGGAAATTGTAATGAGTGGCCTGGAAGTTATTTTAAATCTTTCCCTGGCTGGAAACGCAGAAAACAACACAGAAGGCACCTGCAGAACATGACCGCCTTAAATCCCAGGGGGGGCTGGGAAACTGGCTGGAAAAACAGAGCTGTCGGGGAAATAGCTACAGTGGCATAATTTCACTTCCTCTGAGTTGAGGGGCGCCAATGGGCTGTGGGTATGGCTGGGGTGGGGCGTGGCACCCTCAGAGCCATGGCAATTGTCCAGCTGACATGATCCACATTAGCTTCCTCTAGATACCCCTCTCCACCCAGAGATGGCTCTGGAGTGGCCATATTGGAGGGCTGGAGGTTCTGGCAGATCTGGGGGCGGCTGGGAAAAGGCACTCAATCCATGCCTCTCCCAGCCACCATGGCCCCATCACATCCTGGGGTGGTTCTGTTGACTCCGGAGGCTGCCTGCACTAGCTCTGAACTCCCCTGGCCTCGGAGGAAGTGGCGTTGTTGCGATCCAATATCCTGAGACTGTCGAGTGCTGTAAAGTGCAGTTATAATGCAGTTAGAGTCTGAACGCTTGGGGGCAGAGGCCAGGACTGGGTGGTGCCAGGCATATTTCTGGGTGCCCAGTGAATCACAGTAATGGGGGCTCATGGGAGTTCATGGACTGATTGGCCGTGTGAATGAACAGTGTGGGGAAGAAGAGCATATAAACTAGGGAACGATCGGCTGACTCTGTGCACCAGGAGGGTGACACGCGGCAAAGGAGCCTCATCCAAGCAGGGAGAGAGGAAGAATCTATTGGCTCACATTACAAAAACCCATACACATTAGCAAGTGCGTCATTAGCATTTCAGGCTATCCAGGGAGTATTCCAGGCCCCGAATGGTGCTGGAGGAGGTCGTGGCAGCTGGGATGGGAGCCCATCAACATCCCAGCAGCTGAGGAGCAATCGGCATGTGCTCATAGACTCATAGACTTTAAGGTCAGAAGGGACCAGTACGATCATCTAGTCTGACCTCCTGCAAAATGCAGGCCTCAAGACCTCACCCACCCACTCCTGCAATAGGCCACCAACCTATGACTGAGTTATTTACCTCCTTAAATAATGATTTAAGGACTTTAAGATACAGAGGCTGAGCTGGGAGGCTTCTTGGCTGCCTGAAATGGGAAGATAAGAGGCTGACAACTCAGGGTACGTCTACCATGCCCCCAGAGGCGTGAGTGCCGCGTGGGGAGGTAGCGTCACAGCAGCTTATCTAACTAGCTCCAGCACAGAGAGCAAGGAAGTCGCAGCAGCATAGATGGTCGCATGGGCTAGCTGCCCAAGTTCAGACCCAGGCTCCTGGGTGGGTTTGTACAGCTGCAGCGTCATTGGCACTCATGCCAGCTCGCTCACAGCTATCTCAGGTGGCTCTAAGCACGCTGAAGTCAACACTTCCAATTGCAGTGTAGACGTGCCCTGAGACTTGAGGGGGAGGGGTGCATCGGGTGGCGTGGCTTTCTCTTGTTGGTGTTTAAGCTTCTCTCCTCCCACGAGCCACTCAGTCCTGTTGGACCAAATTCAGATCCGGTGTGAACAGCTGCCAGTCAAGTGAAGTCAGTTCTCCTCTCACCAGGCCCTTCCTGTCTTTGTATCCCACCTCAGGAATGTTGCTGCGCCCGGTTTCCAAGTAGTCACATCTTTCAACAGAACCGGGATAATAAAAGCAGATTCATTGACCAAGGCAGTCCCGTTTGAGCAACCTCAACAAAGTCCATTGTCTGGCAGTGCAGCCTAGTGGGTAGTACCCTGAGACCTGGAGACCTGTGCTCTATTCCCAGTGCTGCCCTGCAGGGTGGTCTTGGGCAAGCACTTTGCGGCTGCATGCCTCAGTTTCTGCATCTGTGAAATGGGGTTAATGATACTGCCCTCATTTGTAAAGCACTATGAGATCTATGAATAAGAGCTACATCTGTATTAATATTATTACATCCACAGGCAACCATTGGAACCTCGGGGGACTCTTGAGGTGAGGGCGCATTCCCAGGAGCTAAGAGGATGTAACACAGCCCAAAGGGACATATAGCACACACAAGTTGCTAGCAAATGTAGAGCTATCCCCAGTATTTGGAGTTGGCTACGATTTCTCTCCCCCTCAATTTGCACCTGGGCTGAATATTTCAGAGGCTCACATATGCTCAGAGCAGGTGACGAATTCAATGTGCTTTGATTCGCTTTTCAGGCTCCTCTTTAGGTTCAGTGGCTCTGCAGAGTTTATCCTGTAGGAGTTTTGTTCTCATATGGACTAAAGGAATGGAATTAAATTGTGTGGGCAGAGAGCAGGGATGCAGTCTGGAGAGGACAGAGCTGACTAATGTGGAACAATGGCCCTAGGGGATAGGAAATAGGATATAGTGCAGAATAGCTCTAAGTTAATTAGGGCCCTAAATACTCTAGGCCTAAGTGACTCGCCCAGGTCATGCAGGACGTCTGTGGCAGGGAAGGGAATTGGAGCCAGGTCTCTGGAGTCCCAGGTTCATCTCCTAATCACTGAACCATGCTTCCTCCCAATTAGGGACAGGTTCGCTTATGGAAGTGCATGGATTTACCCCTTCCTGTTACAGCTGGGCTGGCTATGCCCCAGCACAGTCACCCGAAACAGGCAGGCAGAGCCAGATTAAGGGGCCCTGCGCTACCCACTTTTGTGGGGCCCACAGCATGGGACCTCAGCCCCCCCCCCACCATGGACTCCCTTCACCTGGGGCCATGGCCCCCACCATGGAGGCCTGGGGGCTGAGCAAGTCATGGCCCTGGGGCCAGAGGCCACAACCAGCCGCACCACTCCCACCCCCAGACTGGCTGATCTGCCCCAGGGGGCCGCTGCGCTCTGGGGGCAGGGCCGGCCAGCTGGCATGCAGAGCAGCCTCCAGCGTGGCCCTCTAGGTCCCGCAGCGCTGTTGGACCACGCCACTCAGGCTGCTGTGGCTGTCCTCCTGGGCGGCCTGGAGAGCTGTGCTAGAGGCCGCTCTGCATGCCAGCCAGCTGGCTCCACCCCCAGAGAGCCGCGCAGCCATGTGCCCGCCACCGCCCCCCCACCCCCCGACCTGCCTGCCTGGGAGTGGGGCAGGAGAGTCATGGCCAGCTGCAGCCTCTGGCCCTCAGGCTCTGCCCTCTCAGCACCCACACCCCAGCCCGGCTGGTAGAGTTGGATAAGAGGTTTTAGGGGTCACCGTCCAGGGGACCCCCTTCACGCCAGGGCCCAGGGCTGCAGCCCCTATAGCTCCTGCATTAATCTGGCCCTGCAAGCAGGCATTAAATCTACCTCCCACTCTCCCTCAGGATTTCCGAGGGGATTAGGGCCAGTTTGTGTCGTGAAGATTGCTGAGAACCATTGAACCAAATGGGAAACCCTCTATATAAGGGAAACTGCTTTGAGCTGGAAGGTGGGGAGTGGCACCCCCAACCCCCTGCACTCTTAGTTACAGCACCTAGGGTTAGAGTAGCTTTCATCTCTGCCAGGGCCTCTGTGCTGACTCAGTCCATCTCCTGTCCATGCCCAGTGCCCACCTCCACCCTAGCTGACCAATGCCACCGTTTGGGGCTGTGCTCACTGGCAGCAGCCCCCTGACAGACAAGAAGCTGCAGATGCCTTCTACACGCCTCCCCCCCCCCCCAACACACACACGCTCCCTTGGACTCTAGTGTCAGGGGCCTGTCCCAACTTCAGGGGGAGTCTTTTCATTGTTCCTTTGACTGGACCGGGCTTTGGGATGGCCCTTGTTCAGGGGATAGAAATGGGGGGGGGGGCAATACAGGGCAAACTGTGGGAGGTCAAGTGACCTAAAGATAGAAATGACACACACCAGCTGACTTGTGTAGCTGCAAAGATTTAATCTTGGACCGAAGCAAATCCTGGAAACAGCAACGAAACATGACTGAAGGAAACAGCTCTGCACTGCCAGAAAGCAGATCAGGATGTGCCTGAGTGGCTAGAGGAAGCCTGTGAAAAGATGAGGGCATTAATCAGGCATGTGTTTGAGGAGGGGGCGGAGGCCAGGCAGACTACCCTTCCTCCACGGGTAACAACAGTTCACATGGCCAGACTCCTTAAGAAGGAACGGTTGGCAGCCCTGTGCCCGACCCACAAGGTACGCCTGCCCCCCAGCCGATAAGATCAAAATTAAAGATGGGAACGTTGAGGTCCCGAAGCCATGACAAGTCTAAAGGAGGGCTGCAGTACAATATCAAAGCCAATAATGGCTTGTCTGGCTACCACTGCCGGGAATTTGCCAACAGTAAATGGAAAGGTCTTAAATCAAATCTAAACACATAAGGAACAAGGAGACCCGGGTCTGTCATCTGGACAGGTTGAAGTCACAGAGGACATGAGGAATGAGCTTTACTGAGATTAAAAACCCTACTTAGCTTCAATTTGATTTAGGTTTGAAGTCTTTGGGGAAGGGACTGGGGTGTTCGATCTCTCTCTAGAGATCCTAGCACACCCGGGGACAGAATTATCAAATGTGGGTGTCTAAAAAGTCGGGGTTGGCAGCAGTGGCAGACATTGGACTGGGAAAAAGCTATTCCTGGTTCTGCCACTGAGTTGCTGACTGGCCTTGGGTAAGTCACCTCACCTGTCTGTGTCTTTGTCACCTTTCCTATCCTTTATTTGTCTTGCCAAATTGGACTGTAAGTTCTATGGGGCCAGGGATGTCTTTCACGAGGTGTTTGTTCAGCACTAGGATCTTGCTTGGTGCCTCTTGGCACTGGTGGAATACAAATAATAATAAAGTTGTGCCCCTAAATAAAAGTGGCCCGGTTTTCAAAGATGCTGCTCATCCGACTCTCCTCAGGCAGCAGAAGCTGCAGATGTCCTGAAAGTCTGACCATTTCTTCAGACGCCTAACCAGGGAGTCCCAGACCTAACTTTAGGCACCTAAGCTTGAAAATGTTCACGCTACAAATAGTAACATATGTCACCCTAACCTCTCGCAGTGCATGGGGAACAGAATTAAAATACATTTGTAACACAAGAAGAGAAGCGACCTTACCTCTGCTTTGAATGTCTCCTTTCTTTGGCCCGGGCTGTGAATTTCCTTTGCCATAGCCCGTCCCCTCAGGTTTGCTCCTACAGAAACAGATGCCAGCATCCCTCCTGTTGCTGGAAATACTGAAACAGTGACGGGTGTTCCTGAAATGTTTGGAGAATTCAGTTTCCCATGCTGAACATTTCGTTAGTGATCTAAAACTAGAACAAACCACTGCTGTTTTCCTTTAAAACAATCCTGGATTGAAAGGGGTGTAAGCAAGTACAGGGCTACTGAATGCAACAGACTGTCCTTGTTTACTTTTTGGTGTGCTATTTATAGGATGCTAGTGTCTAGTCTAGTGGATAGTTGTATTCTCAGATCTGCCACTGCCCCGCTGGCTGACCATGGGCAAGTCACTGCTCTGTGCCTCAGTTTCCCCTCTCACATTCTTTCTGTCTTGTCTATTTAGGGCATGGGCTTTTCAGGGCAGGAACAGTATCTCATTGTGCTTGTACAGTGTTCAGCACAACAGCACCAAGTTCGCTGTTAGGGCCTTCAGAATTACTGTAGTGCTATTAACTGCAGAATGGGGAGCTCCCTAGGTGTTGTCTGAACACATAGTAAAATAATATCCCGCTCCCAGGAAAGGAATCCCAGAAAGGATGGGTAACTACCACTCAAACACTGCAGAAATACAAAAGAAGCCTTTGGCAATGATAGATACTCTAGAAACAGAACAGGAGACGAATGATGTAACTCGCACGCCCTGTGCAGGCTTATTGGCTTTATTTCAAATACCTCCCCATGGGCAAGCTTATAAACCAGGAGCTGTCCCTGTTCTGAAGCTCCAGGCTCTTTAAACTGCTATCTGGAACCAGAGTGGATATGAATCTCCTCCCGTTTGCACCAGTACTAAAGCCGAAGCGTCTGTACTGAAGTCAGTGACTGGCGTTATCATGCTATAAAGCTAATTAAGAAACTTCCAACATCGATGTGGTGAAGCAATGACCATCATGGCCATGCTCAATACCATCAACATCATTGGAAAAACAAACCCCACACATTACATAACAAACTCCAATTGTACAAAGTGAGCAGAGAGAGGTAAAATACAAAGCACGATGCCTTTATCCCCAAGGTAAACAAGGAGATAGCGGCCAACCATGATGCTGTGGAAGGCACCTGCAATCCTCATCAAATTGGAGTGGTTACATGCTCTTACATTTTATGTGTAATAGGAAGAAAGAGTGAGGTGCAGTGGGTATCTGCTTCTGCGTAGTCTGGAAAAGAGGAGACTAAGAGGGGACATGACAACAGTTTTCAAGTTCCTAATAGGTGGTCATGAGGAGGAGGGAGAAAAATTGTTCTCCTTAACCACCAATGATAGGACAAGAAGCGATGGGCTTAAATTATGGCAAGGAAGGTTTAGGTTGGACATTAGGAAAAAATTCCTAACTGTCAGGGTGATTAACCACTGGAATAAGTTGCCTCGGCAGGTTGTGGAATCTCCATCATTGGAGGTTTTTAAGAGCAGGTCAGACAAACACCTGCCAGGGATGGTGTAAGAGGGTACGTGGTCCTGCCATGAGTGTGAGGGACTGGACTTGATGACCTCTCATGGTTCCTTCCATTTCTATGATTCCCATTGGCCACTCCAGCTATGCAGAGGGTCTCCCCCGACCCCTGGAGAAAACTGTTTATATGCACAAGGATGGTCTGGGAATCATCCATGGAGATCTCCTAGAAACTTTCATGGAGGTACTCTGCAATCCTTTGAGAAGTTTCGGGCGGGGGGGGGGGGTGCTGTTTTATTTCTTCTGCCACAGTAGAGCACTTTTCAACCTCACTTCAGTGTTAACTCTGCCAGCATCCCTGCAGTGCACAGAATAGCGGCATGAGGGTCATGTCTGTACCCAGATGCTGCCTTGCCAACTCTGTTGCTCTCGGGAGAGTAATATCACATAGGGTCACCTAGGGGAGAGGGTGGCCATTTCCATTACAAGTGCAATGCGGCAAACAATAGAGCATGTGATTCCCCGTCCCATGGCAATTTCTAGATCCCTCAGCTAGGGTATCCCTAACATGCTGGTGGTTTGGTTGAGATGGGAACAGCATTGATCCCCAAATCTGCAAATCCAGGGAGACTAGTACTAGGAGAGTTAGGGGGAGGTGGAGAGTTCCTGTGTTTTCTTGTGGGTGCAAACTCCTAGGTAGCGGCCCTCTGCAGTCGAAATTTCTGCAGCCAATACTCATCAGCTCAGCGCTGCATAACGATGCACTCAGTGCTTGTTTCCTGGGTCCAGAAACGGTAGTCCACCGTGTTCATCTGCTGCGCTACTGCAAGGAGCAAGCGGGAATTGTTTCATTCTGTCGCGAGGAGCAGGACTGCTTGAAGGGCATGGCGATGTTCCATGTGGCAGCCACCCTCACAGCTCTGGAAATACTGCAGGATAAGGCGTGATGCTCATAACAAGAGTGCACAGCTGGGTGGGATCCAGGCTTCTCAGGCTGTAGTAGATGTGTGGCTAAGCCAGGCTTTCAAGAAAAGGTGTGAAAAATTATGGCTTGTTTGTCCTGATATCAGGGTATGGAGGAAGGAAACTACATGATGGGAGGTCAAACCCATGTTCCCATTCCACCCTATGACAATGTGAAGCTTTGCAAGCCCTTCCCAAAACTTCCTGTGGCTAGTTGCATTGTGGGAGAGCTACCCACAGTGCACTGCGTTTGCATCACCGCACAGAGGATGCACTCCACTGACACAGTGAATGTGGGGTGGACACACCTCACCAACATAATTACTGCAGCGGCTGGATGTTGACAAATTAAGTTGACTTAACTTTGTCGTGTAGACGTGCCCTGTGTGATTTGTTCAGGATCACACAGGGAATCTGCCGTAGAACTTGGAACTGAACCCAGTCTCCGGAGCAGTAGCCCAATGCCGTACCTATGAAGTAAGTTTGGGGGGTCCGTTGTGACTACGCTGCAGTAACTCAAGCTGTTTTCAAAGATCTGCACCCCATCCAAACCAGAACCGCGGGCCCTCGTATAGTTTTGGATCCTACACAAAACCAGTGTGGTTCGGATCTGGGCATTCCGGGCTGGTGAAACAAACAAATAAACAACCCTGAAATTAGAAGGGGGTTGGACTGGGTTCAAAATCCTGCTCTGTGTCCATCTGTACTTACAAATACAATCTGGGAGAGGAAATTTCTTTTGATTATCCAGCGTGCTGCCACAGCAGCCAAGTGACCTTATAAGCCATAATATAATAAACAGGATACCTCTCTGGATCGAGGATGAAGCCTTGTTTGATTCAATTCCAAACATCACTGGATTTACTGTGATTACCACATTCAATGTAAATATTTTTTCTTCAAAGGAAGCAGGAAAACATGGGGAAATTTCCCAAGACTTGAGTTTTTTTCAAAGGATATAAAGATAAGACTTCGGGTCATCTGGTTTCATTATGTCAGTAGCTGCTGCCTAGTTAAATAACAGAACATGAATGCTAATAACTTTGGGGTTGATTTTCAAAAGGGCAGGATTCTGCAGTACCAAGACATGTGACTTTCAAAGGAATTTGTCCTTCACAGGAGCTTTCTGATGATCTCCCTCTTTATTTCTGTAGCTATCCACTCATTGTCAATTAAAAAAATCAATGTTCAAATAACTTTAAGCAATCTTCCATTTCTATTGATACCAGGTTTGTTTAAAACAGTTTGCTTTGGGGGGCTTTTTTCCCCACTAAGAAACCCAACCTAATGGTATTTTGGATATTTTATTGGGTTTTTCTGGTTTTATGAAAGGTATTATTTCGAAGTTCTATGAAGAATTTACATGGTCCTTTTACTTACACACATCTGACGAAGTGGGTTGCAACTGACGAAGTGGGTTACAGCCCATGGAAGTTTATGCTGAAGAAATGACTGGGAAAAGGGGAATGGTTAGTAGTTAGAATGCACTGTTGTTGCATGTTGATGAGATGGAAGAGTGTGGACTGTGAGTTCTTGGAAGGTTTCGTTTGCTGGAATATAGGAATTGCTGGAAGTGGGAAGGATACTTGTTAACAAGGACCTATAGAAAGCTGTTTACCTAATAATACTTTTAGTCTTTCGCCTTCAGAGTGTTGAACTCACTACGTGATTGTCTCTCATTCCAGCATGTGAGAGCTGCTGATCAATCCTACAAATGGGTGATTAATGTTCAATGATTTACTGAACATCAGTGTATGAATTTCTTACCCAGCAGAGGTAATTAGTCTGTTCTTCCAGTGGGAGACTCATTCCTAGTCTAAAAGTTATTAATGTCTCCCTGATATTCTAAAAGATCTTCAATCATTTTTTTCCTTTAAACACTTAAATATTTCCATTTCCTCCATGGTGTATACACTTCTCAACTATCTTTCTCCTCTTGGCTATCTTTGGCTATACAGAGAAATTAACTCAGATTAAGATAATGTGTGAATTGAAACAGGAATACATATGCCTGGTTAACGTCCTGTGTGGATGCTCTTAGTCTGGAATAAAAGTGCTTTATTGTGAATTACTTTAAATCCTGGATTAATCCACTGGAATGAACTAATTCAGAATAGGTTTATTTCAGAGTAAGAGCATCCACGCAGGAAGTTAATCAGAAATAGCTAATCTGGAAAAACTCCCTGGGCAGACAAGATGAGATAAATAATAGATATTTACTTCTTTTCATCTTTCTAGAAACAAATTAATGATCTTAGTTCCGAGACAATTTTTATGTTTTAACTTCCTCTAATTTTTCACGTCTTTCTTCTTCTAAGGATGCGAGGATTGAATTTGTGATTCCAGCTGTTATGTCATCAGCATCTGAATCACAGCAAAATCCAGGCTTCGTCCTGCTATGAGCAGGGAGTTGGATGAGATGACCTGATGAGGTCCCCTCCCATCCTAATCTTCTATGATTCTGTGATTCGAGTCACCCTTGGCCTTAGTTAGGTTTCTTCTTCCCATTTCATGTCTGCATTTGAGATTCTCTTTCCATAGACGGAATAGCTGCAATTTCCCAAGCTCAAGTTCATTTTGCTATTTCCTGCCCACATTTCTAACTTCTCAGTTATTTCTTTGTGCTTTCTGATACTGGCAACGTCTCCCCAGGTGATCACTATTAGCTAATTGAGGACCAGATTCTGTACTCTTACTTATGTTGATTAGGCATTTATTCCTTTAGTAGATCCATTTAAACCAGAACTGCTTCTTCATTTTCATGCTGTTTTATCCCTCTCCTGATAGCTAATAATGACAGATCAATAGGTAAGACTGTAAGGAAATTGCAGACTGTTGCAGATTTTGTTGCAGAAACCAGAAGTTCTTTGGTTTATTTCAGTGATTTTCAAACTTTTCTTCTCAGGACCCAGTTGAAAATAATCATTTATGCCCACGACCCAACAATTACATCTTTGAGCAATGCATTCGAGCCTTTTGGCAACAGCAGCAGGGTGCTCCGGCGATCCAGTCCTTCAGGGTCTGTGACCCAGTCCTGGGTCCCGACCCGTAGTTTGAAAACAGCTGATTTATCTAACACAGGGAGTCAGACTGGTTGATCATAATGCTCCTTTTTGGCCTTAAACTCTACGAATAGATGAATCACATACCTCAATTTTGTAGAGCTGCCAGAAACTCAAGTGGGGTGCAACCCTGTGGGCCGGGTTGCAACGGTGCTTACTCAGATTTGGCTGGGACACCCTTCTGCCAGCGGGTTACACTGTGTCTTGTCTGTGTTGCTGCCCTGCTTTGGAAGATAGATGCATGCCTGGAATCACAACTCTAACGAGCCATGGCTGCATCTTTTGAACCCTCCCCCAAATCTCCAACTCTTTTTATAGCCTCATCAAAAGGTCTTTGCCATCTCTAACTCACAGGCTCAGCCACTTGTCAGCTAGGGACTGTAGATAACTCCATGGCTCTTCCTTCGACCTCGCCCCCGCTGGAGACCGGCTGGCCACTGCTGCTCTTTCTGTTTGCTTTCCTTCAGCTGGTTTTCAACCCAGGAAACCAATTTCAAGCCAGGCCAATTTGATTTAATTTTGCAAGTTAGGAGATGCTATCAAACGCTTTCCTGAAATCCAGATGTAATTTCACCTCCATTACCCAGCTCATTCGTTTTGCATGGAGGGGCAGGCTCTATGCTGCCACACAAAAAGGCATAGCTGAGCTGCAGGGGAGGCAAAGGTGACTTTGAAGCCATGTTCTGGGCTGCTGCAGGAGCCACAGAGAAGCTGAGCAGCCCCATGGAGTGCCATGATCCTGAGCACTCTCAGGGCCTCCCCTACCCCACTGACATGGCATTGGGACCCAGGCTAGTAAGGGGAGATGGTGAAGGGATGCTTCAGTCCATTCTGCCCGCCTTCTGCTCTTGAGGAATTCTTCCTCGGCCTCGTGAAGTGTACAGGGGCTGGGTGTAGGGACTGTATGGCTCTTGACTGGCAAGATCTGTTCGTTAGGAAGGTGACACTGCATTCCCGCCCCCATGCCTTGGTGGAACACAGACCAATATATATCTGGAATCTCTGGCTCAGATAGGAATCAGAAGGATAAGAATGTGGTGTTTAGACTTTATTGAGTGCTTGTGAGTGGCTGCCTGCATTAATCTCACAGTCTCTGCATCCCCTATTGCAAGGGGATGTCTGAGTGGTTGTATTGTGAGCCTCCGTGTAAATCACCAGACAGGACGCTAACTAGTGCGAAGTGCCAAGCTGCAAGACAAGTTGCTAAGGCCTGCCCAACAGGAAAGGTCTGCCCATGCCAGATGGACTATTATAGGATGTTAAAGGGGACAACAGACTGTGTTGCTCTGCTGGCCCCCACATCAAGATGCGTCATGCAAGTGAATTCCCTCATCATCTGTGTTTTGCAGCTCAGAGCGCATGGCAGGACTGATGGGGTTACAAACCCCAAACAGAGGAAACTGAGGCTATGTCTATGTAACCCATATGCCTGAAAAGGCTATCTCTGAGAGACCTGCTGAG
>ML685818.1:193065-227543 GCA_007922175.1 Pelusios castaneus | reverse complement strand
TACCTCTACCCTCCATCCAGCTGTTTTGCAGGGGCACTCCCACACCTCCCCCTCCCCCATCCAACACTTTTGCAGGGGCACTCCCACATCTACTCCTCCCCCACCCAGCTGTTGCACAAACCCCGCCACTCCTTCGCCTCCTGCGCGCCCCCAGCTGGCCCCCGCCCCGCAGTGGGCAGGCCGGGAGCGGAGCGGGCGGCTCTGACTGGCTCGTGCCCGCCCCGCTGTTTCCGCGCACAGGTGCGGGCGGGCGCCGGGCGGGCGAGGAAAGGCGCTGCCCGAGGGGTGGGACGCGCTGGCCGCAGAGGCGGCGGCCGAGAGCCGGGCAGGCAGGACGGTCCCAGCCCCGCTTCCCGCGCAGGGAGCCGCAGGCGGTAAGTGCCCCCCCGACCCCCGTCTCCCCGGGGAGCTGCTCGTCGCTTCGGAGTCGCTGCGGGGGACGGGTTTACACGGGCGGGCCGCCCGGCGCAGCGGGAAGAGGAGAAGCGCGGGGGCTTTGCTCCAGGCTGAGCAGAGCCCACGAGCCGATGCTGCAAGGTTGGTTTGCGGGGGGGGCAAAGTCTGGCGCCGTCCGCCTAGAGCCAGGGGAAATCGAGGCACAAAACTACCCCCTTGCACAGATTTCTGCATCGACGGGAAAGAGCTGGCAGGGGTGGGCTCTGGGCTGGGCAGGATGGGGTCCTGGGGCAACCTTGCATTTTAGTTTTTACTGAGGTGAAGATCTGAACTTGATTTGTTTTCCTGACATCACTAAAAATACCGTGGACACTAGACAAATGTCACCCACGTCTGTCCGCACACCTGGTATATGCTGTACACAGGAATTGGGGATCACACAATTGCTTTAGCTGCAGTTAATTGATCAGCCAGGTTCTCCGGGCACGTGCAATCACCGGAACAATAAACGATAAAGTCACAGTTTTATGATAGAAGAAGTGATTCCGAATGAGGACAATGGGTGTCAAAATACAGTAGGCGATCCAGTTTTACAGAGGTTTTCATTTATTTATGGATTTACTGACCATGTTGAAATTGTACCTTTTTTTTAATGACGGTCTGTAAATTTATGGACGGCTGGCAACCCCACGGGCTGTGCACGATACCTACGTAACACCATGGCAGGATCGGTGCCACAGTTAATCCAGGACTCCTGTTTGTTTCGCAGTTAATATAGGGCCTTGTGTGCTGACAAGTTCCAGAGGGGAACCGTGTTGGTCTGTTTCAGCTAAACAAACTTCATGCATGTGAGGAAGTGGGTTATGCCCGTGAAAGCTAATGCCCTATTTAATGTATTCGTCTTTATAAGTGCCACGCAGGACTCCTTATTTGTTTGACAGTTAATGCAGTTCGTCTCCGTTCAGAGTGTGGCGGAGTGTTTTGTGAGGGTCTGTATTACTCACCTTCAAAGAACACCAGTGATAAGGAAAGCACACCATTTCCAAGTTGTGTTTTATTCCACTATCCTTCGTGTGTGGCTCTGACACACAATGTGTTATCATTTGTCCCTGCTTTTTCTCTGCTGCAGTCGGCCGGGTTGGCTTTTTCTCTTTGCCTGTTGGATGGGAGAGTTTTTTCCGAGGGCAGTGTTCAGGGTTGATGTTTGTAAGAGCTGAGGGCTGGAAGGGACCTCCTGTAATATGAGTCCAGAGCCAGCTATCGCAGGCAACCCGGCCCCATAATCCCGTTCATAAATTGATCATGCTCCATCATAAACCTTAAGCTGTTTGCCCCCTCTGCTCCTGTTCGGAGGCTGTTGCAGATATTTATTCCTCAGATAGTTAGATTATTTTCTTATCTCCTAGTTTCTCATGTAAATTTTCTCATAGTCAGGTTCATACCCATTTTTTTCCTTGTGCCAACATATTCTTTTAGCTTAAGTAGCTTTTCTCCATCCCTGTTGTTTTACCCCCTCAGTGTCGCTTGGCTAGAGTCTGCTAAATAGACCCTTCCCATGAATATGAATAAATAAATTCAAGAATTTGCTGATCTTCGGGATATGAATAATTTTCGTACAGTGAGTAAGATCACTTACATGAGTGTTTCTTAATAATGCTTGCTTCTTACGTAGCACTTTGCAAAGCGCTTTTAAAATATTAATTAATAGTCCATTTATTTTCGATATCTGGGCATAGAGTATTGCTGGAAACCATCTAGTAAATCGGAAGCATTTTCCTATCAGGCTATTTTTACTGACAGTCTTCTTTTTGAAACGGACGTGACTGACAGGTTCTTCGGGTGATTTAACTCGTCGTTTTCTCCGACTGGAAGTGACTTTATTGGCGCAGGGGTAGTGCCCTTTGTGCACGCGGTCGCCTGGCAGGCACTCAAATTGTTTGGATCAATGCGACGTTGTTCCCAGAATGGGACCTCTTCTGTTACAGGTGATTCACTGCTGGACACTTTTCCAGCGAACTAGTCGATGTCTTGTACCAGTGTTGGACAACGAGAAGAATTGCCATTAATTTAATTACTACAAACAGGACTTAAATAGAATGGTCCCAGCTCCAGCTGCAGAGCTGTGAGTAAATAGCCTGTGCACTGGGATCTCCCCTGGGGAGCGTGGAAGGAAGGGGGGTGAGAAATAATCCCACTCTATACCCCACAGGCATTTTGGCTACAGTAGGTAAGGATGACTTCTGCACACCCATTCCCAGATCCGGGGCAGGAATGAGTAGCCGGAGGCAGACGGGAGCTGTTGGGTGCTGAGCCCCTTCAAAAATCTGTCCAGCAGACATGAATCAGGCAGGGAAGAAGAGGTGGAGGAGTAGCGCTATATGTTAAAGAGCCGTATGACTGCACAGAGTTCCACTATGAAAGTGGAGACAAGCCGGTTGAAAGTCTCTGGGTTTAGAGGAGAGTGCAACAAGGGGGATGTCGTGGTGGGTGTCTGCTATAGGCCGCCAGACCAGAAGGAGGAGGTGGTTGAGGCATTCTATGGACAACTGGCAGAAGTTTCCAGATCACAGGCCCTGGTTCTCATGGTGGACTTCAATTACCCTGATATCTGCTGGGAGGGCAATACAGCAGTGCACAGGCAATCCAGGAAGTTTTTGGAGAGTGTCGAGGACAACTTCCTGGTATAAATGCTGGAGGAACCAACTAGGAGCCTTGCATGTCTTGACCTGCTGCTCACAAACAGAGAAAAATTGGTTGGGGAAGTAGAAGTGAGTGGCAACCTGGGCAGCAGTGACCATGAGATGGTAGATCAAAGGAAGAAAGGAAAGAAGCAGAACACACCCCTGGACTTCAGAAAAGCAGATTTTGGCTACCTCAAGGAACTGTTGGGCAGGATCCCTTGGGAGGCTAATCTGAAGGGGAAAGGAGTCCTAGAGAGCTGGCTGTATTTTAAAGAAAACCTCCTAAGGGCACAGGAAGATACCATTCTGAAGTGCAGAAAGAACAGCAAATATGGAAGGTACCGAGCATGGCTTAGCAGAGAACTCGGCAGTGAGCTGAAATGTAAAAAGGAAGGTTACAAAAAGTGGAAGCTTAAACAGATGACTTGGGAGGCATATAAAGATATTGCTCAGGCCTGCAAGGGATAAAATCGGAAAGGCCAAAGGGCAATTGGAGTTGCAGCTAGCAGGGGATGTGAAGAGTAACAGGAAGGGGTTCTACAAGTATGTCAGTAACAAGAAGAGGATCAGGGATGGTGTAGGTCCCTTATTGAATGGTATCATTGTGGTGTAAGATGTGGAAAAGGCTGAAGTACTCAATGCTTTTTTTTATCTTAGTCTTCAAAGGGAGGGCCAGCTCCCAAGCTACTATGCTGGGTAACACAGAATGGAGAGACGGAGAGTGGCTCTCGGTGATAGAAGGTCAGGTTAGGGACTCCTTAGAGAAGTTGGGTGTGCACAAGTCTATGGGGCTGGATGAACTGCATCCGAGGGTGCTGAGGGTGTTGGCCAATGTGATTGCAGAGCTGCTAGCCATTATCTTTGAAAACTCATGGCAAATGGGGAAGGTCCCGGATGATTGGAGAAAGGCAAATATAGTACCTATCTTCAAGAAAGGGAAAAAGGAGGATCCAGGGAACTACAGACCAATCAGCCTCACCTCAATCCCTGGAAAAATCATGGAGCAGGTCCTCAAAGAACCCATCCTGAAACACTTGGAGGAAAACAGAGTGATTGGGAACAGTCAGCATGGATTCACCAAGGGCAAATCATGCCTGACCAATTTGATGACTGGATTTGTGGATGTGGAAAGAGCCGTTGATGTGATGTAACTTGTCTTTAGCAAAGCTGTTGATATGGTTTCCCACAGCATTGTTTCTTGGGTAACTGGCTGTTGAGACTTGCCCATGTGCTCAGGGTTTAACTGATCGCCATATTTGGGGTCAGGAAGGAATTTTCCCCCAGGGCTGATTGGCCTGGGCTCTGGGCAGGTTTCGCCTTCCTCTGTAGCACAGGGCATGGTTCACCTACCGGTGAATTCTCTGTATCTTAAAGTCCTTAAATCATGATTTAAGGAGGTAAATAACTCAGTCATAGGTTGGTGGCCTATTGCTGGAGTGGATAGGTGAGGTCTTGAGGCCTGCATTTTGCAGGAGGTCAGACTAGATGATCGTACAGGTCCCTTCTGACCTTAAAGTCTATGAGCATTCTTGTCAGCAAGTGAAGGAAGTATGAGTTGGATGACTGGACCGTAAGGTGGATGGAAAACTGGCTAGATCATCCGGCTCAGTGGGTAAGGATCAATGGCTCAATGTCTAGCTGCAACCAGTAATGAGTGGAGTGCCCAAGGAGTTGGTCCTGGGGCCGGTTCTGTTCAACATCTTCATTAAGGATCTGGATGATGGGATTGATTGCACGCTCAGTAAGTTCGTGGATGACACCAAGCTGGGAGGAATGGTAGACATGCTGGAGGGCAGGGACAGGATTCAGGGAGACTTAGACAAATTGGAGCATTGGGCCAAAAGAAATCTCATGAGGTTCAACAAGGACAAGTGCAAAGTCCTGCACTTAGGACAGAAAAATCCCATGCACTGCTACAGGCTGGGGACCGATCGGCTAAGTAGTAGCGCTGTAGAAAAGGACCTGGGGGTTATGGTGGATGGGAAGATGAATATGAGCCAACAGTGTGCCCTTGTTGCCAAAAAGGCCAATGGCATATTAGGCTGCATCAGTAGGAGTATTGCCAGCAGATCGAGGGATGTGATAATTCCCCTCTATTCGACACTGGTCAGGCCGCATCTGGAATACTGTGTCCAGTTTTGGGCTCCCCACTACAGAAAGGATGTGGACAAATTAGAAAGAGTCCAGCAGAGGGAACAAAAATGATTAGGGGGCTGGGGCACATGACTTGCGAGGAGAGATTGAAGGAACTAGGCTTATTTAGTCTGCAGAAGAGAAGACTGAGGGGAGCTTTGATAACAACCTTCAACTACTTGAAGGGGTGCTCCAAAGAAGAGGGAGCTAGGCTGTTCTCAGCAGTAACAGAGGACAGAACCAGGAGTAATGGTTTCAAGTTGCAGCTGGGGAGGTCGAGGTTGGATATTAAGGAAAGCTTTCTCACTAGGAGGGTAGTGAAGCATTGGAATGGGTTATCTAGGGAGGTGGTGGAATCTCCATCTTCGGAAACATTTAAGGCCCGGTTAGAGAAAGCTCTGGCTGGGGTGATTTAGGGGGAGTGGTCCTGCTTTTAGCAGAGGGTTGGACTAGATGACCTCGTGAGGTCCCTTCCAGCCCTAAGATTCTACGATTCTATGATCCATTTGCTTTCCTCCTGTGTGCAGGAGAATGGTGTAGTGTGGCATGTGGGTGGGGTCTGGAACCAGGGTACAACATCCCAGCACCCCTGTAACAAGTAGCTGGCCAGTTTCACAAAACTGGGTTCACAGCGCCTGCTTGGTCCAGATGCTCCCTGTTGGGACCAGTTAAGATGGCAGGGCAAAACCTGGGCGGGCTAGAATGGGCCTGGTGAAAATGAGACCCAGAATGTCAGTGATAGTTAAGTCAAATGGGAGAAAGGCGAAAGGAGAGGAGAGCTGCTGTAGAGAGAAAGGGAGTTCATGGGGGGGAAATGCAGGGGAGGAGCAAGAAGGATTTGCTGGTTGCTGTCCCCAAGCCAAGGCTGGAGAGACCTGAAAGAAGGAGGAGCAGCTGGGAGGTGGGGGTTGCCTGCTTCTATCTCCTTGCTGGAGAGCTGGACCCCCAGGAACAGTGAGAGGAGGACCCAGCAGAGTGGCCATGGGCATCTCTGGGTTGCATAGGCAAAGGAAGGGTTGGAGTAGCTGTCCTGACGGAGGAGGACTAATAAAGAATCCAGGCCCGGTGGAAGACAACGGCGGGAAGTGAGAATGGGGCCATGATTTCGGGACTCTGCTGTGGGGTGATACTGGCCTATGCAGTGGAATGGCTGCACAGTGTGGTTAACAATTACATTGATGGACTTGAGAACTTGCTTCCATGGAGTTATTGGGGACTCGTTTGGGAAACTGAGGCAGGGGTACCAGGCAGGGCTGCCCTGAGGGGGTGTCTGGGAGGAGGCCAACTCATTTAGAAGCCTGCTACACACACGTTCTTCATTGGGTCAGGGTGCTCCATGGACATGGTATATGCTGGGGTGGGCACCCGTTACTTGTCCCTTCAAGCATAAACAACAAAGGGATCACACTTTGTGACTGTATTTCCCAGGGAATGAATCACAGAAATAAGGTCATCCAGCCCCCTCCCGCTCACCGTGGCACAACTAAGCATTGTCTACGTCATCCTGCCAGGTGTTTGTCTGACGTGTTCTTAAAAACCTCTGGCGATGGAGATGCCACACCCTCCCTAGGTAACTTGTTCCTGTGCTTTTCCAGTTAGGAAGTGAATGGTTAAATGCCACACTGGCCCACTGCTATTTCTTCTTGATCAGTGATGACACAAGGAAGCTACTGTCTTGATCTTGTGCTCCGTAGATAACCAGAAGTCCCACTGGCTTTCAGTTGCGACCTGCAAAGGGTTGAGAACCCCTGTGCTAGGCAACGGTGGTGTTGATAGAAGTCAGTAAAGTCCAGCTGGTGGTTGTCAACTGCGTAAATTTGTTCTGCTCTTTAGACCACCCTTGGATATATTAATATAATAAGAATATCTAGCTCTTACATAGCACTTCACAAAAGAGATCCGTTCATTATCTTCATTACACAAATGGAGAAACTGAGGCGCGGGAAGATGAAGTGACTTCTTCAAGGGCAGTCAGCAGGCTAGTAGCTGAGCCAGGAATGAAATCTAGGGCTCTTCTGTCCTAGTCCAGTGCCTTGTCCACTAGATCCTGCTGCTTCAAGCATATCTGTGGAATCTGTTCCATGCTCCTTGCGTTGGTGAGGTCCTGTTTCATAATGAACACTGCTGGATTGTGGAATGCCAAGGCATACGTCAACTGGGAAACCAAACTTTCAGTGAGGGCCCCGATCCAGCAGTCTCACATGCGTAGGCAGAGGTTGACAGTCCTGCAGAGTCCCGCTGAGAACAGTGGCTCTGTGCAAGTTCAAGAATCTGTCCTGCACAGGATCTCACAGGTGCTAGCAAGCTTGTCTTGGGTCTTTCCTGCTCAGTGTGTGCAGGGCAGTGGGGCTGCTTCAGAGGGCTGACTCGAACCCTGCTCCCTTTAGGATAAAGTCTGTACAGCCCCTAGCACAATCCATCCCTGCCCTAGTTGATAAAGAGGCAGTGGGTGCTACAGTACAGATTCCACCCTGATCAGTGAGCGGGTGCACACGAGCTTTTAAACTGTCCACTGACAGCACCGTAGGGCCCAATCCTGCAACATTCAGATCACTTTGGGTGCGTCTACACTTGTAAAATAAGTTGACTTAAGCTTGCTTAAGTCAACTTAATTTACTCTGTGTCTACACTACACTTTCCTTAAGTCGACTTAAAAAAAATTAAGTCGACTTTATTAAACCTCCTTTAAAGTTGACTTTAGGCTTAAGTCGACTTTCTAAAGTCGACTTTTGCCAGTGTAGACACAGAGTAGCCCTAAGTCAACTTAGGGCTCTCCAGGACTCCCCCATTGCCCTCCCTGCCAGGGGGTGGCACAGGGAGAGCCTGGCATGCCCCCCACAGGGCAGGGTAGAGCCCTGCCCCTATGCCCTGCCAGGGTCCCTGTCCCCCTTTGCCCCATTGTACCCAGGTACAATGGGGCAAAGGCTGAGCCCCCTGGCACTTGGCAAGGGGTACCCCCCCGCCATCATGGACCTGCCCAAGGTCCCCCTAACCCCTAGAAGTCGACCTAGGCATCCAGTGTGGGTGCTCTAGGTCGACTTTGTAAGTTCCCCCCTAAGTCAACTTAAAATTTAAGTGTCGACTTCACAAAGTCGACTTAACAAAGTCGACTTTAAGTCAACTTAGCTAAAGTCGACCTAAATTTACAAGTGTAGACATAGCCTTTGAGAGGTACAAAGTGCCTTCAGCTCTCTTTGAAGTAGCTGGTCCTACACTACAGAACCCTATGAGAGTTTGCCATTAATTTCCTGGAGTGGGGGATTGACCCCACAAGTGAATGAGTGTTGAAGCTGTTCGGCATATTGCAGGGTCAGGCCCCCAGTTACCTAGACAGGCGAATGCATGAGTTCGGTGAAGTTGTAAAGTCCTGTTACTTCCCTCCTTGTTTTATGGTGCCAAGGGAGTGACAAGTGAATGGCCACTTCCTTTTTCACTCCCCACACCTTGCCCAAACAGCATCGTTCTTTCTCAGTCCCAAGTGTTTTGGAAAACTGCCCTGCTGAATGGTGCATGGTGGTGGTGGGAGTGGTTGGGAGTGGGGGGAAGGTATGATGCACGGAGACCTTAGCATTGTTGAAACAGATGCTACGATTATGAGACAGTGTTTGCAGTTTATGAAATGCTTGTATGCTGCTGTATGTATTGATCTCACGTATGATACCCCATGGTATACGGTTCTACTGAATGTTTGCACTGTAAACCTCTGTAATTGTTTAACTCTCCAAACAGGAAAGAAGCCTTAATTAATATAAAATGCTGGCTTCTACAAAAGGCTTCAGGTCCTGCCCAGCAAGAAAGCCCATTGAAACCAAATGAGCCATGATGAAATGTCAAAGAACAAAGATTTTGTTTATTGCTCTTCCCATGAAGAGAGGTGCATGAGGACTCATCCCATCTGCTTAAACACTGGGAGAAGGGAATAAAAATCCCTGACCAGAAGAAACTGTATCTCTGTGCTACTTGGGCTTTGGGAGGGAAAGATTTCTAAGCATAAGTAAAGGATCTCCCGTTGCTTAGCCTGAGTTAGCCCCAGAGGACATAGAATCATAGAAACTGGAAGGGACCATGAGAGGCCACTGAGTCCAGTCCCCTGCACTCATGGTAGGACCAAGTACCCCCATTAAACCATCCCTGACAGGTGTTTGTCTGACCTGCTCTTAAAAAACTCCAGTGTAGGAGATTCCACTACCTGCCGAGGCAACTTATTCCAGTGGTTAATCACCCTAATAGTTAGGAATTATTTCCTAATGTCCAACCTAAACCTCCCATGCTGTAATTTAAGCCCATCGCTTCTTGTCCCATCATTGGCGGTAGGAGGACATATAGTGCTGGCATATGAAAGCAGTCTCTATTACTTTTTGGACGCTAATGATTTGTGTGCATCCGTTTACCTGCTTTAGTCTTATAAATAACTCATTTCTTTTTCTTAGTTAATAAATCTTTAGTTAGTTTATTATTGGATTGGCTACAGGCAATATCTGTGGTGTAGGATCTATGGGGTAAGTGATCCGGCCTCTGGGACTGGGAGTAACCTGACACTTGTGATTTTTGGTGCAAGAGACCTATCACAAAGCCAGCTTACCTGGTTGGTAGGGTAGACCAGAGTACCATGGGGACAGGCTGTGACTTCATGCTAATGCTGTTAAAGCGCTTGAGGAGTTCACACTTGATACTTGGTTGGTGGACTCTAAATCTAAAATTCACAACCAGTTCAGGCTTTTTGCCTTACTTCTTAGTAGTCTGTCCTGGTGCTCATGAGTGTGAGCCATTCCCAGCAGTTGGACAGCCCCATCTCACAAAGCTCCAAAAATGCCTTCAGATCCCAGAGTTCATCGGTTAAGCTCTTGACCTCTGTCCTCCCAGGAACTGCATGAGTTTAAATTTCCTGGAGTTGCTTACTTGGTGGTTGGGGAGTGGGATGGCCTGAGCCACAGTTAAATACTTAATGGCTACAGGAGAATACAAAAGGTAAAGAGCGTTCTTCTTATTAACTGCCTATTGTCTAAAGTAAACACAGGTGTTGTCTAATAACAGTATCTAGCGCTTACATAGTGTGCTGCATTGGTAGCTCTCAACACTCTTTAAAAAGGTCATTTTACCCAGTGGAGAAACTGAGGCACACAGAGAACGAACCATAGAGTTAGAGGGGACTGCAAGGGTCATCTGATCCTACATCTTGGCAGGGGTTAGATTTGTTGTGTCTAAAGCATCAAAGACAGGTGGCCATCCAGCCTCCTTTTGAAAGCTCCCATGAAGGACCTACAGCAAGTGACTTAATCAAGGTTACCTAGCACGTGACTGGCAGAGCCAGGAATAGAACTATAATTGGGTTCAGAAAAGAAATACATGTTCTCCCACATTCAAAGACCAGTAAAAACTTTTTAGAGCGTATGTTTTACCAGACATGCCAAATGTAGGTGCTTCAAAATCTGTTCTCCAGTAAAATCCTGTTTGACTCAGTTGTACAGTGAAGTTGATGGTGGAGGCTGAGGGAAGGCAATATAATTCTTAATTTTAAAAAAATGGACTATGAAGTTTAAGGTGAAGGATGGATTATAAAAAAAAAGTGATGTGCAAGACTACATTTTTAGTTCACTCTATAGATTGTCTTTATATGGAAAAATGATCACAGATTCCAAAGTGTCTGAATTTGCTGGACACCTGCTTGCCTAGCCAAATTCTGCCTTCACTTACCGCCAGTGTGATTCGACTAATCTCACTGTAAGTGCAGGGTGTGCTCTGTAGACTTTTAAAGTTGAAACCTCTTTCTGAGAACTGACCTAGATTTTTGAACTCCCCTTTCAGAACAGGTGGGGAATTTCCAGTTCTTTGGTGTATGTCTATCTCTCTGGGTTATTTTTCCGCATCTCCTATGTCATAGACATTCAACCGGTTTGACTGGGTAATCAAAAGAGCAGAAACTGAGGGATGGGATTGCTCTGGGGAATGGCAACATGTTAGGAATCTCTTCCCCATTGAGATCAACAGCTTCAGTCCGGCCCAAGCCCTCAGTTTTGCAAAGGCATCAAAGCCAATGGGACTCTTCTTGGCAGTGACAGTCCATGCTTTCTGCAGGATCAGAGCCCGAGGCAGTGGTGACTGCAAAAGGTTACCATCTCCGACAGCTGTTGTGTGTCCGATGGGAACTGAATAGGTCAGGACTTGACAAAATTGGCTTCCAGCTAGGTGCCAGCAGTTTTATTTTTGGTCACCAGAGGGCGCACCTCTACTGCATTTCCACAGTGGAGCTAGGAGCCAGGCTACAAACCCTGGTTGCCATGGTGACCTGGCACCTGGGTTGTGTCGAGCCCTGGTATAGGTGCATCCTGGAATGGTTCCTGTTGGATTAGTGTCCACGACATCCGTCCCCAAGTGCCCGGTAGGAGCTGCTGGGAAAGGCAATTGGGTGCATCTGTATGAAAGGGTTTGCTTATCAGAGATTTCAGTGCTGTTGTTTGTCTGTATTCAGGTGCACAAAGAAGGCAGGAGAGACCCCCGCATTCCCTCTTCATGTATCCATCCCTCTGTCAGTAAAGAGACTGCCCAGTGTTGTCGGAGCTGTGTTATTAGTGAGACCAGGTGGATGAGGTCATACCTTTTATGCCACCAACCTCTGTGAGTTGAAGGGTGAAAGCTTGTCTCTTTCACTCACAGAAGTTGGTCCCATGGAAGATATTCCCTCACCCACGTTGTCTCCAGGCTCTGCCTGGTCACAGACATCGCTTTATCATTGTATAATGGAGCACACCGGGCAGTGTACTGCTGGACAGAGACGCTCACTTGGGGAGCAGCTTCTGCACAGCCAGGAAAGATAAACAAAGGAGATGGACCCTGTATTTGATTCTCCTCTGTTTCCTGGTTCTGCCCTAGTCCCGCCCCAGTGTGGGAGGCCTGGAACTATTGGTCATTTAAAAATAAACAGTGTCACTTATGTGTACACAGCAGAATCTCAGCCCCTTTGTACAGTCCATGAAAACAGGCTAAAGCAAAGCATTTTGCCTTGGGGTTGGGAGAAACAGAAGACTCTCTTCCAGGCCTTAGGGCGGCAGTAGGCTCTGCACCTCAGAAGGCCAACGTAGGAAGGACGACTCGCTGGTGTAGGCTCTAGTCTAGGGCTGGGGAGAACTTGGTTGAGTTCTTCATTCTGCTGCCAACTTCTTGAGTGACATTAGGGTGTGTCTACACTGGAAGCAAAGGCCGGAGACTGACCTATGCCAGCTGACTTGGACTCGGGCTCAGGGGCTGGAGTGTAGACATTGGAGTCTACAGATTGGAGTGTAGACATTCAGGCCTGGGCTCCAGGGCCCTGCAGGGCGGGTGGTCTCCCTGAACCCAGGACTCATAGATTCTAAGGTCAGAAGGGACCAGTCTTGTCATCTAGTCTGACCTCCTGCACAACGCAGGCCTCAAAACCTCACCCACCCACTCCTGTAATGAACCTCTAACCTATGACCTAGTTATTAAAGTCCTCACATCATGGTTTAAAGATTTTAGGGCACAGTGAACCCACCAGCAAGTGAGCCATGCCCCATGCTACAGAAGAAGGCAAAAAATACTCCAGAGCCTTTCCCAATCTGCCCGGGGGGGGAAGATTCCCTCCCGACCCCAATATGACAATCAGTGAAACCCTGACCATGTGGGCAAGACTCACCAGCCAGGCACCCAAGAAAGAATTCTCTGCAATAATTCAAAACACCCCCCTCTCCCTACATCTACCCTCCCTTCTCAGGTCACTGGCATAGCCACCACTGGTAGTCAAAAATCAGTCAGTTCCAAAACTGGCCACCCCCTCATACCATCCCCTCCAAAAATTTATCAAACTCAGTTTTGAAGCCAGCTAGGTTTTTTTCCCCCTCCCCCCCCCCAGCTTCCCTTGGAAGGCTATTCCAGAACTTGACTCCACTGATGGCATCTAACTTCAAGCCTAAATTTCCTGATGGACAATTTGTAACCATTTGTTCTTGTGTCCACATTAGCACTGAACTTCAATAATGCCTCTCCCTCCCTGGTATTTATCCATATGATGTATTTATAGAGAGCAATCATATCTCCTCTCAGCCTTCTTTTGGTTAGACTAAAGAAGCCAGGCTCTCTGAGTCTTCTATCATAAGGCAGGTTTTCTACTCCATGCACCATCTTTGTAGCCCTTCTCTGCACCTGTTACAATTTGAATTCATCTTTCTTAAACATTGGGGACCAGAACTGCTGTGGAAAAGGAGATAAGTAGATAATAGCCACTAGGTAGAGCTGGTTGGAAAATCTTGGGTTTGCCCCTGTGAAGAATTTTGTTGATAATTCCCCCTCTCCCCCATCAGAATTGGTCTCTGAATCCTTTTGTGAAATGTGCTGCTTTAATATGCCCCTCCTGTCACCACGCCCCACTCACAGCTGTCCTCAGTCAGTGAAGACCAGAGTTCAGAGGTGCATTTGTATGAGTTCACCTCACCCACAGGGTGCTTTGTGGGGGGAAGAAGGCACCTTACCTGCTCTGCCGGCTGATTACTGCTCTGCTGCACCCTCTGGGGTGTCTTGAGGTCCCACTGCTGAGCACAGCACTCAGTGATTTCAGCTGGTAGGCTAATGCTTAGACCTGGATATTAGTGATTTCAGCTCTATTAATACACAACAAAAGATACTCAGCTCTGTCTTTGCCTAGTGAAGAGGGGGAGAATCAAATGGCGTTTAAGACCCCAAGGCAGAGCCCGCACTAGAGACTCCCAGATTCAAAAGTCAGAAGGGACCTTTATTATGATCATTTAGATGCAAACACACATCTCTACCATCTTTTGTCTCTAGTAGGCTTTGGCACCCGTCACCACTGTTTACCAAGCACCATTCAGTCGAGGGTGAACCCGTCAATCAGAGCATTCCAAGCACAGTTCTGCTGCCCTTGACTCACGCCAGGATAACAACTCTTCATTACCCCAGCGCCCAATAACAACGTGACTTGCGTAGCCATTGCTGAAAATAGAGTTTAAGGGACCAAAAGCAAGTGTTAACACTTGCCATCCAATGCCTGCCCAAAATGACGACTTGGGAAAGCAGCACACCAAGGCAGAGTGGGGGTGATCATGCCAAGGAGGCCACTCCTGAGGTCCTCTTCCCCCGCTCATCACTACATGTCTGGAGAGAGCTGGTTCAGACCCTGCTTACATTTTTAAAGATCTTGGAAATAAAAGGGTTTATTAATGGCCCTAAAGGAACAACTGGTTTCAGCATAAAATCAACTTTAACACACAAACAGGAATGTTTATCTTCTGTGTCTATGCCATATCTACCTGAATTGCCACACTGTCAACAGTAGAGAAATAGGGACAAGGAGAAAAGAAAACAGGCAGGATGACAGAAGACGGAAGTGGGGAAGTGAAATCTCTCCCCAGCACTCAGACTAAATTGCATAGATGGCATGTTGTGACTGTTGCTGATCAGAGACATTTAGGGCTGGAAGGGGCCTTGAGACGTCTTCACACCCAGCCTCCTGTGCTGAGGCAGGACTAAGTAGGCAGAGGCCGTCTCTAATCTGTGTTTGTCCAACCTGCTCTTAAAAACCACCCCTGATAGAGATTTGACAGCCTCCCTTAGAAGCTTATTCCACAGTTTAACTATCTTTATTATTAGAAAGCTTTTCCTAATAGCCAACTTAAATCTTCCTTGCTGCCAATTACACCCATATTGTTAGAAAGCCTTTTCTAATAGCAAAGGTAAATCTTCCTTGCTGCCGATTACACCCGTTACTTCTTGTTCTGCCTGCAGTGGGCATGGAACAGTTGATCAGTCCTCTTTATGATGTCTCCTAACATATTACTTCTGGGGGAAATCCTGCATCCACCCAAACTTAAAAATTCTGCATACGATATTTTAAAATTTCAGCATATTTTATTTGCCAAAATAAGAGTACAGTCACACCAGCTGCAATTATTTTGGTAATTTATTTCAAACTACCTGTCAGCAAGTATGCCTGTAACAATCCAACCAACAGAAACGACTCAGGAAATGTTTCTCAGCTGGGCCTCCCACTGTGACCCCTGCCATGTGCAGGGCTCCCACTGTCAAACCATGAACGGCTGGGGCTTTGTTTATCCACGTCTTTCCTAAAGTGTGGTGCCCAGCATTGGATGCAGTCTCCAGCCAAAGCTCACTAGTGCCATGTAAAGTGGGACCATTATGTGCCCCATTGTACATACAACACTCCTGTTAATACATCCCAGAATTATATTAGCCACCTTCGGAACTGCATCACATTGTCTGATATTCAATTTATGACCACTGTCGCCCCAGATCTTTTTCACCAGTGCAACTGCCTAGCCACTTATTCCCCATTTTGTAGCTGTGCATTTGATTTTTCCTTCCTTTGCACTTGTCTTTATTGCATTTCATCTTGTTTATTTCAGACCAATTCTCCAGTTTGTCAAGGTTGTTTAATTCTAATCCTGTCCCCAAGAGTGCTTGTAACCCCTCTCTGCTTGATGTCAGAAATTTTATAAGCAAACTCTCCATTCCATTATTCGAGTTAAAGAAATAGTGAACTGTACCGTAATCATCATCATCATAAGTATCATAATCATCTTGATGTTACCTTGGACTGACCCAACCTCTCTATATCAACCTGTTGTGTCTCAGCTATACTTAGATTGTAAACTCTGAGGTAGGGTCTATCTTTGGTTGGTGTACAGCACCTTGCACAACAGGGCCTGGCCCCTGAGTACAGCCTGTGTACTATTTTGCTACCCCTATCTATGAGGCCTGTTTTATAAGTGGAGCATTGTGGCCCAGAAAGATTAAGTGACTTGCTCAGTCCTACAGGGTGTCTGTGACAGAGCCAGGAACAGAATTCTCCAATTTTCAGCAGCCCCTACAGCAGGACACTCTGTGTGACACTGTCCCCATGTATAATGTATGCTAGGAATGCATGTATGCAACAACCAAGTTCTGAACTGCGTTAGGTTTTGGCTCAGGCCTCAGATCTCATCTGTGTTATTTAGATGTAGACTCTGGACCCTGCAGTGCTGGTCATGAATATGGAGACTCTCTGCAGATGATTTACACGAGTGATTATTTCTGGTTTCCCAAAAGTGCAGCAGACATCTCCACAGAAACCAAGACAGACACAGCACATGCCCCGACGATCTTGCAGCCTGGGAGGATCGTTAACCAATACAGGAGGACAAGGGTTACAATGATTAGGTCATGAGGTTTCCTCAGAAGACCAGGCCATGATGGCTCAGATAAGTTAACTTTGTTAACTTCCCATGGGCATCAGATCCCAGTGGAGCATTCTGGAGACGTTTCCTTTTACGAGCTGTAGTAGGGTTGATGCCCACGGTCTATCGTTCCAGCCCTCTAGCCAGGCAGGACAAGCACAGAGTCAGTAACCTGGGCAAACGCACAAAAGTCTATAGAAGATCAAGGTGGGAAGGGCCTAGGCTCAGGAAACCAGAGGAGGTGGGGGAAGGAGGAGGATGCAGGCACACCCAACACCACTGCATCCCAGCCCAGAGCAGTCTGCCACTGGGGTCAGCAGGGCTCCCACCAAAAGACACCAGCTACCATTCAGCCAGGCACTTACCCATTGTCCCTGGGCTACTTCATCCCTTGCCCCCACCAGGTACCTGAGTCCCATGGTCTTCATATACATCCAGGTATGTAGCCAGGGGGATTCCAGTCAGGCCCTCTGAGTCCATAGGTGGCAGATCCAGCAATTCCTCCAGGCTGTCCTCTAAGGGTAGCTCACAGTCAGCTCCTCTCTCAGGTCTTCAGCAAAGGGCAGCTCCTCCAGATCACAAGGGTCATTTGGAGCAAGCTTCTCTCTCTGATCCTCCAGCTGCTCCACTGATGGTAGGTCCTCCCCTGGAGGGTAATAGAGATACAGTCCTCCTTCCTGACTGCCCTGAGGGAGGGTTAGAGACTTCCCAAGGTGGAAGTTCTCAGGGCAGTCCAGCCATCTCCTGGGAGGCTCCCCAGGTGGGGCTTTGGTCCGACCTTTTATACGGTCCCCTCTCCCCTTGGCTCCACCCTTCGGGTTCCTGCCCTGGATCCGGGCAGTTGTGTCCTCTGTCCAGCAGGGGGAGCCCTGCACCAAGGGCAGCTGCTTCACCCTGCTACATGAGCACTTTGGAGGAGGATTTTCCAAGGGTAGTGGTCATTGTGGGAACAGGAACGAGGCCTGACTTTCAGAAGTGCTGAATACTCAGAAGGACTCCTGCTAAAGTCCGTGGGAGTTACAGGGGCCCAACCCCCCTGAAAATCACACCCTCCGAGGCAGGAGTAATAGGGGCAATTGGGGCTGGATCAGAGAGGGCAAGATGAGATTGGAGGAATGTGTCCTAGCCTGTGTCCAATGCTGATCCCAAATACAATGAGATGTAGCTCCTCTTTGCTGGGCACAATGCTCTCTCTCAGCTGTTCACACTGAGCCATTCAGATGGGGAAGAAAGAAGAACTTAGCTGGGCAGAATTACAGTGGGCATCTGTTGTGTGAACTGCAGTATCTGGCAGTAAACGGCAGCAAGATCTCAGGGTGCTCTTACAGTAGTGAGTGGGCAGGGAGGGAGGCCAAGAGAAGTGAAAGAGAACGGCATGTTTACAGGGCCACATCAATAAGTGGCACCATGACAGCCCTGCAAAGGAATGGTGCCAGCGAAGACGTGGACCAGACACTGTTGAGCAGCTTAATCCATTTAAGCACTTTTAAAATGCAAACAGGTAGCTCCGGACAAACCTACAAACGACTTGCAAAGAAACCCCGAAATCAATGGAAGTTCTGAGCGTCAAGAACTCATAGAGCCGAGCCCATGTTTTGTTTCTCTGTTTAAAGACACAGGACCATACTCTATAGTGGTGTAAATCAGTGTCACTCCAATGAAGTTAATGAAACTACTCTGATTTGTGTCAGCGAACTAAGGAAGCACTAGTTTACAGCAGGGGATCCAGAACTACAGCTGTGGGTTCTTTGCCTGGCTGTGAGATAGACTTGCTATGTGAGTTCAGGCAAGTCCACCATTGCTGTGTATCTCCATTGTCCCGTCATAAGTGCTTAGCTGCCATGTAATATGGTGTTCTGCATCTAAGGAATATTTGCAGAGCTCCTTGAGATCCTGAAATGATATAAAGTATTATGTGTTAACAACGATCACAGCATTTCTAAATAGTAGTCCCTAGAGCCTGGAGAATTACAAGCTACTCAGGAAGAGAGTTTATTTCCATTCTATTTAGAAAGAAAATACAAGTGTTGTTTTCTCTTGTCTCTGAAATGGAACAAAACTTGTATCTGTTCTTAGGGAAGCAGAGGGGAGTCAAACAGGTGCTTAACTCAGTGAATCAGAATTCTGTACATTGTAAAGTCCTTGGGGCAGGGACCGTGGTGTTTGTTCCATGTATGGACAGCATCTAGTGTAAGGAGGTCCTGATCTGTGATTGGGGCTCCTAGAGGCCACTGCACCACAAGTCATAAACAGTACACGTGCCACTGCAACAAGTGGGCATTGTTTATTGGCCATGACTAGTTGGACAGTTGGACAGCACTGGCCCCTGGTATGTCTGGTTCTGGAGGAATAGAGCTGCTACTTTGGGCTATCTTTTTGCCCAAAGAACGAGAAAGGCTGGTACACTGGGTGAGAGAAACAGTCCATTAAATGTGCCATCTTCACTCCCAGAAGAACTCTCCTACCGTAACAATACTCCTGACATATCCTCTTTAGGGACTGAATCGTGAGACCTCTGGGTATAAACACATGGTCCACTACAATCTGAGCTAAAGGATCAGGCCAAAAACTTCAAACTCTGCCTTAAACTTTCAATGGGATCTAGGCGTAACAGTTACTTGGGGCTAGATTTCCAAAGCACACAGGTACCTAATTCCCATTAATTTCAAAATCCCATTGTGTACCTGTTTGTGTCTTTAAGAATCTATACCCCTTTAACAAGCTGACCCTTAGCCACTTTTGAAAACTTGAATAAGAGGCAGTAGTAGACTCAAGCTTTGGCTCCCAGTTCCCACCCTAACCTGCCCATCCCGCCGCTGGCTCAGCCGGTCCCTCAGCCAGCCCTATCCCTTCCCACCCTAACCCCCCCGCCCTGCCGCCGGCTCTCCCGGTCCCCCAGCTGGCCCGATCTCTTCCCTTTCCTTCCCACCCTAACCCCCCCGCCCTGCCGCCGGCTCGCCCAGTCCCTTTTCCCAGTGGCTGCCTGTCCCCGACAGCCCCACACAGGGCCCCTTACCTGGCCACTGGAGTAGCCACACCACAGGCTGCTGCTCCCGCCCTGACCATCCTGAGTTTTAAAACTCCCAGTCTGGAACAGCTCCCTGCCAGTGTCTTCCAGCCAGGTAGGGGGCAGGGACCATTGGCTGCAGCTCCCCCAAGACAGAACGTGCGTTCTGCACGATTTTTTTTATTTTTCTGGCCCGGAACGCTGGCCCCTTAAATTTGTGGGCCCCGGAACGGCGTTCCAGTGAGTTCCGGCTTACTTTAACCCCTGGGTGACCAACCATTCATGATCAGATTTCCTCTTCACATTATGGAGCAGACTGTAGTCAGAGTGTTAAACTGGCTCTTGTGGCTTGTCCACACAACCCCATAGTCTGGATTACAGGGTTGGGAATTGTAGAGCACTCTAACTGCCCCATACAGACCCTGCTGGCATGAACTGAAAGTTGCCCAGTTCACTCTGTTGTCGTCCCATTTCAGACAGGATTGCGTTCACGTGCGCTAGGTGCAAAATTACTTGCAAGTTCTCTGAAAATTCGTTCTCTATGCAAAGAGTAAGTCCTGTGAGTTGGGGGAGGACACAGTGTATTTTTCATACATAACAAAGAGATCCAATCCCTGCTTTACGTGCAAAGTGGAACTTGACTTCATCTACGGAGGCATGACATGCACTTTCATAAGACGAGCTATTCCCTTGGAAGGACCCTGCTCACAAGAGTGCCCTTATTCACCCCCGCTGTGGGAGCGAACAACACAGCAGCTGTTCCAATGGCTGCAACGTTACACAAGAGTTTTGAACAGGAAGCGAAGAATAGCCACATTGAACTGAAACTGAAGTGGGTTTTCAGGTAGCAGAAAGAAAATAAACAGCCGTTCAAGAAGAATGTATTAAGTGACAAATCCCTGCCTCATGAAATTGAATATTGAACCAGACTTAGTTCAGGGCAATAGAGCCTGTGGCGCCTTTCAACCTCATGGATTTTTGGAGAGTTTGAATGAGGAGGCAGAGGAGTAAACCTGACTCATTCGTTCTTCCTTTCTTGTGCCGTGAGGCTGTTCTGTGGATTCTAAGGCATGAATTAAATGAATTTCTTCTTCAATGAGTGGTGATTTTCCATATTCATGTGCCCCTGTGGTTAAAGTTCCAGATAACTGAATGAAATCTTACAGCTGGGGATGTTTGTTTAATTTAGGAACTGCTTTGAGGTTGTATTTGATGGACCTTGCCAGAGCTTGGTAATTAGACATACATTGCCTTGACCTCCTGTCCAGTCTACATGGTGAAATTTCATTAATTTTTCAGTGCAGTTAAGATGCTGTTGCTGGAAGATGTCACCTGCCCTCCCTCACACTCACATCACTGACATGGTCGAGGTTGGATTTTAAAAAAAACTTTTTCTCTAGGAGGGAGGTGAAGCATTGGAAGGGGTTATCTAAGGAGGTGGTGGAATCTCCATCCTTAGAGGTTTTTAAGGCCTGGCTTGACAAAGCCCTGGCTGGGATGGTTTAGTTGGGGTTGGTCCTGCTTTGAGCAGGGGGTTAGATTAGATACCTTTGGGCGTCCCTTCCAACCCTAATTGTCTGTGGTTTTAAGGTTCTGTGATTTTATGATCACTGGAAGACAAGGGAGCTAAGCATTTTGCAGCACTGGGTTCTTACCTTGTTATTTTTAAATCTATCTCACTTAAAGGTGAGAGCAATTGATCAAATTAGGTCCAAAAATACATGTGGAGAGGGGAGAATAACGGATGGTTAAAAACCTAATATGAGTCATGGAGGTGATGTGGGGTAAGGGAGTTGTTATATTTCGGTAGAAAAATTTGGAGGTTTTTTTGCTTTTCTAAAGAAGACTGAAATGCACTCCCCTGCAATCCTCAGAAACCTATTACAGCAACCTTCGGGGTGGCCTCAACCGCTGAACCAGGGTATAGCTGCCGGTTTGGCCCAGAATGCATGCCTCCAAAAGTAATCTGGCAGTGTGGACATACAAACATGGCTGAGCCACAGCTGTGGCATGGGGGAGGGAAAAAACAGCTGTGTGAGCGGAACTTGTAATTATGTGAATTGTGCCTCAGAGCCCAAGCTGGTGGCTAGGACTCCACTGTGGTAGGTGCTGTGGACAGTCACTGAACAAAAAAGAGCGAGACAGGCGAATGTCACAAACTGATTGTGATTCAAGGTTGGGATTTTTTCAAAGCCACCCAGAGGCTGGGAGGCCCTGTGCCCATTCATCTTAATGAGAATTAAGCATCCAGATCCCTTTGTCAGCTTTGAAGATCTCAACCCTAGCATAGGAGTGACCCACTGCTGTGTGTCACAGGCACTTCTCTGTGCCCAACCCCTAGTGCATATCATTCTGGGACAGCCCTGCTAAGGAGCCTGACTCTTTAGCTCGGTCTGATGCAGCTGGCTTTTAGCTCGGGAAGTCCCTGGCCTGTCGGCCAAGATGGCAGGCGTCCCAAGGGCAGGATGGTGGTGTCCTGGTGGCCCATGATGGCGTCCATACAAACTGTAGACTCTTACCCCCAAAGGAGGATGTTCCCCTTCCTGATCTGGCTCATTTGTCGCTCTGCTGAAAGGCCCTCAGAAAACATAAGAAGCTTTTTATTTTTCCGCCTTGATTTTATTTCATTTTATGATTGTGATGTGTGTCTTTTGGTTGGCTCTGGAATCCATGGCCTGAGCGCAGAGTTTCACCCTTCCAGAGCTTGGCCCAAGGGATTGGGTGGGGCGAAAATGGCGTCTATCAAATTGAGGTGCTGCTCAGTCTGTTGTCACTTACAGTGAGTGACACAATGAGGCTACTCCGTCAGCTCTGAATAGGCAGAGCACAAATTGTCCCAGTCAAATCTTTTGTCGATCTGGCTACTCCCCCAGCATGGCCCTGCATCAGGAGCTAGCTGTGCATGGAATCAGCCTAATGCTGTTACACTGGCCCCATGCCTCCCATTGCGACCGTCTGGGATCAGAGGAATTCCCCAGGAGATGATTGAGCTACTAAGGGTCTGCATCAGAAGCCAAAACTGGGCCCCTGCCAGCACTGAGCTTCACATGTCTCCAAAGGCCTGGAAATTCAGCTGCTAGGATTATGGTTTTGAGCATTTTGCTATGAATCCTTCAAGCTTTCCATTCCTCGTTTACCCGGATGAAGAGGGGCTTTAGTTGAATGTGAAGGAGAAGCTGTGGTTTGCATGGGGTGGGGTTCTCTTCCTTGTCCGCAGCTGTCTTTTATTTTATTTGGTTTTTTTAATTAATAAAACGATGCCATCTCCTTTTTTAAATCCTGCAGCAGTTCCTGATGTCTCGGTGTATTTAAAAAGGCTATGGTGTCAAAACGTACGTGGAGAGTCCCAAGTCGCTGTACCAAGATGGCTCAGCTCCGTTCTGGAGAGACCATCTCTGGACTGAGCTGGACATTTCATTTCCATTCATTTATCTAGCAATCGGATCACAAGGCTGGGACCTGGGAATTCCAACTGCTAATCCTCTTCCTGACACCAACTCCTATTCATCTGGGACCTCGTCCAAATGGGAGCTTTGATGTTGATTTCAATGACTTTCTCTCTCTCTTTTTTCTCCTCTGTAAAAACTTTTTCCATTGAGGTTCTTTTGCAGTGACCATAACCAGGATGCCTGGGTAACGGCCCATTGCTATGTGAAATGACTTCAGGACATGTCCTGTAAGGATTAATGTTCATGAAGTGTTTTGAAGATGGAAAACCCCTTGAATGCTGTGTGTAATAATTCATACGGTTCTATTATGATCATCTGATCTGACCTTCATCATAGCCCAGGCCAGAGAGTTTCACTCATGGCTCACATCTTCTGGTTGCACTAGAGCATAATTTTTAGTAAGACAACCTGTTTTGATATAAAGCCTTCAAGGGAAAGGGAATCCACAGCACCCTCCGATAGCTTCTTTCAGTGATTAATGACCCACGGTGTTAAAAATGTGCACCTTATTTGTAGCCTAAGCATACCTGCCTTCAGGTTCCTGCCATTATATACCCATTATTCTGTTCCCCCCCACACGTTACCAAATAGCCATCAGTAAGTAGCAGCTCTGGGGCATTGCCAACCTAACCTTGACTCTATTCAGTGATCAGAATAGATGCCTCTTCGTCTCCTGAACCATCGGGTCTCCAAATTGGACAACTCTTGAGGGTCAGGAGAGCAACATGACAGTGTATTTTGTAACAAAGCTTAGTTTTGACTTGTGAGGTACTGAGCTAACTATCAAATCAGTGGGAGCTGAGGACACCCAGCGCCCTCTAAGAGACGCTCATTATCTCACACAATGAGGATTTGATAGCCTTGTTTAAATTCTTTGGCGCCAATAAAATATTGCAGGATTGTGGCCATTGAGATAACCATTCATAGTCTCCCAGTCAATGGGAATGATTGGTGTATTATGGCAGGATCCAGTGCTATATAGCTGTGACTCTAAGGAGCCCTCAGTACCAGTGGGCAAGGGGTTCATTGTTCTGTGTCATCTCCTGACAGGCCTGAAAAAAACTCACTACACCCAACACACTTCTTCCATGTTATTTATCCACCATGGTTCAGTTCAGGTATTGAATAAAAGCTCCTGTCATACTGGTCTTCATAATCGTTGTAACATGTATGGTCAGATGATATTTAAGGAGCTTTGTGTATTTACTGGAAAACATATTTTAAAGTCTGAATACAAACAGGATTGACAAGCAGGTTTGGACCAGAAAAAAGATGTATATTCACCTGTCTGCCTTGGAGCCCATGCAAAATAAGTTTTTTAAGAAGACTTTGCATATGACTGTAGGGATGTGAAGGCAGAATGTAACCAGCCCACCAGGAATTAATTCATGGGGTCATCCTGACGCTGGGGATAAAACAATGAACTTTGGGGATATAAGAGGAAATTAGCAGGACATCTGTTTGTCCTTCACTGAAGAAGCAAAAAGAACATGTCCTTTCATGAGGGTCCCAGCCATGATGGTTGGAGATGTCAGGAGGTTGTGTTAGGTGAGAAAAACTACTTTAGACAAGGGGGTTTTAATTAATTAATTAATGTTTTAATTTAAAATTAAATTTAGACAATAGGAACCATGTTACACCTTTTGTTTATATGAAACAATTTGTTTCCCTTATTTTCCTTGCTCACTATCTCTTACACCTTAACCTTTGATAATAAACTGGATTGTTTTCATTACAAATATATCTCAGTGCCAGGATGATCTGTTGACGTTCATCCACGGTAGAACTAAAACAAACTAGCATGAGCCAGTTGGGTTCCTTCCTTCTGGAAATGGACTTTTCAAGATTTAAAGGGATCCTTATGCTCATGTAGTCTGACCTCGTGACTATCACAGGCCAGAGATGTCACCCACGTCCAACACTTTGTGATGGTGCTAGAGAATATCGCCAGTCTGGATTTAAAGACTACAAAGGATGGAGGAATTTACCGAATCCATTGGTAATCTGTTCCAGTGCCAAAATGCTTCCAGTATGGAGCTTGCTCATTTCCAGCATGTCCTGATGTTGAACTTTCGGGAACAGAGAAGCTTTTTTAAAAGGTCTTTACTCAAGTAAAAAACAAAACAAAACACTTATCCCTTTCAGTGACAAGAGACAGCCACAGCACACTTGTAGTTGCTTTGATGTCAGTATAAAAGGGACATCTGCTTTGAATAAGTCAGCTGGCGGTTGTCTTAAAAATAGTTACTGACATAGTGAAATTTACACGATAAACATTTAACTTGCTGAGAACAGAAAGGGCAAGAAAAATTATATTGTTTACCATCATACCTAACATTTTACACATTGTCATAGAAATTTAGGACTGCAAGGGACCTTGAGAGGTCATCTAGTTCTTATGCTGAGGCAAGACCAAGTAAGCCTAGATGATTCGGTGTTTGTCCAATCTGTTCTTATAAATCTCCAATGATAGGGTTTCCGCAGCCTCCTCAGAAGCCTATTCCAGAATTTAACTATCTTATAATTAGAGAGTTTTTCCTAGTATCTAATCTAAATCACCTTTTACTCTCATTATTTCTCGTCCTATCTTCAGTAGACAGAGAGAACAATTGATCCCCCTCCTCTTTATAACAGCCTTTAACATACTTAAAGACTTTGAAGATAATATTCATATTATCAGCCCCCACTCCCATCATTGTCGTCCTCAGAACTCAGTTCCAATAGCTGGCAGCAGACTGGACCATCCTTCCTCTGATAGCAGTGATTAGAGCAATCAGGCTATTGTGGAGAAACTAAATGAATTCCTTGCATCTGTCTTCACGGCAGAGGATGTGAGGGAGATTCCCAAACATAAGCCATTCTTTTTTGGTGACAAATCTAAGGAATTTTCCCTGATTGAGGATTCATTAGAGGAGGTTTTGGAACAAATTGATGAATTAAAGAGTAATAAATCATCAGGACCAGATGGTATCCACCCAAGAGTTCCGAAGGAACTTAAAGATGAAATTGCAGAACTATGAATTGTGGTGTGTTGCCTGTTGTTTAAATCAGCTTTGATACCAAATGACAGGAGGACAGCTAATACGATGTCAGCTTTTTTAAAAGGCTCCTGAGGCAATCCTGACAAGTACAGGCCGGTAAGCCTAATTTCAGTAACAGGCAAATTGCTTGAAACTCTAGTAAAGAACAGACACACAAATTCATAGATTTTAATGTCGGAAGGGACCAATATGATAATCTAGTCTGACTTCCTGCACAATGCATGCCACAGAGCTTTCTGCTTATTCCTGCAATGACTGAGTCATTGAAGACCCCAAATTATGTTTTAAAGACTTCAAGATACAGAGAAACCCCGAGCAAGTGACCCGTGACTGATGCTACAGGGGAATGTGGAAAAAATCCCACAGGAAATTCCTTTCCTGACCCCAAATATGGCAGTCAACTAATCCCTGAGCATGTGGGCAAGACTCACGAGCCAGACACCCAAAAAAGAATTCTCTACACCCTATCTAACTTCCCATTTTAGTCCATTGGAATGTTTACCACTGATAGTCAAAGACCAGCTAATTGCAAAATTAAACTCTCCCATCATACCATTCCCTTCATAGATTAACACAATTTCTTGTGGGGAAGAGTCAACATGGTTTTTGTAAAGGGAAATCATGCCTCACCAATCTACTAGAATTCTGTGAGTGGGTTCAAAAGTCCAGGGACAATGGTGATCCAATGGATCTAGTGTAATTAGATTTTCAGAATGCCTTTGACAAGGTCCCTCACCAAAGGAACTTAAGCTGTCATGAGATAAGAGGGAAGAGCCTCCCTTGGGTCAGTAGCTGGTTAAATGTTAGGAAACAAAGGTTAGGAATAAATGGTCAATTTTCAGAATTGAGAGAAATAAATAGAGGTGTCCCCCATGGATCTGTATTGGGCCCTGTATGTTCAACATATTGATAAATGATCTGGAGAAAGGAATAAACAGTGAGGTGGCAAAATTTGCAGATAAAACAGAACTAATCAAGATAGTTAAGTTCAAAGCAGACTGTGAAGAGTTATAAAGAGATCTCACAGAACTGGGTGACTGGGCAACAAAATGGCAAATGAAATTCAGTGTTGAAAAATGCAAAATAATGCACATTGGAAAATATAATCCCAACTTTACATATAAAATGATGGGATCTAAATTAGCTGTGACCACTCAAGAAAGAGACCTTGGTGTCACTATGGATAGTTCTCTGAAAACCTCCATTCAATGTGCAGCAGAAGTAAAAAAAGCTAACAGAATGTTGGGAATTATTAGGAAAGGAACAGATAATGAAAGAGAAAATATTGTATTGCCTCTTTATAAATCCATGCATCTTGAATGCTGTGTACAGATCTGGTTGCCCCATCTAAAAAAAAAGGCACATTGGAATTGGAAAAGGTACAGAAAATGATTAGGAGTATGGAAAAGCTTCCATATGAGTATAGATTAATAAGACTGGAGCCTGGTCCACGTTAGTGACTATTGTTGATGAAAGTCAGCTTGTTGTACACACTGTAAATCTGCCTCCACCTCTCTCTCCCTCCCCCCACACCCCGCTGAGCCAACTCCCCTGATTTTGCAAGAAAATATAACTACCTCTGCAAAAGATATAGAGCTTCTTGCACCAAACTTTTAGTGACAAAAGATCAGTATAGACAATGTGCTTGATTCTGTCATGGTAAATGGCTTCCAGGAAGTGTCCCACAATGCCCATTGTGACCACTCTGGCCATCCGTTTAAACTCTGCTGCCTTGCAGCCATCCATCCTCCCCCTTCAATGTCCCAAGCATTTTTGAACTTCTGCTTTCTGCTAGGTTGGAGAGCTCCCATCTTCCTATGGCAGCTTCACATACCAAATGCTCTCCTTCTTGGAGCACACTGGAGCTTCTGGCCCTGATCAGCATTTGGGAATAGGAGGCTGTGCAGTCCCAACTCCACTCCAGCTGAAGGCACTATGATAACTGTAGTCCCTTGGGAGGCGTCGTTATCAGTGTTGTTCTGTGTCCAACCCGGGTGTCTGTTTGGCTGCATGCATGTGTGTCTGAATAAGTATTCCCTCAGGATTACCTTTGGCTCAGGCCTCAAGTGGGAACTCCATTAGCCCAGTGGTCTGGAGCCTAGGCGTACCCTATGTGCAAGAGGTAGACTGAGGTAACCCTCACAATTGAAGAAACCAATACGACCATGGATCCTTGTAGAAACGAAGGTGCTAAGCTAGGCTGTATTGCAACATAGCACAATGGTAAGCCATTTGTATCAGCAGATGTATCGACAGCATTTGGGCTCCCAATGCAATGGAACAGCTCAAATGATGGCAGGACTCTCCGTCATCCCCTTGGCTGCACAGAAACTGGGCTCTCAAACGCCTACATTTATACACTGCTCGGACCATTGGCCTGGTCCGTTTGGCACCAGAAACTACTTTCTTTGATATCTAAAATTACCTTGATTGGTCCACGCGCCCTTCCTGATGCCATCTATGACTTTATTTGGTCCATACACCACTAAACGTCTCCATCTACCAAGATGTCACGGCTTAGCCGAAAAATCCCTAGTACAGGACAGGTTGGGCAAGACGTCTCTCTTTATGTCTTTGGCCTAGGCCAACCCCCTCTTTGCTGCTAGGTCAACCCAACTCTTCCTTTCTTTAAGTACTTTTTCACTCTTATGAGTTTCGGCTTCACTTCATGCCAATTTCTGTGAGATCAACCTGACTCCTGGCAACTTGACCATTTATCCAGCTGAGGCTTACTATTTTGGCTCGTTTTGCTAGGCCTTGGGCCTTATTGCTGGCCATTTCTACTTACCTTATAGACTCCTTTTACTACAATAACTATGGTCAAATTTCTCCTTTAATGGCAGAGGAAGGCTATGAATGGGAGATGATGCAGTGCTGTGTGAAAATCAAGGTGCTGTGGCAGAATACCAAAGACTAAGGTCTCAGACCTAGTCACTCCAGCAGAGCCAAAGATCAGCCACTTCTGTAAGGAGCTGGATACCGTCCTTGATTGCAACTTCACCTCCATCACCAAGAGACCCACAGGCCTGGGGGCAGCGGACACCAGACTCAATCCCAGCTTCCCAAGAAGTTGTGGATGAGGAGGTCATATCAGAGGACCACACAGAGCCGTAGACTGGGTTGTTTGGTGACACGGAAAACCAGGAACTCTTCTTGAGTCCAGCAGGTTCAAGCCAGCCCCAGCCCTACAGCTCTGGAGTGTAAGATGCAGGAGAAGGGAACTTGGGTAAGTGATGTTTTTTAACTGATGCTGCTTGGTTATATGAAGTACAGCTGTCCTTTGCTTTGTTGCATTATACAGGTGGTTGAAGGGATAGAAGTACACAAGAATAGCTGTATTTGCATGTGCTTTCCACTCCCCTGTTCAGCTAGGCAGTGTGGCAGAAAAGTGGGTTAATGCACACCAAAATTTCACAGGAATCCTTCAGCGAGATCGCTAAGAAATTTGCCAGGAGGTACTTGCCAATCTTTGGCTGGAGATTCCTCAGCAGAGGTGCTGTATTTCCATGCACATTTCCAAGACTCACAATCCTTCAGAGCAGAATGGTCCTGCACACTTGAGATAACACAGCTGCAAAAGTAAGTGGACTTTAAGCGTCTGATGAAGTGGGATTTTCTCCCTTGAAAGCTCATGCGATAAATAAATGTGTTAGTCTTTAAAAGGGCCACAGGACTCCTTGTTCGTTTTGCTGAACTAGTCTAACACGGCCACCCCTTTGCAACTTACTCAGGTAAGAGTCATTAATTATTATTTATGTAATTTAGTGTTGTTATTATTATCATTATATGTGTTTATAGGGATTATATATGTTTATGGTCGGGTGGGAAGGGATGCATGATTTACCTACTGTTACCGAATGGGGCTTTCACTCAGAAAGATTGGGAAACGCATCTGTGATGCTGTCCGGATTTAGGGAACCATTTATGATATTATTTTGTATTAATATTTTATAATTGTTATAATCCATAGGAACTATGCCATGTTTGGTGTCAATAGAAAGGTAATAATTTGTGGGGAATGATTATATAGTTTATGTGTAGGATTCGTATTCATATTAGAAATTAGGAATATGATTGTTATATTTTAATTGGTGTGAGCCTGGGGAAACTCCCCAGACTGAATGTCTACCCAGCCATTGTCCCTTTAATGGCCCATTAAGGAAGCTCCCCAGTACAATGGGCCAAAGAAGAAAACCTGTTGAGCCACTAGGACTTGAACATGTGACTCAACTCTGGTTTGATTGGAGAGAACTGCACACAGCATGGAGAAGGCCAAAGGTGATAAAAGGCAGCAGCCCCGACTCCATGTGGCTTTCAAGTCCCCAGTCTACAGCCAACACCCACCTCTGGAACTATTCCTCTGAGACTGAACAAAGGATTGAGGCCCACCCTGATGCTGGGTGTTTACCAGAGGAACAAGCCTGCAAACTCCAAAGGAACAGGCCTGCAAACTGCTTTTCATGAACTTTAAATCATTTGTATGTATGTGATTCGCTTTGACCCTTTAACATCTCTCATATTTTGCTTCTTTTCTTCTTGTATTAAACCTTTAGTTGTAGTTGCTAAAGGATTGGCTACCAGTGTGGTATTTTGGGTAAGATCCAAACCTATATTGTTCTGTGTGCTGTGGCTGGCCCTTTGGGGTCAGGAGAACCTATATCTTTAAGGGACCGTGCGGCTAGGTGGGAGCCGGAGAAGCTGGAGTGCAATAAAGGGAGCTGTTTCTATTTTGGGCAGAGTTCGTGGTACCCAGTGTGGGGAACCAGAAGCCTGGTTGTGACTGATAGGGAGACTGGTTTAAGTACCACCCATCAGTGTGTGGGGAGTTTGGCTCCCAGTTTTGCAGCTTGCCCTGATTTTGCACATCCAGGAGGGTATCCCAGTAGGCCCCGGTCACAGCATCCAACCCATACTACTTTAACTTGCTGGTGAGAATACTGTGGAAGACAATAGCAAGAGCCTTGCTAAATTCGGGGTGCATCATATCCACCGCTTTCCTCACATCCACAGAGCCAGTCATAAAGCATCATAAAGCAATCAGTTTGTTCAGGCATGATTTGCCCTTGGTGAATCCATGCTGATTGTTCCCAATCACCTTCTTCTTTTCCAAGTGCCTCAATATGGAGTCCTTGAGGACCTGCTTCATGATTTTCCGGGGACTGAGGTGAGACTGACTGGTCTGTAGTCCCTCAAATCCATCTCCTTCCCTTTTTTGAAGACTGCCTTTTTCCAATTGTCCCGGACCTCCCCCAGTCACCACAAGTTTTCAAAGATAATGGCCAAAGCCTCTGCGCACACATCAGCCAAGACCCTCAGCACCTTTGAATGCATTGTATCCGGCCCCATGGACCTGGGCATGTCCAGCTGTCCTAATTAGTCCTGAACATGTTCTTTCAGCACTGAGGGCTGCTCGCTGCTTTCCTATACTGTGCTATGCAGCGCAATAATCTGGGAGCTGACTTTGTGAAGACAGAGGGAAAAGAAGCATTGAATACGTCAGTTTTTTCTGCGTCATCTGTCACCAGCCTCTCCCATTCAGTAAGGGGCCCACACTTTCCCTGACCACCTTCTTGTTGCTAACATACCTGTAGAAACCCTTGTTATCCTTCATGTCTCTTGCTAGCTGGAATGCCAGTTGTGTGTTGGCCTTTCTGATTTCACTCCTACATGCTCAAGCAGTATTTTTATACTCTTCCCTAGTCATCTGTCCAAGCTTCCACTTCTTGTCACCTTCCTTTTTGTGTTTTAAGCTCACCAAAGATTTCTGTGTTAAGCCAAGCCAGTTGCATGCCATATTGGCTCTTCTTTCTGCACGTTGGGATGGTTTGTTCCTGTGCGCTCAATAAATTTTGTTTAAAATACAGCCACTCTCTTGGACTTCTTTCCCCTCTCATATTAGCCTCTCAGGGGATTGTGCCCATCAGCTACATGAAGGCGTCAAAATCTGGTTTTCTGAAGTCCAAGGTCCAATTTTTCTGTTGTTCTCCTTCCTTCCTTTTGTCAGGATTATGAACGTAACCATCTCATGGTCACTGATGCCCAGGTTGCCACTCATGTCTACTTCCCCGACCAATTTCCTGTTTGTGAGCAGCTGGTCAACAGGAGCTCGGCCCCTAATTGGTTCCTCCAGAACTTGCACCAGGAAGTTGTCCCCAGTGGTCTCCAAAATCTTCCTGGATTGTCTGCACTCTGCTGTATTATGTTCCCAGAGGACATCTGGGTGAATGAAGTCTGCCATGAGAACCAGTACCTACGATCTGGAAACTCCCATTAGTGATCTGAAAAAAGCCTTGTCTACATAATCCTTCTGGGCTGGAGGTCTGTAGCAGACACCTGTGAACCGCGCTTCCCAGAATAACCCCCTGAAATGCAAAAATCAGGGCAAGCTGCAAAAAGGAGAGCAGATTCTCCCAGCACTGGTGGGTTACCTGGAGATAAATTCCCCAACTAGTCACAAACAATGCTTCTGATTCCCCACTCCGGTTATACCAAAGCATAACAAAATAGAAACAGCCTCCTCTATGCACATCAGCTCCTCTGGTTTCCAACTAGCCACATGGTCTCCTGAAGAGGTAGGTTCTTCTGACCCCAAAGGGCCAGCCACATTACATAGAACGATATAGGTTTGGATCTTACCCAATATACCATACTGATAGCCAGTCCTTTAGTAACTAAAGCTAAAGTTAGAATAATAGAATCATAGAAACTGGAAGGGTTCATGAGAGGTCATTGAGTCCAGTCCCCTGCATTCATGGCAGGACCAGGTGCCCTCTTAAACCATCCCTGACAGGTGCTTGTCTGACCTGCTCTTAAAAACTTCCAATGATGGAGATTCCACAACCTGCTTAGGCAACTTATTCAAGTGGTTAATCACCCTGGCAATGAAGAATTTTTTCCTAATGTCCAACCTAAACCTCCCTTGCCATAATTTAAGCCCACTGCTTCTTGTCCTATCATTAGCAGTTAAGGAGAACAATTTTTCTCCCTCCTCCTCATGACAGCCTTTTAGGTACCTGAAACCTGTTATCATGTCCCCTCTCAGTCTCCTCTTTTCCAGATTAAACAAACCCGGCCTTTTCAATCTTCCCTCATAAGTCAAGTGTCCAGACCTTTCATCATTCGTGTTGTTCTTCTCTGTTCTTTCTCCAATTTGTCCACATCTCTCTGGAAACGAGGCGCCCAGAACTGGACACAATACTTCAGTTGAGATCTAATCAGCGCAGAGTAGAGTGGAAGAATTACTTGTCTTGTCTTACTTACAAAACTCCCGTTAAAATATCCCAGAATGGTGTTTGCTTTTTTTGCAACAGTGTTACACTGTCGACTCATATTTAGCTTGTAGTCCACTATTACACCCAGATCCCTTTCTGCAGTACTCTTTCCTAGGCAGTCATTGCCAATGTTCCCTCTAAGGTTTGGCGGCTTGTGTGCAAAATTTTCAAGCCGTGTGCAAAACTTTTTCTGAATAAAATTTTTGTGCAAACTCACACGACTGAAATTATAGGCATTAATTGAAGTTAAAGTGATTGTAAATAGAATTAATTAATTGTGTTTAATTAATTAAAATTTGAATGAATTATGAATTGAAATTTAACTTTTAGAAACGTTTTTATTTAAAATTAATTTTTAAAAAGCTTTTTTAAAAAGAAGGAAGAGAAAGAAAAAAGAGAAGGAAGGAGGAGAAAAAGAAAAAAGTAAGAGAAATAAAGGAAGGAAGCAAAGAAAGAAAGAGCAGGAAAGAAGGAAGAGAAAGAAGGAAAGAAGAGAAAAAGAAAAAAGAAGGAAGAGAAAGAAGAAAGGAAGAGGAAGACAAAGAAAAGAAAGAAAAAAGGAAGAGAAAGAAGGAAAGAAAAAGGAAGGCAAACAAGAAAAAGAAGGGAAGAGAAGGAAAGAAGGAAGGCAAGGAAGGGAAAGAAAAAGGAAGGGAAGGAAGGGAAAAAAAGGAAGGCAAAGAAGGAAAGGAAGGGAAGAGAAAGGAAGGCAAAGAAGAGAAAAAGAAAAAAGAAAGAAAAAAGAAGGAAAGAAAAAGGAAGGCAAACAAGAAAAAGAAGGGAAGAGAAAGGAAGAAAAGAGAGAAGGTAGGAAAAGAAAGGTGGAAAGAAGGAAGAGAAAGAAGGAGGCAGGAAGGAAGAGAAAGGAAAGAAGAAATAGAAAGAAAATGAAGAGAAAGAAAAAGGAAGGGAAAGAAGAGAAGGAAGGAGAGAAAGAAAAAGGAAGGGAAAGAAGAGAAGGAAGGAAAGAAAGAAAAAGGAAGGGAAAGAAGAGAAGGAAGGAAAGAAAGAAAGAAAAAGGAAGGGAAAGAAGAGAAGGAAGGCAAGAAAGAAAAAGGAAGGGAAAGAAGAGAAAGGAAGGCAAGAAAGAAAAAGGAAGGGAAAGAAGAGAAAGGAAGTCAAGAAAGAAAAAGGAAGGGAAAGAAGAGAAAGGAAGGCAAAGAAGGGAAGAGAAAGGAAGGCAAAGAAAGAAGCTGAGAAAAGAAAGAAGAAGAAAAAAAAAAGAAAGAAAGAAGCCGAGGCCGCTGGCGGTGGGGACCCGAACGCGGCCCCGGGAGGGCAGAGCAGACCCCGGCACCG
>ML685818.1:97968-192965 GCA_007922175.1 Pelusios castaneus | reverse complement strand
GCATGGGGCAGGCAGACAGGCGCACGCACATGCCCCGGCCCTGAGCCTGCCTGCTCCGCCCTGGGGGCGGGGAGGGCCAGCCCAGAGGCCGGGCTCAGGTCGGGTCTGCCACGGCAAAGCCGAAGCCCCGGTGGTCTGGTGGGGGCTGCCGGCCTGCGCAGGGGTCCCTCAGCAGCTTAGAGGGAACACTGGTCATTGCCCATTTTCTATATGTGCAATGGATTATTCTTTCCTAATTGAAGTACTTTGCACTTGTTTTTGTTGAATTTCATTCTATTTACCTCAGACCATTTCAGCAGTTTGTCCAAATCATTTTGAATTGTGAACCTATCCTCCAAAGCTCTTGCAACCCCTCCCAGCTTGGTATCATCAGCAAACTTTATAAGTATACTCTCTTTGCCATCATCTAAATCACTGATGAAAATATTGAACAGAATCTGACCCAGAACTGATCCCAGCGGTACTCCACTCATTATTCCAGCTTCTAGATGTTTGCTAATTGATTCTTTAATTATTTGCTCCATTATTTTTCCTGGTACAGAGGTTAAACTGACTGGTGTATAATCCCCTGGGTTGTTCATATTTCCCTTTTTATAGGTGGGCACTATATTTGGTCTTTTTAGTCCTCTTTGACCTCTTCAGTGCTACATGATTTTTCAAAGATAATACCAATGGCTCCAATATCTCCTGAGTCAGCTCCTCTAGGGGGCATATCATCAGGCATTGGTGACTTGAAGACACCTAACTTGTCTAAGTAATTTTTAACTTGTTCTTTCCCTCTTTTAGTTTCTGATCCTATCTCATTTTTACTGCTCTCCCCTACATCAGGTATCCAGTCACCACCAACCTTCTCGGTGAAGACCGAAACAAAGAAATCATTTAATTCCTCTTAATATGAAAAGAAAAGAAATAAAATATGAGAGATGTTAAAGGGTCAAAGCGAATCACATACATACAAATGATTAAAAGTCCATGTAAAGCAAGTCCCTTGGTAGAATTTGGAATCTGCAGGCTTGTTTAGTTCCTCTGGTGGATACCCAATACCTGGGTGGGCCTCAGTCCTTTGCCCAGATGAATAGATCCAGAGACGGGTGTTGGCTGAAGACTGGAGACTGAAGATAAAACGGAGTTGGTGCTGCTGCCTTTTATCACCTCTGGCCTTCCCCCTGCAGTGTAGAGTTTTTACAAATCAAAATAGAGTTGGGTCAAGTGGTCAGTCCGGGTGATTCACTGAGCAGGCTTCTCACTAGGCCCATTGTACCTGTGACTCCCTTAATGGGCCATTAAGGAGACAGTGACTGCAGACATGCTGTCTGGGTTGTTTCCCAGAATCACATAAATTGAAATACAGATATAGCAACCATATTCCTAACTTCTGATATAGACATGACGACTTACACATAAACAATATAATCATTCCTAGCAAGTTACAACCTTTTATTGGTACCAAACATGGCATAGCTCCTATGGATTATTATGAAATATTAATAAGAAAAAATATCATAAATGGTCTCCTAAATCCAGAAAGCGTCACAACGCCCACCACGACATCATCCTTGTTGCTCTTCACCTTGTGTGCTAAAATAGATTGTGTCTGGACTATGAGCTAGGGGTGTGAGTCTCTGACTCTTATACCCATTCTCGCTCTGGATCCCATCATGCCAGTGTGAAGACTCATGGCTCAGCAGCTCGGGACGTGGCCCCAGGGGAGCATCTGAGCCGTGCTGACAAAAAAACTTCTGCCATTGCGATTATGCTCAGTTGTTAGCACAGTCTCCATAAGCTGAGAATCACACGCTCTGCTCAAAATATAGACATGCTGTTTGTCTCTCTGGGACATTTGTCTCTCCGCTCTGCGTTGCCGAGGCTTGTGATTTAGGCCCTGATTTAACAAAGGACTTCAATACTTAACTCCCTTTGACAACCATGGAAGTACCTGCTCAAGTGCATTGCTGAGTCAGAGCTTCTCAGCGTCGAGATGGATCCGAAGCTCACCGAAGCTGGTGGGAAAACTCTAGTGGTTTTGGATTGAGCCCGAAGAGCTCAGCGTAGCAATCAGGAAGGAAATTCTCTTCCCCCACTTGGGGCAGCACGGTGCAGTTGCCTAGTTTGGGGTGGGCAAACATTTTGGCTGGAGGGCCACATATGCTGTGTGGCGGGCTACATGCAGTGGGAGACGGGCAAAGGAAGGAGCGGGGCTGAGAGAGGAGAGTGGCCACCGCGTTCCTGCCAGGAGGGCATTGCTGAACCCATGTGGGAGAGGGGTAGGAGAAGAGGCAGGGGTGGGAGTGGGGAGCGACTGTTGTGCTCAGGTGGAGGACTGAATGAAAGGCTCGTGCGGGCTGGATGGCCTAGGTGAGTTGTGGCTGCTTGGGCCTTTCTGAATAACAGCCAGTACAGGTCGCTGCTAGAGATGGCACCAGACCGGAGCCAATCTGGCAAAATCCTGTGTTCTCGGCTTTAAGCAACGGCGGCCTGGCTGAGGCACTGTCTGAGCACGTGTGCCGCGACCGGCTTGGAAGCAGGAGATAATGGATGCCTCTAATGGTACTAAACGGAAAGGGGTGCAGACTTGCAGGGAAGCTTATCTGGGTGCTGTGTTAAGGGCACACCTGTCCTTTCCTGAGCCTGCTCTCTGCCCATTTCTTGGGTGCCATCCTCCAGCCATGTGACAGTGCAGCCTGTTCTCGCGAGGCAGGTACCCATAGCTGACCATCCAGCCAGAATGCTGTCCCAGCACTTTAGGGCAGAGCATGCATCATGCAGGACGTCATTTTGCTCCACCTCACCATCCTGACCTCAGACGCATGGAGGTTGCTGTTTTGCTTTGTCTCCACTCGTGTAATCTCGCATGCATGTTGCTGGGGACAAGGCGAAAAGGTTTCCTGTGAGCAGTGTGACTTTGCAGGCATAGTGCATGCAAGGTTACAGCTGTGGGAGGAGCCTATTCTGTTACGATATCTCCAGATTTTGGGCTGCAGCACTAGCGCTGAATAAATACTTGGACAGGCAGTTGGGTTGTGTGCATGACTAACACCACCGAGGATGTTCTATTCCCCACTTGGCACTGACCTACGGCGTGACTGTGGACAAGGCATTTCGTCTCTTTGTGCCTCCGTTTCACCTCTCACGCAGTCTCTTGTCTTTTAGATTATCGGTTCTTTGGATCGGAGGGAATCTCTCACTATATGTTTCTGCTGAACAGTGCCTGGGACAATGGGACCCAGATCTTGAGGGGGAAGGGGGACCTCTTGCACCGACAGACATATTCTGTTATTCCCTGGTCCTGGCTTCTGCCACTGGAGGATTTCCATGTACTTTGCGAATAGGAATGAACACAGACTTACCATACCTCTGTCAGGTGTGGGTCCCTGCGTTTTAAATGAGCAAAATGAGGCACAGAAAGATGAAATGAGTGATTTCCCCATCTTCCTGAGATTCTGGGTACCCACAGTTGCCTTTGACTTCAGCTCAAGTTGCATATGCCTGAAAAACCTCTGTAGCCATCCAGTCTGGCGTGTGGCCCAGAAACACAGCACAAGTTAAAATACAGATATACCAAATATATGCATGACTTCCAATACAGATACGATACATAAACAATCTAATCATTCTTAGCAAATGATAACCTTTCTCTTGATACCTAACGGGGCATCGCTCATATGGATTATTGTAATTTTGAAATATTGATATTAAATATTACCATAAATGGTCCCCCCTAATCCAGCCAGCATCACAGCAACTACAGCAGAGCAAAGACCTGAAACTGTGTTTCTCCAGGTAGTGCCCTAAACACTGTCCCATCCTTCCCCTCTGGTTATCTGTGTCTTTGTTCAGTTGTGTTCTCCTTCTGTCCAAGGAGGCTGAGAGATCAGGGTTTTATTTGAAGGCTTGTGATAACTGGTGATTTTTCTTAAAGCCTCCACTGCGGCGGTCAGGTAATTTATGAGCACTCTCCCCTTTTATTTCAAAAGAAGTACATTTCTAGCCTTTGTAGTTGCAGAGAAAAGATTGAAAATGTGAATCCTCAAAGCTCAAACCCTGCTAGGGTTTATTACTGCTTGTCTCATCATTTTTAACGGCAATCTCATGAGCTCAGGGGCCTGACTCACGACTGATATGTGCTTGGAGAATGTGGACTTTATTGCAGAACCGCAAATGTGGAACTGTAAAAGTGAGAACATCCGATTCTTGTGTAGAGCCAGAGTTAATTTGGGTCCAAAATGAGGAAGTACAACAGACAAGCAGTAAGAGTGAAACATACCAGATTTCCTCCACTACCAAAATAGCAAGCCAGTGCTGAAGGATGATAGCTATTAGCATGTGACAGGGAGAACTCTCCCATTCGACAAGTTGTTCTCCATCTCCGCAGCCCGCTCATCCTACCTACGCACCCACCCACATGCTTGCCTGGAAGTTGGGTGCACCTCTGTGCATTTTTCAACATTGCCAGACTGGATCAGACCCACCATATAGCCCAGTACCCATCCTCTGATGGTGGCCAGCACCAGATGCCCTCCACCCCCCAGTAGGAAGATATGGAATAACCTACCCCCTGTCTAGCTCTTTTCCTGGTCTCTAAGAGATTGACTAAGCCAGGGATTGGCAACCCAAAAGATAAGAAAAGCCATTTAAAAAATTCCTTCAATAACCAAGTGTTTTGAGAGCCGTAATGGGCGTAGTCTCCTGGTGGGGCGTGGGGGCTGCCTGCTGCAAGAGCAGCCCCGCACAGGGCCCCCGGTGGGCAGGGGAAGTCTGGTGTGGGTCACCTGAAGGGTCCCTTGGTGGTGGTGGGGGAGCACAGAGCCAGGAGTGGTCCCCAGTGGTGGTCGTGACCTGGAGCCGCAAGGGAGCAGTCCAAGAGCCGCATGCAGCTCCGGAGCTGCAGGATGCAGATCCCTGGACTAAGCTGTGAAGCAGAAAACTTACTATTCTGTGCCAAACGGACTGATTGTCCTTTATATCAGTAACTCTGGATATGCTTGACCTCCATATAAATCTCAGTCCCTTTAGATTCCCTTCTTAGGTGGAGAGAAAAAAAATTCCCTAAAACAGGACCCAGACTCCTGAATTAATTGAAAAGCTTCTCTTCCATGTGGGGGGCGGGGGGGATATAGTTCTCTTGTGTATTATGATTCCCACTTTCTTCTCCTCCCCCCTGGGGCTCTTCTACTCCTTCCCTTCCTGGCTTCCCTCTCTTTGTCCATAGAAAATCAGGTTTTGATCATTCCCCCCCCCCACCCTCTCCGCCCGCAAGGGCCTCTCTCAGCTTCAGGCAGCTGGCCCCCATTTGTGCCCCCTGGAGCTGTCCCAGCCCCACAGGGTGCTGTTGTAGCATGCTGTGACTGGGGGTGAAAAGAGGGATGTTGGCACAGTTGGGAGAAAGTCCTCTTACTCCTCTTGCAAATATTTGACCGTGAACACAAGTGATATTGACAAATCTATCCTGGGCAAAGTCCTTTTGTGTGTGTGTGTGTGTGTGTGTGTGTGTGTGTGTGTGTGTGTGTGTGTGTGGTAAAGGGAGCCCAAGATCAAATCCCTTTTTTTTTTGCCAACTCCTCTGCACTCAGGAAATTCCACAGGCCCAAAGAGAATGGGGACAACACAAGGGGTGGGGAGCAACCAATCAATTTCTTGGATGGCCTTACACCTCCACTAGTGCCCTGTTTTGACATGGGGCCTCCAAATCCTTGGTAGGTTAGAGGGTGGTTCTTCAGTAACATCCCCAGTGTGTTAGGTGCTGTACAAATACTGGACAAAAACTCAGTCCTGGCCCCAGAGAACTTGCAGCCTCCGGTTTGGTTGTGTTAGGGCAGTCGGTAGAGCAGGGTCCCATCACACTAGGTGCTGTGCGAACACAGAACAAGGGCATCCCCTGCCGTGAAGATGCTGCAATCAGACAGTTATTTGCTGAAGAGGCAGTCGTGTTTTACTTTCTCCTCTGTCCTCCTGTCTGACACCTAGCGTGCCAGCTGCCGGCTTTGTCAGTACCTGTCTGTACGTGGCCTGGCTGCAAATGTCACAAATAACACCAAGGCTGTTGGGATTCACAGAGTGACTGCATCTTGAGGAGGCCTCTGGCCAAGCGGAGAGTCTTGTCCAATGAAGTAAATGTCCGTGGAAAGCAGGGCTGCCAAGCTGTGAGATCAGCAGTGATTTTTGGTTTTAGAGTGATCCCCTAAAAGCTTCATCAAATTGTGCTGCAGGTTTCTTTGTTGCTGGAGAGAGGCACTCAGTCGCCTTCCAAATAATGCAGCTCTTCTGAATGTATCCCCTGCTGCTTTACCCCACGGCTCAGGCGACATGTGGCAATGTGCTGGATGAGGAGTTGGGAAATCTAGGTTCTGTTCCTGGCCCTGCCAGATATGCTCTGATCACTGAATCCACTCACTTCCCTATCTGTAAAATGGGGATAATGATGCTTTTCCTCCATCCTTTACCTGTCTTGACTATTTAGTTTGTAAGCTCATTAGGGCAGAGACTGACTCTCACCATGCACCTGTACAGCACCTAGCACACTGGAGCCAGGAGTGCTGTTACTGTAAGACAGATACTAACTGGAGGGTTGCTTGAGGGGCCAGCTTTGTACGATGGCTTCTCCTGTATAACAGGCTACCCCAGCATGCAGAGACACATTTTGAAATGATGCAGGTCTCTGGCTTTGGAGAGTCTCCGCAAGAGCCCTTTCCGATGCCTTGGGGCATCAACAGCATTATAGGGGATATAAAGACTAATGGGCTGCAGATGGCTGATTGTGGCCCTGTGCCTGGGGTGCTGCAGGGCACGGAAGGCAGAGATTCCCGTTACGTTTGGGTGTATGGAGGGGATCCGTAACACACCAGAATCCATGACTATGATTCCACAGGACAATGGACAATGGAGGGAGGGGATGGCCTCTGGCTCTCTGACCAAATATGTGGCGTAATACGTAGGGTAGGGACACTCGCTGCCCTTCATGCTTTAAATAACCTGATCTGCCCAGGTGAGAGCGTTCTTCCCTGACTAGGGACATTGCTTCCCCACAGTCTAACAGATCTGCTGCTTCCCAGGTCTGGCATTGCCAAATCTGTGTTTTTCACTTGCTGTTCTGCAGAGGCTGTGAAGAAACGGAGCCTGCAGCTCTTGCACAGGACTGAAATCAAGAGGAAGGAGGTGTGGGTGAGGGAGGAAGCTCCAGGGAGACAGTTAATATCGTACATGCTGGGGTTCTGCACTTCCCCGGCCTTTGCTAGGTAGCCGGATTTGCCCGCAAGAACCCTCTGTGACACCCCCCTCCCAACCCACCCTGTGTGGCACCGAACAGTGTGACTCTCAGCTGTGGCATTGAGTGGCCCAATTAGCTGAGGAAACAACTGGGTTGCGAGTCCCATCACTAACCCCCGCAGAGCTTGGGAATCCTCATTGCCAGCCAAAGCCCTCCGCTTTTTTGAGGACATCGAAAGACTTAGTTCAGTGTGACTCACTTTACTACACTGCCTGCTCCCCTGAGCCAACGGGCTCTGCTGAGGAGCAGCAGCAGATCATAGAAGACAAGGGTTGGAAGGGAACTCAGATGGTCACCTAGCTCAAAGCTTTGTCAAGCTGGGCTTTGAAAACCCCTTAGGACGGAGATTCCACCACCTCCCTAGGTAACCCATTCCGGTGCTTCACCCTTCTGGGGAAAAAAGCTTTTCCTAATATCCAACCTCGACCTCCCCCACTGCAACATGAGACCATTGCTCCTTGTTCTGTCATCTGCCACCACTGAGAACAGCCTGGCTCCATCCTCCCTGGAACCCCCTTTCAGATAGTTGAAGGCCGCTATCAAATCCCCCCTCACTCTTCTCTTCTGCAAACTAAACAAGTCCACTTCCCCCAGCCCCTCCTCCTAAGTCATGTGCTCCAGCCCCTCAACATTTTCATTGCCCAGCGCTTGACTCCCTCCAATTTGTCCACATCCTTCCTGTCGTGGGGGGCCCCAAAACTGGACACAGTTTTCCAAATGTGGCCTCACCAGTGCTGAACAGAGGGGAATAATCACTTCCCTCAATCTTCTGACAATGCTCCTACTGATGCAGCCCCATATGCCATTACTCTTCCTGGCAATCAGGGCACAATGTTGACTCACATCCACTTCTTGTCCACTGTAACCCCCAGCCATTGTCTCCAGAACTGCTGCCCAGCCAGTCGGTCCCCAGTCTGTAGCGGCACATGGGATTCTTCTGTCCTAAGGGCAGGACTCCGCACTTATCCTTGTTGAACCTCATCAGATTTCTTTTGTCCCAACCCTCCAATTTGCCTAAGTCACACCGTATCCTATCCCTTCCCTCCGGTGTATCTAACACTGATGTCTCCTTAGTCCTCGAGGACAACAGCTCTCAAACAGGTGAGCTGGTCTGTCCCACTCTACTCCCCAGCTACGCAGCACCAGCATCCAGGAACCAGAAGATGCGGTGAGGCCAGTCAGACATGCTGCTGTGAACCCCCATATTTCTCCATGGAAAGGGGAGAGAAGCTTTTAAACAGTACCATCCATGGTCCTTGGTGTGGGTGGCTGTTGCTAGTGCATTGTAGGTGAGTGTCCCAGAATGCACTGCTAGGCTAGGTGTGAGGGTACAAACCTGCTTTGTGAGGGCAGGAAAGCTGTTGTGTGGCTGCACCCTGAACCATGTTACTAGCTGCACAGATGTTGTACCAACTATTGAACGGACAGCACCTTGGGGATCACTCAGTAGGGGGTGCTCTTCCTTCTCAGTCAGTACCAAGCCAGTGCGATAGGGGGCGCTGCATGTCTCACGGTGGAGCCCTGCAACCTGACCAGACCTGACTTCCGGTTTGGATCAGGTATCACTCCAGATTTGTCTGCAAACAGCAAGGTTCAGTTCATGGCAAGCCGGGTGTGACCGTACTCTGCTGCACTAGCCTGCTGTCATCTAACTACCTGTGCACCCTGCGGTGCACTGTTTCTCTGTCCTAAATTTAATCTGCTCCTCGTGCCGTCCAAGCACAAACATGACAGTGTTTACTCCCAGGTGTTCAGAGTAAAACAGGTGGGGCAGACCCTGTAGCAACTTTACCCACGATCCGCCAAAAGCTGCCAAAAAAGCACTGGCTGATTTTGATGCATGGGAGAGTCTAGAATGACTAAGAGATTTAACATTTTGTTTTCTGTTAAGAGGTGTTGAATAACTTTACTGATTCAGTCTAAATTAACCATCGAATCAAAAACAACAGGGTCCCGGGGCACTTTTAAAGACTAACAGATTTATTTATCGCATGAGCTTTCGTAAAAGAAAATCCCACTTCGTCAGATGAAGTGGGATTTTCTCCCACGAAAGCTCATGAGATAAATAAATCTGTTAGTCTTTAAGAGTGCCACAGAACTCTGTTGTTTTTCTGCAAAGGACTAACACGGCTACCCCTTTGGAACTTAACTACACAGAATCAAAAAAGACGAAGGTTGGAAGGGACCTCAGGAGGTTATCTAGTCCAACCCATTGGTCACAGGAGAACCAACCCTAACTAAATCATCCCAGCAAGGGCTTTGTCAAGCCAACCTGGGGCTAAAACTGTATTTATCTCACATTGTACAGACCTGTAGGGCTACTTAATTATTGAAATAAGATAGACATGCATAACACCCGATTTACAGTAAGAAACCGTATGGGTTTTTAAAAGCCTCAGTTATGTATGGTGTAATGTTTCAGGCCAACAGTAACTTTGCTCATTGAGGTTAAAAACCGCCATGTGTGGGAGATTTCCTGGATTTTGAAGTCAAGAGGTTAGAGAACATTATCCAATTTTTCATATTATGGATAATCCAATTCTAGGTGTCATAAGTGTGTTGCATTTTTCAGTGCTCATGGGAAGACAGTAGAGTTGTTCGGAACTTGCTTTAGGGCTTCTATACCAGTACCCAAAAGTTAGTATGTGGCACACACGCACGTGTGCACACACACACACACACACACAAAGCCTGCTGTGGATTGAGGGTTTGTTTACATGGGGATATCCAGGAAAATTAATCTGAATTAATTAAAGGAGGGGATTTGAAGTGTGGTTAGTTAAATTGCATTAATCTCTGTGTGGAGGCTGTTCTTCAGAATTGGGGCTTGTTTACACAGGGACAAATTGCACATGGTTGAGAAAGGCTGCGAAGGTATGTCTACACTAGCAATTTAGGTCGACTTAAGGACCCTTAAGTCGACCTAAATTACTCCATGTCCACACCTGACTTTCATTAAGTCAACTTAAGAAATTCCTTAAGTCGACTTAATAACAACTGCCCATTAGGTCGACTTAAGCCTTAAGTCGATTTAAGGACGGTGTGGACAGGAAGTAACACTTAAGTCGACTTTATTAAGTCGACTTAACAAAGTGGACTATGTCGACTTAAAGTGTTGCCACTTTAAGTCGACGTAATAAGGTCAATTTTTAAGTCGACTTAAATTCGACCTTATTAAGTGAACTTAACAAAGTCGACTTAACTTTTTCAACTGTAGACATACCCTTCCTGTTCAAACTATTAACACCAGAAAGAAATATGAATGCACAGTGTTCATGCTTTACGTAAGGAGCCAATTGTCCATTTTTCCTACAAACAGCAAAAAGACCAAAGCAGTTCTTGACAAGACGTCAGCAGCGCTGATTTCAAGATTGACAATAGCTGACGTTTGTTGAGAAAACTTCCTAGTGTAGACAAGGCCTTTGTTATCACGAAGGGTCCTTCGGCTGTTTTGATATGTCCTTGACAAATCTGTATTGGTCAATTTCTCTCTGCCATCCTGTGATCGCTCCTGCATTTCACAGCAATACTTTGTTCTTCATTTCCTGGCCTAAACTGCTGTGTAGTCTTGCTGTGCAATTTTGCAGCTTTTCACCCCTGAGATGGCTGCGTTTCCAAGAATTATTTTGGGGAAGTTCTAAGGCCATGTTACGCAGCAGGCCAGACTAGATCACAGTGGTTCCCTTCTGGCCATGGAATCTATGTTATTCTTGCAGAGGATCAAATTCTGCTCTGTTACACCAGTGCAACCCACTGAACTAAAATGGAAGCAGGATTTGGGCTGTGGTTTAAGCCTAAAAGGTGCTTGAAGATCGGCTGGTAGTAAAGTGTTCATTTATAAAAGAGGGTCATTATTCAAACACAGTGATTGGCTTTCTAGCTGAGCTGTACTGGTCAGTGGTGCCCGTGCTTAGCCAAAATCACCCCAGGACATCCTGGCTGAGTGCCACTCAGTTTCCTGCTAGAGAGTGGAAGATTAGGGCTAGAAATTTGACCCTACTCCAGTACTCATAACTGGGAGCCAAAGGGTCGTGGAACTTGGACTCCCCCGAAGCTCTGCCCCGGCTATCTGGACCTGCCAGGAAAGTCAGCAGTGAAACAGTGAACAACTTTGATATGTCATCATTATGTTTCAGAGTTAACGCTCCATTGAGCTGAATAGGGACAGATAGCCCCTCTGAGAGCTGTTGGTCTGTTGCATGGAGGGTGGATGGGTTGGTTTGTTTTAAAATGAAAGTTTAAATTCTGCAGAAACTTTCAGAGTCCCCAGTTAAGTGTGTCTGTGCTGTGTGATCTCCGTAGTCCCTTCGTTGGCAATTCAGAACACAGCTTGTTTACTAGTTCGCCCGTCCTAGACATGTATATTTCTTTTTTTTAAAACAGAAATTCTGCTTTTCTTCTATCAAGGATAGGCTCTGGCTCCGTGGTTCCCAACCTTTTTGGCTCAAGGGCCACAGATGTCATTTTCACAACCCTAAAGGGCTACCAGTCTCTGCCAGTGCCCCCCTCCACCTGCCCATTCCTGGGCTACAGCAGAAAAAACACCTGCATCCTGTAGCTCTGTGCACTCAACTTGGCTCCATTCCACAGCCAGGGGGACAGGAGATCAGTGCTTCTCTGGCTCCATCAGGGACCCCAACACCTAGAGCCACAGACAGAGTGCTTTGCTTTCTGTTGGAGCTGAGCAGGTGGAGTACTGATTTCCCCTTCCCCTGGCACAAGCAGGGACGCCCCCCCCTCCCCTATGGATCCAGGCGGAGCCTTTCGCTGTGCCACAGCCAAGGGGAGCAGAGTGCTGGTTTGGGCTGCAATAAAGAGCCTGCATGGGTCTTGTAACCACGCAGCAATGTGCTTCTCCTGGGTCCTTAGGCAATGGCTCCCTTCTGCAGCCAGTGGCTGGGAAGCAGTGGGCCACTTTAAAAGACTTTGTGGGCAACTTTCGGCCCTCATGTAGGGCACCACTGCTCTGGCTGAATCACTGGCTTGGTTGGGGTTTTTTTTTGCCTCATTCTGCGACTTCTGGGAAGCTTTTCCAGTAGAGACATTTTGGAGCCATTCATTCGCATGAAAGGCAAAAATTCTGAACATCTGGTGTCAGACATGGCCTCTCTCTGTCGGGGGTAACTTACTCATGAGAAAGATTTAAGGCTTTTGCTAGCTGTTCAGTGCTTGTTGGAACAAAACTCTGGAAGATGCCAGCTGCATTTTAATACGGCGCAAGGAACACTTTGAGTGCCTGCCTTTATAAAAGATCTTCAATTAGGGCTTGAGTGTGTTGGGGAGTATGGGGGATGTGTGCTTTCTGTTGCTACAAAGGAGAAAACAAGCCTCCCTTTCTTTGACTTCTGGCAGAAGAGTGGAATCCAGAGAAACCTTCTCCCGGACTAGCAAAATAATGTGATGGTTTTACATCCTTCGGCGCTTATCACAGCAAGCTAACCTTATTGTATGAATGCATGTTGCTTTGCTTGGTCTTTTTCATTGTCTTTCCATCTGCTTTTCAATCTTTCATTCTTTAGAAAATATTACTGAATTCCAGTAGAGGCCGCAGCCAGCGTCAGGGACGTTGTTCTAGACACTGGACATGGGGACAGTTCAAGTGTCCCAGAAGAGCTGGAGATAGAGGGGGAAGGAGCTGTTACAAACACAGCTGTCTGTTGTACTTGCTTTTTTCCTCCAGCTGCAAAACAAATGATAACTCAAAAGTGAGGCTTTCCCCTGGGCAGGAGCGAGTGCTTCAATGTTTAAAGGGACACAACATCAAACAAAGAATGGGAGAAAAAAATTATTCCCATTGTACAGTCAAGGAATCTTGATTTTTCCTGCATGTCCGGCCTAATGGGGAAGTCTCATAGAACAGAATATGAAATGATCACCTTTTTATCGGGTTATTTGTTGGGTTTTTTTGTTTTTTCCTGTGGAATTAATAGATATTTTTATCCCTTTGACAAAGCTGTGTAAAGGATCTAATGATTCATTGATTTGTACAGGGTTTTATGGATGTTTGTATAGAAACCTGTATGTTTCATCCCTATTTATGGTGCTAGATCGGGGACTCGGGACGTCTGGATTTTATTTGCCATGGAGTTACTGGCTGACCTTGCACTAGGCATCGCACTGCTCTGTGCCTCAATTTCCTCATCTCTAAAGTGGGTATAATGATACCGCTGTAAAGTGCTTTCATAGAATCATAAGGTTGGAAGGGACCTCACGAGGTCATCTCGTCCAACCCCCTGCTAAAAAGCAGGACCACTCCCACTAAATCACCCCAGCCAGGGTTTTGTCTAACCGAGCCTTAAAAAATCTCCAAAGATGGAGATTCTACCACCTCCCTAGATAGCCCATTCCAATGCTTCACCACCCTCCTAGTGAGAAAGTTTTTCCTAATATCCAACCTTGACCTCCCCAGCTGTAATTTGAAACCATTGCTCCTTGTTCTGTCCTCTGTTACCCTCGAGAACAGCCAGCTTCCTCCTCTTTGGAGCAACCCTTCAAGTAGTTGAAGGTTGCTATCAAATCCCCCCTCAGTCTTCTCTTCTGTAGACTAAATAAGCCTAGTTCCTTCAGTCTCTCCTCATAAGTCATGTGCCCCAGCCCCCTAATCATTTTTGTTCCCTCCGCTGGACTCTTTCTAATTTGTCCACATCCTTTCTGTAGTGGGGAGCCCAAAACTGGACACAGTATTCCAGATGCGGCCTGACCAGTGTCGAATAGAGGGGAATAATCACATCCCTCGATCTGCTGGCAATACTCCTACTGATGCAGGCTTTGAGGTGCCTAGCTCTGTATGAGAGCTAAGTGTGGGCCTTTTCTGTAAAGCTGCTCTAGGTCAGTGTAGGAAGCTGGGTAAGAATAGGCCAAACACAGCCCCTGCCCTGGAGAACTTTCCATCTCAAGTCACAGGGTGCAAGTGAGGGTTGAAGTTGGGGAGTGTGGCGAGAGGGCAATAAGTGGCTGTATTTACTAAACCCCTGAAGGATCCATTTCAGTCAATGGGACAACTCACATGCTTGTATTTACTCCCCGGTGACAGGCCAGAAATGATTTTTTCCTGAAGGATCTGAATGGGAACAGAGTATCTGTCCAGTCAGCAGGTTTAGGGAGATCGTGGGCCAAACAGGCAGCTTCCCAGAGTAACTGCAAAAGTCCAACATGGCGGCGCACGTGTTGTGTAGCTCTCCATAGCTTGTGGCTGCACGTGCAGCCAGTAGAATGTACCTGATTTTGGTGTGACCCACAAAAATGGTAACCAGTTCCAAAAGGGTGGCCCTGTTAGTCAAGTTCAGCAAAACAAAAGTGTCTTGTGGCACTTTAAAGACTAACAAGAACCTGGGTCTCAATGAGAGTATGAACTGGCTCTCCCATTACAAACATTAAACTTTAAATGGACCACAGGACTCCTCCTTTGTTTTCCATTATTAGCAGTGATTCTCACCCCTCCCAACCTCTCCGCTTTCTGATATGTAGTGTTTTAATCAATACAACTTGTTTGATTTGCTGAAGTAACCTGACCTGTGTAACCACAGGATTTATCTTTCGCCCCCATACTGTAAGGTTTTTTTCAATGTAAGTTTTCTCCACTCTGGCATCTGACGACTTTGCCCACGAAAGCTCATACAAAAATGGTAGTTTTCCAAAGCTGGCCGTACTTCTAAAATGGTTAGAAACCGGCGGGAACTCCTTGGCATGTATTACCACTTCTAAAGTCAGTCCAGTGCTGGGACCTCAGCTGTAACCCAGTTCTTTTAGTTCCTTGGTTTGCAAGTTAAAATGGCAGTTTTTAAAATTATTCACCAACAAATTACCTGTAATTTGAGAACAACTTTATGGCTGCTTGATGCCTCCTGTAGCTTTACATGGAGAAGTTGTTCTTTATTCCCCTACTTAAATAATTATGTAGTGTTGGCCTGTGTAGAACAGTGACACGCTCCACCCCAGAGGTGGCTGCATGTTTGTGGTGGGTGAGTGAGTTTGGCTATAAATGGTCTGTAGAGCCCTTCAAGCTGCTTCAGGATGAAAGATAGTAATATAAATATAGGTGTTGATGGGCTAAATTCTTCACTGGTGTAACTCCATTGAAGTTAGTGGGGCTAACAGCAGAGATTAATTTGGCCCATTATTCCTTCGAAAGGAAAGGAAAGGGAGGCAGCGAGGCCACGACTTTCAGAAGTGACTGCCCAGTTTGGGTGCCCAACTTGAGACACCTAAAAGGTGCCTGACTTTCAGCTCTAGTATAGCACTTATCATCTGTAGCTCTCTAAGTGCTATCCCCATTTAACAGATGAGGAAACTGAGGCACTGAGATGAAGTAATTTGTACACTCTCACCCTGCAGGCTGGTGGTAGAAATAGGAATAGAGCTGAGGCCCAGTCCAGTGCTCTGTCTACTCGGCCACATGGCCCAGCCCCTCACATGGACTATTCGGAATCACGGACTACCTTTGGAAATCTGATTTAAGGATTCCATCTGGTATACGCTGCTGCCTCTTCCTGTGTCTTGTGACCTTTATGCCTCTATTTGGTAAATCCAAATTCTTGGTAACAAGTTCCGCACTAAGAGCACTTGTTCATCCCTGTAGCAGACAGCATTTTGGATGCACCACATTAAGTAAAACTCATTAGCAAGCAAACCCCCATGATCACGTCTTAGTGACTGGTTTCAAATCTTGTTTTCACAAAACCACGTCAAAAACTCATCATATAAGGTTGCCGTTATAGCTTTTGCCATTTGCATAATCCTTATCTCCAAAAGACACTGCAGAGAGAATTAATCTGTAATAGACATGAACACAAATTAATCTGGTTATGTGTTGTACCACGTGTCCCCAGGATGGTATTTTTTTTTACTCAGTTCAAAAAGAGAAGTTTGAGTGAAAAGTTCGGTTGCCTTCCTGGAATTACTCTGCAAATTCTTCTTAAATTAAAGGAATAGCATGGCAAGGCAATGTGCCCATAGTACAAAGGATCTCTACAAAACAGACAAGAGACTTCACTATTGAAATATTTAACAGGCAAATACATTTGTTATCCCCATTGGCTTTCAAATGCATGCATTTCCCACACGAGAGTCCTGCTTGGTTAGCCAGCTGCCTGGCACAGCCCATAGGCTGCTGGTGGAGATCTGTCTGATGCAACTTTATTTTCAAGAGTCAGCAGCAGCAGGTGACCTTATTTCTCTCCCTCCCAATTCTGCACCCCACCCCTCAATCCCTACTTGCTGCTCTTCAGGCTCACCTCTAAAACACTTTTATTTCAGAGTCCAGGCTTCAATTTTCCTCCAGGACAGACTGGCGAGGGCTCTCGGTGTTTTTCACCTTTCTCTGTAGCATGGGACATGTCTCTGTAGCATGATTCACTTGCTGGTGGATTCTCTGTACTTCAAAGTCTTTAAATTCTGATTCGAGGATTTTAATAACTCAGTCATAGGTTAGAGATTTATTAGAGGAATGTAGGGTGGAGCTGCCTCATATTCAATGCAGCAAATACTAACTGGTCTTTTCCGATCCCACATGTTCTAGGCCCGATTCTCTCATATTGTGACTGGTGTAAATCAGGAGTAACCACTCTTATACAGGCACAACTCTACAGGCTTCAATGGCTTCGTACCAATTCGGTGGAGTTGTGTATGGGAGTTCTGGTTCAGGTGTCATGTGTCTTAGGTTTGGCTTGTCTGTTGCAAAAATCTTGTTAAGACGGCCCCAGCCCTTAATGGGCTTAAGCAAACCTCACAATGAGTTATGCTATAGAATCAGAGAAACTGGAAGGGACCACGAGAAGTCATTGAGTCCAGTCCCCTGCACTCATGGGGGGACAAAGTATCTCTTAAACCATCCCTGACAGGTACTTGTCTGACCTGCTCTTAAAAACTTCCATTGATGGAGATTCCACAACTTGCCTAGGCAACTTATTCCAGGAGTTAATCACCCTGGCTATGTCTACACTGGCAAGTTAATTTGAATTAAGGAAGCTTAATTCGAACTAACTTAAGCCTTGGCTACACTAGGCTTTCATTAGTTCGAATTAAGAGCTTCCTTAATTCAAACTAATAAATTCGCTTATACTTTTCGAAGTAAGGGTTAATTCAAACTAGGTAGTTCGAATTAACCCAATGTGGCCATGTTAGTTCGAACTAACCGGAACATTGAGCTCAATGCAATTGACTAATTCAAACTAAGCAGGTGCCATGCACGGCACTTGCTTAGTTCAAACTAAAATTTGCTAGTTCGAATTAAGTTAATTCGAACTAACTAAAATTAGTTCGAATTAGTTGGTTCGAATTAACTAATTCGAACTAACTTTGGTAAGTGTAAACATAGCCCCTGACAGTTAGGAATCTTTTCCTAATGTCCAACCTAAACCTCCCTTGCCGTAATTAAAGCCCATCGCTTCTCGTTCTAAACTTGGCAGCTAAGGAGAATAACTTTTCACCCTCCTCGTAACAACCTTTTAGGTACTTGAAAACTGTTGTCATGTCCTCTCTTGGGCTCCTCTTTTCCAGACTAAACAAACTCAGCTCTTTCAATCTTCCCTCCTAAGATAAGTTCTAGATCTTGAATTGTTTGTGTTGCTCTTCTCTGGACTTTCTCCACTTCCTCCACATCTTTCTTGAATCTTCAGCAGCAAGGGATGGGGTGGAAGCGCAAGTCCCAGTCCGCGGGGGTGGAGCATGAGCACAGAGCCCAGACTCTAGGCTGGCCCTGGGCCCCGCCCCTCCCAAAGAATAGCCTTTGCCAGGATCCCCTGTTCTGCCCCCATGAACCAGGGGGTTTGTGTATCTCCGTTGTCCTGCCACAGATCAGGTTTCTGTGTATTCTCATGGCCTCCTCTTTCCCTCCATTCCCACCTCTCTCCCCATCCTTATTTTTTTTCTAAATTGTTGACACCCTGAATCACGTCTCTGCTAAACTGCATTGAGAGCCTGGGTAGGGTTGACATGGGTGTGGAGCAGTGTAAGCGGAGCAGGTAAAGAGCAGTGTTGATTTCAAAGCTCAGTTTCTCATGATCTGGATCAGCCGAAGAAACCCTCTGGCAAAGTATGAATGTGAATGCGTTTAGAACCAATGCACTCCTCCAAGCATTTCTCCTGGGAATGATCAGAAAAGAAAGGCCTAGGTCCCAAATGGGCTGTATGAAAGAGGGTGGAACAATTGATCACAGAACAATGAGATTACATATTCTGTGATGCCATTTGAGATGAATTACGCAGGGCAAGAAGACACCGGTCATTGTATCTCCCTTAAAACCCAGGGTTGTCTTGAAACCCAGATGACAACAGCTCAGTCTTATGGTTCTGTCTTGTGTTGTGGTTGAGCTGGATGAGAAGTAGTTTTTCTGGCCCATGAAAATTAGACGTCAAAATTTTTTTACTGTTCCACATCAGAGAGATGCAACCTAGATGGAGCTACCATAAGGTTGGTGTATAACTGGTTGGAAAAACATTTCAAGAGAGTAATTATCAGTGGTTCACAGAAAAGCTGGAAGGCCATATCAAGTGGAGTCCCACGGGGATCAGTTTGGGTCCAGTTCTGTTCAGTATCTTCTTCAGTGATTTAGATAATGGCACAGAGAGTGCACTTACAAAGCTTGCAGATAGTGCCAAGCTGAGGGGTGTTGCAAGTGCTCTGGGGGGTAGGATTAAAATTCAAAATGATCTGGACAATCTGAAGAAATGATCTAAAGTAAACAGGATGAAATTCAAGAAGGACAAATGCAAAGTGCTCCACTTCGGAAGGAACAATCAGATGTACACGTACAAAATGGGAAATGACTGCCTAGGGAAGGAGTTCTGCAGAAAGAGATCCAGAGGTCATGGTGGACCACAAGCTAAATATGAGTCAACAGTGCAATACTGTTGCAAAAAAATCAAATGCCATTCTGGGGTGTACTAGGAGTGTTGTAAGCAAAACACAAGAAGTAATCTTCCACTCTGCTGCAGGCTGATATGGCCTCAGCTGCAGTATTGTATCCAGTTCTGGGTGCCACATTTCAGGAGAGATGGGACTTAAATTGCAGCAAGGACTGTTCAGGAGGAAAACATCCTAACTGTCAGGGTAGTTAATCACCGGAATAAATTGCCTGGGAAGTTTGTGGAGTCTCCATCCTTGGAGATTCTTAAGAACAGGTTAGACAAGCACCTGTCAGGGACGGTCAACATAATCCTTGGTCCTGCTTTGAGTGCAGGGAACTGGACTATAAGACCTTTCACGGTCTCTTCCAGTCCTATACTTCTAGGATTCTCTGGAACTTTAATGACTCAGTCATAGGTTTGGTGCTTATTGCAGCAACGATCGGGAGGTTCTGTGGCCTGCGTTGTGTAGGAGGTCAGACTAGATGATCAGATTGGTCCCTTCGGACCTTAAAACCTATGAAACAATTTTTTTGCTCCTATAATAAAAGAGAAAGTGAGAGAAAGCCCAGAAGAACCTATAGATCAGGGCACTCAGCTAGGATATGGGAGGTCCCCAATTCAGGTCCTTGCACTACCTGGTTCATAGGGAGTGCTGACCAGTGGTCTGTTGGCTATTTGGGGTGGGAGAAGGCTGTGTCTGAGTGTTCCCCACCTGTTTAGGTCAGAAATTCTGTTCTGGAGCTCATAAAGCTTCCCAGTGAGTTGTATCCTGATACCTTCCCACAGTATGTTTCCATTTCAACGAATTGGTGTTTTCCTTTGAAAAACCCATTATGTCCAAAAATTCCCAGCCATCTTCCACTGTGATCCCTACAAGCCAAGCAGGGGAAGGGCGTGGCAGTTCTTAGGTGGGGCACCACGAAAGGTCCAAGGTGCTAGAGGGGCGGTGTTGGTCACACTCCCCCCCGGCTCACTGACAAATCACACTCCCCGCACGGTGTGAGGGACAACGAACGCCCTTGCTGGAGATGCCATCTTTTGGATGAGTAGAAGTAACAGGGCTCTCCTGACAGGCTGCAGGATCCTGTGGCACTCCTTGTCAAAGGGTATCCTGGGTCAAACAGCTGCTGCATTTCCATGGTGTCTGGAGTGATCCCTGGTGTGATTTGTGGAGCAGATTTCCATGCTTTGTGTAGAACTGTAGGACGACACTGTTGTTGGTTGGGATTTCTGTCAAAGCCCTACATTGTTCTGCTCAGCCTCGCTCGCACACTAACCGAACACTGAGGAATTCACAAGCCTCATGTTCCACTGCGGACGAGAAGCAGAGGATGCTTGGCACGTGCAGGAGGCCAATCCCCCAAGGTTTAGGGGCGGGTCTGGATTTGTTCTCTGGTTCCAAGGCCCGTCTGGTGTCTTATCAGACCGCTCGCTTTCTGCGCTCCCTTCTCTCAACTCGGGTACCACACTCGTAGGTGTTAATATGGCAGGTTTTAATTATTAAACAGCACAGCACTGCCGCATTTTCCATAGTGGATCCCCAGCATCCAAGGCCAGGCTTTTCCTCTCCCAGCCTGAATCCTGGTGAAGGAATGGGCTAACTGGGTCCTTGCTTTTCCCCAAAGTATGATATTTGCTAGTCCAGCCTTTGCCCACCCGTTAATCTTCTGCCGTCATTTTTTCCCCCTTCCCAATAAAAATCCATCATCCCAATCCTGGGCCAGTTCTGTACAGAAACAATGAAAGCAACTGCTTGCTGATTGCAGCATGGAGCAGGTGCAACTAGAAAGGAGAAACAGTGTTGCCAAGTCCTGCCCGAAAAACACAAAGGAAATCAGTGCAATCGCATGCTCTTGACGCAGTGCTGTATGTGACCCAGTACCTTCTGCTTCCCTGCTAAGTGACTCCTCTCTGAAAGCTAGCGAGCAGAAAGAAGCCAAAGGTGGCTTGTCTGTCGTCAAATAAGGGGGGCGAGGCAATGTCTTTGATTGGACCAACTTCTGTCGCTGACAGTGACAAGCTGTTGAGTGGGTGCAAAGTGTGTCTCTTTCACCATCAGACTTGGTCCACCTTGTCTCTCTAAGATCCTGGGACCCAGATTCTACCATGAAAAACCCAGCAGATCTGGGAATGCCAAGTGAGCCACGTCTGATTTTAGGTGCCTTAGAGAAGAGCCTCTCCTGGGGTCCTCACCCCTTTCCCCCAGAATACAGTTGATTTCTTTCATTCCTCTCTCTCTCTCTTTCCCATCCATCCCTCTCAGTTAAGGTGAAGACCTTGTCTTCCAGCCAGCTGGTGAGGGATTTTTCTGGCCGGCTGCCTGCTCTCTCTACTTTGCAGCTGGAACTCAAAGCATGGGCAGGTTTCTGATTATGGTTTGGGGTTGCTGTTTTTGTTTTTCGCCTCAGTCAGATACCCCGCCCCCCCAGTTTATGTTGCTAATGAATGTGGTGCTCTGGGCAGCTGTCTCTGAAAAATCACTTTGCTTTTTATCAAAGGTGGGCTCGATCCATCCCACCCCACGGCCAACCCCTTTGCCTTGGGAATCTTGAGTGCAGATGTGAATTTTAAATCTGCTGGACATCTCGGGTGTTGTGCTCTTTTTTGCATAATGTCTGTTTGCCTTGGAGAATTCGTTGCCTTTTTTCACTGCTTGATTTGTTTGGCAAGATCCTCTTCAAAGGGAAAATGGTTTGCGACAGAAACGCTTCCAAAGGGGAAACTCTATCACTCTAGATTTTTCACACATCTGTCCTGGCTGCGTTCACCCCAACAGTTTCCCCCTTGTAACAAATCTGACTGTGCTACAGATCCCAGAACCAGCTGCCTCTGTCTGCAGGACACTGACTTATGCAGCATGGTGAAAGCTGGGGGCTTGGAGAGCAATGTTGAATGCCGGTGAAGAAGGACGGTCCTGGGCATAGGGCACTAGCTGAGGACTTGGGTTCACATCCCTTTTCTGCCACAAATCTCCTGTGTGTGATATTGGGCTTCTCTGGGCCTCAGTTCCCCATCTGTGCAATGGGGTTAATAGCCCTTCCCTACCTCACAGGGGTTTTTTGAGGGTAGATACATCAGAGATTATGAGGTGCTCACGGGGGCCAGAGAAGTCTCCAGCTGCAGTACAGTGGAGGGTGGTTTTCATTGTCCCTGTTTGTAGGGTGAGATATCCAGAGGAGGGACCCAATCCAAGGCCTGCTTAATCCTACAGGCTCTATCCTAGGGCCTCTGCACTGGGGTGAATTTGAAAGTGCCTATTCCTGCGCTCGGGGCATCTTCGCAGGGGTGGGTATCATCTGTAGTGATCACTCAGTGCTACCGCTGGACAGCTCTTTCCAAAAGGCGCTCTGGATTGGTGTGGATGTCTCTCTCCTGTTGCTGATTAGTGGGATATTTGACCTAATCTGGCATACCGTGAGCCAATGATTACGTTTACACCTCTCCAAGCCTCGCACCACCCCCCACACGGGGCAAGAGGGGTTCCCGACTCCCACCAGATAGCAGCACCCCCCAGCTGCCACAGCGGAGGGGGGAACACACCACATTGTTCCTCCTGCGCCCTGAGGACTTTCTGGCCTGCCATCGTCCGTTCCCCACCTGCAGTTACTTGCCATATAGCACCCGCCTTTCTCACTCAGAGCCTCCTGTGTCCCCCACCCCTATGCTTCCTGGAGAGCCTGGCCAGTGCCCCCTCCCCCAGCTGCCCCCCTCTTCCACCTGCCCCCCAGGGGCTTGGCCCACTCAGGCTCCAACGACAGCATGCCACTGATTCTAATGGTCAGCTTGACGGTCCGTTCTTTCTTCCCTGCGCAGGAAAGAATTTTTGGCTCTGTACAAGAACCTCATAGTATGCTGCTGCTTCAGGGAGTGACCATCCCAACAGAGCCAGGGCTCCGGAGCCACATGCGGCTCTTTGGCTGCCCCCTTGTGACTCCGGGTTCCGCCCCTCCACCACCGGGAGATCCTATGGGGGGCCCATTCATGGTTCCGGGCTCCCCACCTGCCAGGGGACCCTGCGGCAGGTGCCCTGGCCCCGCTCCCCCTGCTCCTTATCAGAAGGCTACACCCATTCCAGCTCTCAAAACACTTGGTAATTGAAGGAATTTATAAAAATGGCTCTTCTTATCTTTCGGGTTGCCAACTTCTGGCTAGCAGAACGCCTTCCCACCTAGCCAAATTAATACTTTACTTCTATGCCTAGGTCTGAGCAGGTAGCTGGGAAGTCTGGATATAGCAATCAGTTCAAAAGAAAATGATTTGTATTCTGGTAGCATCTAACACTGGATGAAAACTTTCTCGAAAAAGCTGGTATATATGGGCTGTAATGTTCGTAATACCTGTGGACCATGCATTCCTATGAAAACGATTCAGGAAACCGAATTAAATAAAATTTTACAAAGATAACGTGTTTATTTCTAAGGAATAGACACCCAATGATTATGCACACAACTTAAAACCGAAAATAATACTATTTGAAAATAATACTATTCGAGTTTTAATGGGAATTTAGGGCCTGCATTTTCAAACAAAGCTCATCAATTCTTGGAGTGAGGTTTGTCAAAGAAAGTCTTACCGTGGAATTTCTGTCCAAGTGACAGGCATGTTCCTAGTTCAGAGGGGTCGCCGTGTTAGTTTAGTTCAGGAAAACAAACAAGGAGTCTGGTGGCACTTTTAAAGACTAACAACCAAATTTGTTAGTCTTTAAAAGTGTCTGTTTTGCACGTTATTCGACTGCCCAAAGGCAGGGATCTGACTTGCGCTAGGCAGGGTAGGAGAAATCTGAACCCGGGCCCCGTCTTTCTCAGGTCTTTCCCACGGAGTGCAGATTAATCACCTCGGTCCTGAGCAGTGAAGTCTCCCGGGAGGCGATCCAGCCCAAGCAAAATAGACCTGTTGCACACAAACCCCATGATCCAAAATGCTCCTGGATGTGGAAAGACGAGAGCAGCTGGCTCGGGTCCGCAAAGGCTCTGATGTCCCTAGCCCTGCTGCCTGTACGAGACAATGCAGCAACTGCTACAGGAGTGTGCTTTCCACAGGCCTCTCACGAGTCCCAACTGTACTGCGCCTGGACCTCCGCGTGGGCCGCCACAGGGTGCCTGGGCAGGGCTCCACAGACAGCTCTGTGTGGGCCATGCAGCCTGACTCCCATACAAACCGTTGCACAGAGGGGGGGAAAAATCCCTGCCCGCTTATATAATTGCTGATTGTTCCTGCTAATGGAATGTAGCCCCAAGAGCAAAGATCCCTGCGGTGCTCTTGCATAATAAGAGAAACTAACACCCTGGCCTGGCTCCAGTTTATTTGTTAGACAGGAAAGAGGAGCTTTCCTCAGAGTAAAGGCTTCTGTGCTCCGTGAGTGTACGTCCAGAACCAGCCGCTCGCTGGGCGTCAGTTGGGTGTGATGGGAGAGCAGGATCTGGCTGTTGTCTAAAAGGAGGGGATGTGGACAGAATAAGATATGATCCCGCTGGAGTGCGGACACCATGCCATTCTCAAGGGGCCTCTCTGCTTGATGCCATTGCAAATATTGCTGCTGCCTTCTTCCCCAGAAGCTGTTGCATTTGGCAGGCGAATGAAACGATCTCTCGCCTGTCTCAGGTCTGGACCTGATCCTACAGGACTGACTCACCCAGAGCGCCATGCTGAGCCCTGCTAAGTGCCTACATGGGCGTATACCAAGAGCCATCGGCCCAGGCTGTCCATGGAAGGCAAGTAGCCACTGGCCTGCTTGGTGTTTTGGATGTAGCTATCTAGATTAGGCATTTCTCTGGCCCCCGTTTCCTTAGTGCCTGAGCACCTCATCCCCTTTTAATGGATTTATCCTCACCCCGCATCTGTGAGGCAGGGTACGGCTATTATCCCTGTTGCAGAGCTGAGCGACTAAGTAACTTACCCAAAGTCACATGGGAAGTCAGTGGCGAAGCTGGGCATTGAACCCAGCTCCCCTGAGTGCCTGGGAAGTCCCTTAACCATCCTGCTTCTAGCTGTGCTTTCCTGCATGTCTCGTTTGAGGCTGGCAGCACTCTAGTGAAAACAATGACATTACCTAGGCACGGAAGTGCAGTGACGCAGTGGTGAGTGGAACCCACTGTCGCCAAGAATCCTTCCTTCCAAGAATCTCCAAATGTTCTTTCCCCGCTAGCCCTGTTTGCAGATGTAACACACCTCCTCATTTCCCTCACCCCTTGATTCACTGACTCATAGGTAGCTATAAAAAGTTCCCCTGTGCCATGTGGCCTACAAAAGCCGTGCTCACTCTTGTCCTGCCCCGGTGAATGCCGGCATTTCGAGAGCCTGTCTTTCCTCCTCCTGCCGTTCGAAATGGGAAATGGGGGCTTGGGATGTGTTTTTGGCTTCTGTAACCTAGGCTCTGTAAATATCTGTGGTCTTGGCCATAAGGCCGTTGTCGTCACTGTTTACACCCTCCTCGAACTCCTTGGCCCACACGTCAGCTCTTGCGGTTTGCTCTCCAAACCAGAGTCCCATTTCCAAAATGCTGAATCACTAGCGAGATTTATTTGTTGAGTGAAATATCAGCACACGAAAGGCTGGACACTCACTACGTGCCTCCAGGGATTCCATTAAAGATGGCATTGTTGCTTTCCTGCTGCTTGGATAGTAAGCAATTATTGATCTATTCTGTGAGGTTTTCCAGGACCATGAATAATATCCTCTCTGTAACAGGATGTGGGACCGGGGCTGTTTGCAATCAGCCACGCAATCAATTTGCGTTGTCTTCGCCATATCGCTGTTTGTGTTCCGCAGTTGTTTCATTTCAGTGGGAAAAATTCCCATGCATGCAGCTCAGAACTGGTCTGCAGTTCACAGGCAGTGGAGGAAGGGGCCTGGGTTTATGGCACTGTGCTGGGAGATCTGGCTACAGTTCCCAGCTCCTTCTCTCACCTTGGGTTTGTTGTTGGTCCCCTCTGTCCTTGTGGAGCCGTGCAGAGTCAGCATGAAGTGAATGTGTTCTGATCTGGTGGCACCTCACACCCACATTGTGCTGGCCTGCAAGGCAGGGCTATAGAAAATCAAGTTCCTTGTGTCTCATTTCCCTAAGTGTAGCATGGGAAGGTTACCTCTGCTCTTTCCCACCTCGCAGGGATGTTGCTCAGGCACATCGTGATGACTGTAAGATTCTCTGGGACTAGAACGATGGGAGCCACGCTAGGAGCTAGATAGAGAAGTCCATAAGATCGCTGGTGTCTGTGCTCTGGGAACAAAGAAAGAGCTACACTTCGTGCAGGTCCCATTATTATGTTTAATGCTGACAGCATGTTTGGTGCTGTATAATTCACACAAATAATGACCATTCCTGCCAAAAAGTGCTTACTGCCTAAAAGGCAGGTGGGATGTATGGGGTTCCCAAAGGCTGGAGATCATTGAGGGGGCATTTCATCTCCCAAGCCATTCTTTGGTGATGTACTCCCATGGTCGGCTCCACTGTTAATCAGCTTGCTTCTTCTGGGTTTTGTGCAGAGACTTTGCATTTAAAGAAGGTTGTGATGTTCTGTTGAACTGGGATCGAGGGAGTAGTCCCACAAATGGGAATGTCTTATGAGAGGAAGACGAGTGAAGCCGTGAAGTTGGCGTCATGGGTGCAGTAGAGAGGCAGATGCAATGAAATGAGAGCTGGGCTCTCGAGAAAGGCCAGGGTGGATCTGTGTGGGGCCTTGAAGGCCTTTAAACTGATTTTATTGGGTGAGCCAAGGGATGTGAGGGGGTAGAGGGGTTTGTCATAGTCAGATCAGATCGATGGATTGGGAAGAACACTCTGGCAGCCATCAGTAGACCAAAGGGAGTGATGTGGTTCTCTGAGGCAGCCGGACAGGAGAAGATATTTGCAGTCATTGAGAGGGGAGGCAGTCGTGGCATGGACAAGTATTTCCACCGAGCAGAGAGGAAGGATCAGTTCTTGTGTATGTTATGAAAGAAGAAATATTAGGACTGGACATGACCGGGAAGTGTGAGGAGCAGGAGCACTCAAAGATGACCCCGCAAGTTGAGATGGGGTGATGGGAGAAGGAGAACAGGGAAGAGGAGAGAGTTTAAGAGAGATAAGAGATCTCTGCTTTAGTCATGTGTTAAGCTTCTCCTTCTTTTATATAGCTGTGGCCCACCAGCAGAGGCACCTGGTTGGACTTCTTCTCCTTCCCACTGGCTTTTACAAGCCTCCTCGCTCTTCTTCGCAATGAAAAAACACCAGTAGAAGCAGCCAGAAATGAGGAGGATTCATGGATTTTAAGGCCAGAAGGGATAACTGTGATAGGTTAGGGACCTCCTATATAGCATGGGCCACAGAGCTGCCTCAAAATAATGCCTAGACAGATCTTTTAGAAAACGGCCAATCTTATTCCAGTGGGCAATTACTCTCATCATTAAAAATTTACAATTTATTTCCAATCTGAATTTGTCTAACTTCAGCTGCTAGCCATTGGATTGGGGTTATACCTTGGTCTGCTAGGTTGAAGAGTGTTTGAAGATTGGAAATTAAATATTTATTCCCCATGTAGGTATTTATAGATTGTAATCAATTCATCCCTTAATCTTCTCATTGTTAAGATAACTAGATTGAGCTCCTTGAGTCTATCACTGTAAAACATGTTTTCTAATTCTTTATCATTCTTGTGGTTCATCTCTGAACCCTCTCCAATTTATCAACGTCATCCTAGAATTGTGGGCACCAGAACTGGACAATCATCGTGGTACTGGTTGTACCGTGCCAAAAGCAGAGATAAAATAAGCTCTCTACTCCTACTAGAGATTCCCCTGTTTGTGTATCCAAGCATCCCATTAGCCCTGTTGGCCACAGGGTCATACTGGGAGATCATGTTCAGCTGATTGTCCATCATGACCCCCAAATCTTTCCGACTCACTGCTTTCCAGGATGGAATCCCATTCCTGGCATTCTTTGTTAGTAGATGAATACAGTTAGCCATATTAAAGCATATATGGATGGCGTGTGCCCAGTTTACCAAGTGATCCAGATTATTCTGAATCAATGACCTATCCTCTTCATTATTTACCACTTCCCCAACTTTTGCATCATCTGCTAGCTTTATCAGTGATGACTTTATGGTTTTTTCTGGTCATTGATAAAGAGGTTAAAGAGTGTCGGGCCAAAAATGGATCCCTGCAGGATCCCACTGGAAACACACCCACTTAATGACAATTCCCTGTTTACAGTTACATTTTGAGATCTATCATTTAGCCGGTTTTTAATCCATTTAATATGTGCCATGTTCATTGTATATATTTCTAGTTTTTTAATCACAGTGTTGTGCAGCACCGAGTCAAACACGTAACAGAAGTCTCAATATATGATATCAACACAAAGGCGACACATGGGGGAGGAGGGGTGGGTCATGTGCCCTCTTTCCCTGCACATTTGCTGCTTGGCTTCTACTGAGCATGCTCAGTAACACTGCTGAAGGCCGCTGCCCTTGCTCTACCCCTCCCCCTGGCAGCAAGTATGAGTCATCTCTGTACCAACACCATTACCTTTCTCAACCAAACTGGTAATCTCATCAGTTACGTTACCCTCATTTAGTTCATTACCAGTCAAGTCCAGTATCAATTGCTCCATTATTTTGCCTGGGATCAATGTCAGTCTGACTGTCCTATAATTATCCAGGTCGTCCCATTTACCCTTTTTAAAAATGGGCACAAGATTAGCTTTCTTGTGGAACTTCCCCAGTGCTCCAAGACTTATTGAAAATCAACATTAACACTCCAGGGAGCTCCTTAGTCAGCTCTTTTAGAAGTCATAGATTCAAGTTATCTGGACCTTCTGATTTAAAAATGTCTGTCGTTAGGAGCTTCTGTTTCACCATTTCCACAGATACTAGTGGAATGGGAAAAGTGTTATCACCACAGGCTGAGACACCATCACTTGCTTTTCCTCCAAATACAGAACAGAAACATTTCTCCAAATACAGAACAGAAACCTAGTAACAGATGTGTGATGGTCCCCTCCTGCAATCTGGTCTGGTGTGCCGCTGTGCCTCCCGGTCACCCATTCCTGGGCCCTGACTTACCCCACCTCAGTAGGTGAACTCCCACTCCTGGGTCAGCCCACACCAGCCTCCTGCACGTAGTTGGTCCCAGGTAGTAGAAGTGCACTCACTAGCTGCTCATGGAATGGTCCCCCAGTGAGCATCCCTATCCCCCAGATACCACATGGGGAACTTCCGTCCAGCAGGGATTGGGACCCTTCCCTGATCACTACAAGCTCATTTACTCCGGTCCTTCAGTTTAACAATGAAACTGATATTCATCACTTTTGCTCTAAATCAGGCACCCACACTTTCACTTTATTTCCAAAATCCACACAGCTTTAGATAAAACAAACACTAGTTTATTGATCAAAATGTGATCTTCAATGGGTATATAGCAAATCAATGCAAAATAAATTAATCAATCAGTCAAGGAGTTTATCACTACCAAATAAAAGGAAATACATATTGGAAGCTAAAGTTCACTGCTGTAGTCCATTTCTAGCTTACCCACATGCCTAACTCTTGATGGTTTGTAGCCTGGTCCCCCTGGATAGGTCCCAGTCCTTTTTGAGTTATTTCTAGATGGAGATCCAAGCAGGGGGGAAAAAACCCCTCCAAACAGTTTAAAGTGTGACTTTTTTCTCCTTTCTCCAAACACCCCTTCCACCCGGGGGTCAGGTGATTCTTTGTGTAATGATTTTTCTCTCTTGAGCTAGGGAGCTTAATTTGCATAGCCTTTGTCATGCACCCCTTCACCGTGTACATGTGTTATTACGTCTCCACAGCTCTGTTTGTCTGCCCCCACCTATGATGTTCACCTCCCAGAATCTGGTCTAGTGTGCCGCTGTGCCTCTGCGATCGCCCACTCTTGGACCCCGATTTACCTCCCTTTGCCAGGTGGCCACCCATTCCTGGGTCAGTCCACACAAGCCTCCTGCATGTAATCGGTCCCAGGCAGTGGGCATATGCTCTTCAGCCACTCAGTGGATGGTTCCCCTGACATCACCCCCATCCCAAGGTACCACACTGGGAACTTCCATCTTTTGGGGATCAGGGCCCTTCCCACGTCCCTGAAAGTTCATAGGCTGTGGCTCTCCAGTTTATCAAAGAAACTGGAATGCTCCAGCTTTTGCCCTCTCATACTCTCTAAAATCCACACAGCTTTAGATAAAACAAATACTAGTTTATTGATTAGAACCTGATTTTAAGTGAATATAGAGCAAATCAATGCACAACCATTAATAAAGCAGCCAGGAGTTACCATCAGCAAATAAAGGTTATAAGACGCATCCTAACCTAAAATTCACTGTTCGGTCTCACTCTCTAGCTTACTTACAGGAATGAAATTCCAAAGGGGTAGCCATGTTAGTCTACTGCAGAAAAACAAACAGAGTCCGGTGGCACTTTTAAAGACTAACAGATTTATTTATCGTATGAGCTTTCATGGGAGAAAATCCCACTTCATCAGATGCTTTGAAGATGGGAAATTTACAGAACTCAAATTTATATGCAATTTCTACTCAGTTGCCTTGGGGTTAAACAGGGGCTACGGATTTTTCTCTCTCTTTACAACAGGTGATTTCACCTCACCTTCCTCTATGTGCTGTTCCCCAGTGTTTGAATCCTAACATCTACTTTGATTTGCTGTTACAGCCTGACCTGATCCTATGTCATACACTTCCTTGCATTTAATTTCCTCCCATTCTGTAAATTTCCCATCTTCAAAGCGTCTGACGAAGTGGGATTTTCTCCCACGAAAGCTCATGCAATAAATAAATCTGTTAGTCTTTAAAAGTGCCCCAGGACTCCGTTTGTTTTTCTATAGGAATGGCTGCTGGTGGGCTTGCAGGTTGCTCCCCCCGAGCCATTGTGGACAGGTTCAGTCCCTTGGAGTTGTTTCAAGATAGAGGCTTTTTGACAGAGAAACTCCAACAGTTCAAAGTGAGATTATTTCAAACCCTCTTTCCTTCCTCCTCCTGCTTCCAAGTGATCTCCTGTGTTCAGAAAAGGCAGGAGATCCCCCCCTCTATGGCTAAGGTGCTACAGACATTTAGCTAACCTATTGTCACCATCATTTTCTCTGGATGTGTGCTTTCAGTGCTGACTGGGGGAGAGCTCTGACTAATTGCCTCCCCCATGAGCCATGCAGTGGTTAAAGTACCCTGGAACACCCACAAATTTGACTGGCCAGCATTCCGGGGCCCAAAAACAAGAGAAATTGGGTGCAATGCCAGGGGAGGAGGCTCCCACGCTTGTCCAACCTGTGGGCGCGGCCCGTGGGCCAGAATCCAGGGGAAAGGGGCCCAGGAGGTGAGAGGATCGGGGAAGGGGCTGGAGCAGTCAGGAAGCCGAAGGGTGGGCGGGGAAGGGGCTGGGGGGGGGGGAAGTGAGAGGATCAGAGAAGAGGCTGGGGGGGAATTGGGGAGCTGGCAGGTAGGGGGGGAGAGGAGTAAGGGGTGGGGGGAAATGAAAGGATAGGGGAGCTGGTGGTGAGCGGGGAAGGAGCCCGGGGGGTTGGGGGCAGGAGGGGCAGCAGAGGGGCCCTGTTGGGGGACAACACCAGGGAGGCCCAGTGGTGGGATCTGCCATCTGGATCCCCACCACCTAGTGCCAGGGCTCCCCAGACCCCTCTGGCACCCCACCCCACCTCTGCCCTGTCCTCCCAAGCTCCCCAGCCATTCCTCCTTTGCCACCCATCCCTGCTACACTCCCCTGCCAGGGTACCCCCGCCTTTCCTACCACTCCACAGTTTCTATGCCTTATCTAGCCAAAATTTGCTCACTGAACCCAGTGAGAAAACGTCCTTTGATTTCAGTGTGACTGGAGATCAGAACCTGTATTTGTTGCTTAGAAGAGAGGGAAAAAAGGTGAACAGTTTTTTGCTTGTTGTAAACAAAACGCGGAGCCACAAGAATATAAAACTGCCACAAAAATAATACCTCTAGCATTAATAGCACCAGTTAGGTGTATTGGCCCTGATTCCCCACCGCCACACACAGAATGTTACTAATTGTGTTGAATTGTGCCACGTCGTGTGATAGTTTTGTGATATGGACATACTGGGCCAGTTTCACCCCTGATGTAACTCAACTGCCTTCATTAAAGTGTCACACTTGAATCACGGTGTCCTTTATCTCTGACACAGTGGTTAAAGTAAGTCGTTTGGTACGGCTCATCTCTTACTGGAAAATGGCTAAGGCGTACAGGATGCAAACATTGGGCCTGTTACATTTTTTCTTGATCTGCTTGAACTGGGCAGCAATGATGCTGATGGCGTAGTATTAGCTTTGCTGCAGTGTTTGACAGCACGTGGGTTCACGGAGGAATTGCTCAAGGATAATTGGATTGGTTTAGTTGTAGATGGAGCCTCTGTCATGTTAGGCAGTAAGGCTGGTGCTGCTGCAAAATTAAAGACATGATTTCCACTTTTGATAAGTTGGCATTGTTTTAATCACTGGTTGGAATTGGCCGTGGCTGATGCTATCATATGCTGCAGTGAAGTTAATCACTTTAAATCATTCGTGGATTCAATGTATGCTCTGTACAGTCAGTCGCCATAGTGTTTGAGAGAGTAGGCTGAATGTGCGAGAGATCTGGAAGTCCAGCTTCATAGGATTGGACATTGGGTTGCCTGTAGCTGCCGCACTGTATGAGCTGTGTGGTGGTCATATGCAGCCCTCCATAGCCACTTCTTGAAAAAATCAACTGATTTCTCACTAGAAGGGAAAGATAAAGCAAAATTTGCTGGCATGGCAAAAAATCTGGAGAATCCAGTTTTTGTTAAAAACTTGGGTCTCATGCTTGATGCTCTGGAGGAACTTGCAGACCTGTCCTGGAGTTCCAAAAATCTGACGTAACATTATCTACAGCAAGTAAGTTAATAAGGTGACAAGTTTAGGTGTTTATAGCTCGCAGAGAGTGTGATTCAGAGCTCTACCAAGAGGCTTGTGGGGCGATTGCTGCAGGTTGCTTTAAAGGTGTATGTGTAAACATGTCTGTGAATGCTGGCAAGTAAATTGAAATTTCTAAATGTCAGTTTTACCAGGCCTTAGCGGACTGTATGAATGCTAGATTGTTGCCAGACTCAGAAAAACATCTAAACAGTGCTGTTGAAGCACTTGACCCATCATGTTTCACTACAGAGCTGTCACTGGAATTTGGTGAAAGTGATAAAATTTTTGTGTTCCAAGTTTGGCATTGCATTTAATGAAGTGAAATGTGCATATCGGGAATATAAAGATCACAATTCTTATTGTGTGATGCAGTGTTTGCTAGTTTGCGACAATAACTGCTATAAACATAAACACCATATAAAATTATAAATATTTTTATGGAGTGATAACCGATGCATATGGTACTGAGAAGTGGTTACAAATGCCTACGTGGGCTGGGGCCCGAACATGCGTGTAGGGTGCCCAGACAATACGGGAAGGGGGTCCAGAGATTAGGAAAGTTCCGAGGCCCATGAAATTATTCTTTAATCACTGGAACCGTGTGAAATACATGGAACATGCTTCACATAAGTACATGTAGGATGCTGTGGGCAACATGATATCATAGCAGTATGGCAGAGTATGTAGGATGCTGTGTGCATCCATAAGGGGACCTCTTGCAAGGAATCCATTTTGAAGCACTTGGAAAAAGGAAAGCGATCAGGAACAGTTAGCATGGATTCATCAAGTGCAACCTGCGTCTGACCAGCCTTGTTCCCTTCTATGATGAGATGACTGGCTCTGGGGATGTGCAGAAAGCATTGAACGTGATACACCTTAACTTCAGCAAAGCTTTTGATACAGTCTCCCACAGCATTCTTGCAAACAAGTTAAAGAAGTATGGGTTGGATCAATGGACTATAAGGAAGCTGGCTAGATCATCAGGCTCAAGGGGTAGTGATCAACAGCTCAGTGATGTCTAGTTGGCAGCCAGTATGAAGCAGAGTGCCCGAGGGGTTGTAGCTGGGGCCAGTTTTGTTCAACATCTTCATTAATGACCTGGAGGACACGGTGGGAGCCTCAGCAAGTTTGTGGTTGAAGCTAAGCTGGGGTGGGGGGTAGACACACTGGAGGGTAGAGATAGGATACAGAGTGACATAGATAAATTGGAGGATTGGGCTGAAAGAAATCTGATGAGGTTCAACAAGGACAAGTGCAGAGTCCTGCACGTAGGATGGAAGAATACCATGCGGTGCTATAGACTGGGACTGACTGGATAAACAGCAGTTCTGAAGAAAAGGACCTGGGGGGTCGCAGTGGCTGAGAAGCTGGATATAAGTCAACAGTGCGTCCTTATTGACAAGAAGGCTAATGGTCCACTGGACTGCATTAGTAAGAGAATTGCCAATAGATCAAGGAAAGTGATTATTTTCTTGTATTCAGCACTAATGAGGGCACACAGTATTGTGTCTAGTTTTGGGCCTCTCGCTACAGAAAGGATGGGGACAAATTGGAGATAGTCCAGCAGAGGGCAACAAAAATGATGAGGGGGCTGGAGTGTGTGACTTATGAGGAAAGACTGGGGGAACTGAGCTTTAATTTGCAGAAGAGAAGCGTGGGGGGGGGGGCGGTTGATGGCAGCCTTCAACTACCTGAAAGGGGGTTCCAGGGAGGCTGGAAGTAGGCTGTCCTCAGATGGTAGATGACAGAACAAGTAGCAGTGGTCTAAAGTTGCAGTGGGGAAGGTCTAGGTTGGATATTAGGAAAAGCTTTTTCCCTAGTAGGGTGGTGAAGCACTGGATGGGTTACCTAGGAAGGTGGGTGAAATCTCCGTCCTTAGAGGATTTTAAGACCCAGCTTGACAAAGACCTGTCTGGGATGATTTAGATGGGGTTGTTCCTGCTTTGAGCGGGAGGTTGTACTAAATGACCTTGTAAGGTCCCTTCTGATCCTCATCTTCTGTGATTTATTGAACACCTCTGTCTTTTCCGCACTATTATTGATAATTCAACCATTTCCATCTAGCAATAGCCCAGTACCATTGTCAGGGTTCTTTTTGTTCCTAATACATTTTTAAAAACCTCCTTCTTATTGTCCTTAACTCTGCTGGCCTTTGATTTCTCCTTGTGTCTCTTGGCTTCACTGATCAATTTTGTACAATTCCTAACTTCTGATTTATATCCATTACTATCACTTCCCCATCCGCCATTTGTTACAATTTACTTTTAACGGTTGCCTTCGCTTCCTCTCTATACCCAGCTGCTTTACTTAACCAGCCTTCTTCCTCAGTCATGGGATTGTGGGTTTGGGGGCATCACTAAGTGATTCATAAATGATTCCCAATTAACACTCAAAGGCAGGTGTATCGCGGAGACTTGGCTAGACCAATCTGGCCTCATTAACCTCACCCTGCTGCTCTGCTTTCAGGTGTGGATTCAATTTTTATTTTAAACAAACCAACACAATGGGGCGGGCCAGCCCCAGTCTTCTCCCCTCCCCGCCCTGTCCCCTCTAGCTCCGGCTTGTAACAGCGCAGCCAGGGCAGGGTTCACTCTCTCTTGTGGTTTACATAGCGATTCTTATCACTGGTGCCTTGGATTGCTGGAGTGCTCTTCACACCCATCTTTCTGTGCTGTCCTAGATCCTCTTCTCGAGGGCCAGGATGTGGTTGCTGGACTCCGTTGGTGGGCCAGACCTGCTGATCCTATCACTCTTGGGTTTGTTCCTCACTCTGGCACCCAAGATGTCCATCAGTTGACTTTCCGGTTCTTCTTTTATTTCCAGCCCTTCACATCCTGTACAACCGTCTCCTCTGGCTGAGCATCTCCTTTCGTTCCCCCATCGTCCCAGCACTGAACTGGAGCAGGACAGACTATTCAGACAAGCCCTTCTGCCCCCTGGAGCTGAGCTGGAGGGATGCTGCATTCTGCAAGCATGAGGGCGAGATGTTGGCTCTTTGGATAACGCCTCTGGCCCACCAGCCGCACACCCTGTCCCTCCAGCCTCCCTGAAAACAACCGAGGTGAGTGATGGACTGTGTGTCAGATGTCTGGCTGGGTAACCTCGCAGAGACAGGAAGGAACCTCTCTGGAGGCTGCGAGCAAGACAGTGAGGTGATGCGGTGGATGTTTCCTTTCGGAGACGTGTTCACAAACCCGAACCTGCGGGACCCTCTTTGCTTCCAACCATCATGAAGAGAACTCCAGGTTCAGTTTGTGACTCTTCATCAGGAACCCACCTTGTCGAGTTCTTTCTTGGCGTTGCTCTTCCCTCTCCAGCCGCAGCCTGAGGGTCCCCTGGCTTCTGGCAGCTGGCCTGTGGCCCCTTCCTCTCTTATTTAGTTAATAGGGTGATGCGGTTGCGGGCACAAATATCTAACTAAATAAATTAATGTTTAAGCAGATGGACCAGGAGGGAGGGTGCTATGCTGCAACTCGGGAAACCTGCCTCAATTCCCACTTCTGCCAGAGTCTCCCTCCACCACCTCGAGGAGGTGCCTGTGCCTCAGTGTCCCCTGGTATAAAATAGGGATAATGCTTCTCTACTCACAGGAGAGTGGTGGAGATAAGTACACTGTAAGGTGCGCGGCTGGTTGGTGACAGGAGCCATGTACATTTCATACATAGGCGTGACAGGCTCGTAAAATGCTTAAAAGACAAAAGGCCTTGTACTAATGCTGTGTCTTGCGTTCCTGGCTGCCTGGATCATCATATTTGCAGCACTTAATTATCTGTAACGACTTGTATGTAACAGAAGCATTTAGACGATGCTGTTGATGCAAAGTATGCAGGAAGTTAAATCGGAGCACCTTGAACTTTTGCATACACACTTTGGGACTGTTAGATCTGTCTGTGAACTAGCTGGTGCATCTTGTTCGGGTGTGCGTATTTTATAAGCCTCGGGGGGTCGGAGGGGCAGGGAAACAAACTAGCTGTATCTTTGCCTCATTGAGTTAGTCATTTAGGGCTCAATCCAACTCAGAATGAAATTAGTGGCATTCTTGTGTGTGAGAGATGGATTTCAAATGTTCACTGGCTGAACTGTTCTCTTCCTGACTCAGCTTTTATTCCCCAGGGCATGGTTTGGATCCAGGAGTAGCTTTGAAAGTGCGTTGAGGTTAGGAGATTAGGTGTTGGAATTGATTAGGCTCCTGGCTGCTGAGACCATAGGCACTATTCTGACCTTCTATTATGTATTACTGTAGCCCCTAGGGACTGTATGGTAAATTGTGAGGCCCTAGGGGCCCGGACCATGTGTTTATTTCTGTGTTCAGAGCCTAGCTGGTGAACCCATCCCTGACCAACCTGGCATCATGGACTAATTCCAGCTGCCAGACACCCTCACTGTGTTAGACCGTAGCTCGGAGCTTGTTTTCACCATTACACTGAGCACTTGTGAAGCACGGTTCCTCGTTGGAGCCCTTTGCCAGTGTTAGAGAGAATCCCCGTGTTGGAGCAAGGAGCCCAATTAAAGAGCATTCAATACGGTGACTAAGCCCAAAGTCATGCCTGGGGCAGCAGGTCCATTACAGCCAGTGGATTTACACCAGACAGGAATTGGCCCCTTCATCTGAATAATTCAAATGGAAACGAAAAAGCAAAGGAGCTAAGACAGCTCTTGCCGGTCCTTCATTGCCATCTAAGCTGCGCCATCTCCTGGCCCCTGAGTGAAGCGCATCCCTCATCTTGCACGCCAGACACGGAGCTGGACGCTCCTTGCGTCAGTGTACCTCCATTAACTGAGTTGTCCGTGAGGAGGAGGAGAACAGTGGTATGGGCCCAAGGACAAATCACATGGTTCCCCATGGGAATTCCTGGAACCCTGCAGGAGAGGGTGCGGCCGAGCAGGTGCCTTCTTTGCTCAGCCCTTTCTCCTATCTTTTGCCAAGAAAGCTCACAAACCACAGGTGCTTTCAGATCCCCAATGACTCTTGGGGTCCAGGCTGATCTCTCCTGTGTACGTACGCTAGAGTAGTGCCTGCCTGTGTTTTCAGCACAGACACCCCCCCGGGATCCATGCCTCTCTCAGCTCCCGCTGCAGTGGCTGGGTGGAGTGAAGCCAGCATAGTGTCTGACTTGCCCCCCTGTGCTGTCCAGCGTCCTGCCAAGAAGGTGTCTAGCGCTGGTGTCCTACAGGTTGCACTGGCTTTCTGGTTGTTCTCGCGTGCAGGTCACTCGGCTGAGTTTATTTTATCCAGGATGACAGGAGCTCTGAGCTGGCTACTCTACCTGGCTGTATACATGGGGAAATGAAGATAGGAGCTGCTTCTCCTTGTCTTGCATCCACTGAGGTCCGCACATCAAAGGCAGTGGCACAATGGGAGCGGGTTCAGAGAAGAACCGCAGAAATTATCGGTGGCCCTCCCGCCATCCAGGCAGAAAGCGGTCTGATATTAGAGGGCTTTTTAGCCAGCCTAGAACCATGGGACCGCCTGGGTCATTGAGTCCAGTCCCTGTGTAGTTGGCCTGGGCTGAGCCGTCTCCTCATTACGTCTCCCATCCCTGGATCCCCTCTGGAACCCCCACTCCTGGGTGAGCGTGGTATTACCCGTGGGAGCCGCGCTCACTCCCCTTTGAGTCCTTACCTCAGGTCCAGCTATGGGCCACTGACAGACAGTGGACGTCCAGAGTCCCACAGTGTCTGTCCGCCCTAAACAAGGAGGGGTAAAGGGAAGGTGAGTCACTGCCTCGGGCCAGCTGCCCTGGCTGCAGACCTCCACAGTAGCCTCTCCTCCTGGACAAGTCCCTCTCTGCTCTGTGGCCAGCTGCATCTTTTCCAGTTCCCCGTCTCCCTGCAGAGCACGCTTGATGAGCGCTGCCTGAGTGCAGATACCTCACAGCTTGCTGCCAGGGGGTGGGGGTGTGTCCTATGACACCCGGCTATTGCAGGTAATCCTGGTGTTACCATCCCATTCATAATGCCATCTGAAAACCACGCCCCACTTTTCCTTCTGGGAGGCTGTTCCAGACCTTCACTCCTCTGATGGTTAGACACCTTCTTCTAAATCCCAGCCTGAATTGACCCCTGGCCAGTTCCTATCCATTTTCTCTTGTGCCTACGTTGTCTTTTCCCTTCCATAGCTCTTCCTCCCTGGAGTTCACGAGATTGTGGGGACAAGTGGCAGAAATGAAGTTTCTCCTCAGGGTGGCTGGGCGGACTCTCTGAGATAGAGTGAGGGGCTCGGCTATTCGGAAGAACCTCAGAGTAGAGCCACTGCTACTCTTCATCAAGAGAAGTCATCTGAGGTGATTTGGGAACCTAATAAGGTGCCTTCTGATGGGCTTCCTCTGAAATTATACTGGACACGTCCCACTGTGAGGAGGCCCCAAGAACAACCCAGGACACGTTGTAGGGATTATATCTCCTGCTGGCCTGGGAATGCTTGGAAATCCCCTGGGAGGAGCTGGAACCTGCTGAGGAAGAAAGGAAGGTCTGGTCCCCCCTACTCACTGCCACTCTCACCAAGAAAAGTGGTATAAAGGAGAAGAAGGTTGATGATGATGATCTATAGACAAGAAAATAGGAAGAACCTGAGGAATTACGGACCAGTCACCTTAACTTGAGATCCTGGGAAAGTAATGAGGCATATAATTAAACAATCAAGATAGTGAGGTGATAAGTAACAGAAAGGATTTGTCAAGAACAAATCATGTCAAACCAACCTGATAGCTTTAGAATCATAGAATCATAGAACAATAGGGCTGGAAGGGACCTCACGAGGTCATCTAGTCCAACCCCCTGCCAAAAAGCAGGACCACTCCCACTAAATCACCCCAGCCAGGGTTTTGTCTAACCGAACCTTAAATATCTCCAAAGACAGAGATTCCACCACCTCCCTAGATAGCCCATTCCAATGCTTCTCCACCCTCCTAGTGAGAAAGTTTTTCCTAATATCCAACTTTGACCTCCCCAGCTGTAATTTGAAACCATTGCTCCTTGTTCTGTCCTCTGTTACCCTCGAGAACAGCCTAGCTCCCTCCTCTTTGGAGCACCCCTTCAAGTAGTTGAAGGTTGCTATCAAATCCCCCCTCAGTCTTCTCTTCTGTAGACTAAATAAGCCTAGTTCCTTCAGTCTCTCCTCATAAGTCATGTGCCCCAGCCCCCTAATCATTTTTGTTGCCCTCCGCTGGACTCTTTCTAATTTGTCCACATCCTTTCTGTAGTGGGGAGCCCAACACTGCACACAGTATTCCAGATGCGGCTGACCAGTGTCGAATAGAGGGGAACTATCACATCCCTCGATCTGCTGGCAATACTCCTACTGATGCAGCCTAATATGCCATTGGCCTTTTTGGCAACAAGGGCACACTGTTGGCTCATATTCATCTTCCCGTCCACCATAACCCCCAGGTCCTTTTCTACAGCGCTGCTACTTGCCGGTCGGTCCCCAGCCTGTAGCAGTGCATGGGTGCATTGGAGAAGACTGAGGGGAGTCATGATAAGAATTTTCAAGTACATAAAAGGTTGTTACAAGGAGGGAGAAAAATTGTTCTCTTTAAGATTGGACATTAGGAAAAACTTCTTGACTGTCAGGGTAGTTAAGCACTGGAATAAATTGCATGGGGAAGTTGTGAAATCTCTGTCATTAGAAATTTTTGAGAACAAATTAAACAGACGCTTGTTAGGGATGGTCTAGCTAATACTTAGTTCAGCCTTAAATGTAAGGGACTGGACTAAAAAACCATGCATGGATGATGCAAAAGAGGGGAAAATTTCATTCTTCTTATTGTTACAAAATCGCTGCTACACCATGCTGTATTGCAGAAACGCTGATCTAACCTTTATAACAGCAAGCGCTGTGTTCTATGCTGGATGGGCAAGCGCTTTCTCTTCCCTTTTCTGTTGTGATTCGCTACTCTGGTTGAATGAGAAACGGAAGTCTTGGCTAAACAGCAGAGAAATTACTTAGGCAACTCACAGGCGCTGGTCATGTTTTCAGGGGCTGAGTGACTGACTTTTCCTCAGCAATTTTGGATTCATAAGCTCGGTACTACAAAGCATGCGATTAGAAAAGAAATGCTTAGAAATCTGAAGATGGTAAAGGAGTGGCTTTTATATTTTGTGCCTGGAAAATAATCGTCATGGATAATTTTTGCAAAATACTGGTAAGCGATCAGTTTCTTTATCTCTTTTTATGTTTGATATTTCACCTCAAAGGTGTGTGACATGGCTTCTGTGCTAATGCTGAGGAAAAATCTTGAAAAGCAGCTGAAATGACCCAGGAGACACAGGGTATGTCTGCACAGCAGAAAAACCAAAATCAAAACCCCACGGCAGGGAGTTCAGAGCCCATCTCAATGGACATGGGCTCACAGGGTTGGCGCTGGGAGGCTAAAAGTAATAGTGTAGACATATCCTGCTATTTTTAGCAGCACGAGCCTGATTCACTTGATCCGGGCTTTGAGACTCGCTACAGTGGGTCTTTTTTTGCTGCGTAGGTGTATCCTGAGCCCCACTGAAAATCAGTTTGCAGGGAGCTAGATGGTTGCACCTCATAGATGTAGATCCATTATTGAAAATCCTTGGGACCTGGCCTTCTGAGTCACTTGTTAAAACCGCACCCACCATGCATGTGTCTGTAGATCTGAAAGTGCTTTACGGGGAAGTATCCGTCTCCCCGTGTAACTGATGTGGAAACTGAGGCGTGTAGCAAGCAAATGACATGCCTGAGGTCCCACAGTGACTCATTTGCAGAGCATATAGAACCCCAGGCCTTGACTCCCAGGCTTGTGTCCAATACACCAGACTAGATGACCTCCTGCGTATTTGTTTTTCGTCATAAACTGGTTAGTGTGGTTCTGTGTTGGGCACCTGCCCCGTTTCACCCTAGAGATGACTGCCGAGTGGTGATGGCTCTAGGGTCCTGCAGGCTGTACAGTGCTCAGAAAACGTCAGTCAGTGACTTGTGCTTTACTCGGAGAGGATGGTGCCTGGGTAATGTGAACTCAGCCACAAAGCCCCTTCTTTCCATTGTTCTTTTGACACAGCTTTATTAAAAAAAAATAAGGAGACTTCCTGTGACCCAGCGGCCACTTCAGGGACACTGTCACCACTCCCGGCGCCTTGCTCTTGGGATTTAGCCTGGACAAAGCAAGTGGGAACCGGGACGTCTTCCAGACACCCCGAGACGCATGGGGGAAAGAGAATACCAGCCGGGGGCTGCCCTTTGTCTGAGCAGATAGGGTCAGATGCTAGCAGGACTGAGACCTGGAAGAACTGATTTCCCCGAGCTACTTTAACTGGTTTGGAATTTTCCCACCAGCTGAGCTTTTCCATCACCACCAAACGGCATAGGTAGACACACCTCCAAAGTGCACCGGCTAGCAGGACCTGGACTCGGACCCTGAAATTTTGCAGTCCTGTCAAGAGACCTCAGCCAAGATTTGAGTCCCATCAGGTTAGATGCTGTGCGTACATACAGAAAGGGCGGGTCCCTGCCTTGGAGAGCTAACGCTCTAAACCGACCAAGGATGAGAGGGGAAAGAGCAGTGCAGACAGGTGATGTGGGTTGCTCATGGTCCATGGCAGAATTGGCAATTGAGCCCACATTTGCTGCTGCTTCATCTGCTGCCCGGTGTACTGGTGCAAACGGCTACCGACCAAGTATATGAGAGTGTAATGCAGTGTCATCACAGAAACTCCTGGGGGTTTATTTGGCCCTTTCCTCCCAGGGGCTTTTCCAAGTATCTCTGTCTCCCTCCGGAACTGTCTTTCTAGTGTACCTCTATTCTGTCCCTAGGTATTTGTCCTGCCCTCGTCACGTAAGGGTCTCTGCACTTCCAGTCGTGTAATAAGTGACAGCGCAGTCGACTTGTGGAACTCCTTGCCAGAGGACGTTGTGAAGGCCAAAAAGATAACTGGGTTCAAAAAAGAACTAGGTAAATTCACAGAAGATAGATCCATCCATGACCATCAGCCACATGGGCAGGGATGTAATTTCATGCTCTGGCTGTCACGAGTCTCTGATCGCTAGAAGCTGGGAGTGGACAACAAGGGATGGATCCCTGGCTGATTGCCCTGTTCTGTTCATTCCCGCAAAGCACCTGGTATTGACCACTGTCAGAAGGCAGTAAGTGGACGATTGGTCTGACCCGCATGGCCGTTCTTATGATGTACCTGACATTTGTCATGTGGTTCCCCCACCCCCACCCTCCGGGGTTGATTGTGCATGCAGTAGAAGTTAGGGTTTGGGCTTCTATGCCCATGTTCCTCTATGTTCATATTAGAGGAGGCAGCTCAGAGAAGTGTCTCATCCTGGGAGCAGAGGGTGGCGATGTTTCTGACTGCTCTTAAATCCTGGAGTTCATTCCACTGCCTGGGTCAGCCCCGCAGAGCTTTGCCCTGATTACAGAGAGCCCCGAGGAGGGAGTTGTTGACCATCGTCTTCATCCTAGAGCTTTAGTTGATCTTAGACACCCTGGACCCAGGGCATGGAGTGCCTTGAAGAGAAGGACCGAGACCTTGAACCTCCTTGGGGTCTGGTGGTCAGAGCGTAACCTGAGAGTCGCTCCAGGACCACCTGCACTGCAATAAAAACCCGTGGGTTGATAGACTCGTTTCAGAGGGCTGAAAATTGCAGTGTGCAATTACCGCGATTCAAACAGACTCTCCTGGGGGGAATGGAACTGTGTGCGTTCGTGTGCGAGAGAGAGCTAGGGACTAATAGTGGCTGATAAACCCCAGTCCTGGACTCACCCCCCGCCCCCCGTGCAGTTCTTTCAGGCGCCTTCATTGCTGGCTTGCTCCAGGCTGGCTTCACATGACAGACAGTGCCTTCCACTGGAGGATCCGCAGAGGCTTTGAAACCCCAGCGTGTGGAGTGGGGTGACCAGCTGTCCCAATTTTATGGGGAACGTCATGATATTCAGGGCTTTGTCTTATATAGGCCCGGGGGGGCTGGAGCAGGTTTTATAGTGGGGGTGCTGAGAGCCATTGAACCAATAAGCCAGTCCTCTTAGTTCTAGCATCTATGTATAGGCCACTATTACCCACCAGCCCTGGTCCCGATTGCTCTCTGGGCACCCTAGCGTGAAGCCTCCCTAAGCCCCTGGGAGAAGTGGGCAGTAGTAGCAGCTTCCTGGAGAGGGGGAAAGTGAGACGCAGATAGAGTGATTTGCTAAGGACCCCCAGGAATGCAACAGCACAGTTGGGAAGAGAAGCCAGATCCCTGGATTCCAGCCACAAGACCATCCTCATCCACTAAGGATTTAAACCCTCGCTCTATTTACTTCCCCACTGAGATCTCAGCTGCTGCCAGACCCAGGTTCAGAAGCTGGAGGGGCACCCTGCCCCCCCCGGGGGTCCCAGCCTCCCCCACCTCAACCTGATGACTGCAGAGGCCGGTTCTCCAAAGGCCAGTGCTCTCAGCCCAGGGGAATAACAGTAACGTGGGCTGCAGCAATGCGCTCTTCCTCTCACTGGTTTCCTTCTCGTTTTCATTTCCTCTGTGGCCCAGTAAGCCACAGCCACCGGCTGTCCAGGAGGGGAGGTGAAGGCCAACCCACTGCCACTGGAGAGGCTGGAATTGAAAGAGGAACCGGCAGCCCCAGACCAACCTGCCTTGCAATAGCTTGATGTCTGCACAGCCGACTGTCCCAGCCCCTCCGTATCAGCCATGCGCAGGGCCGGCCTTTTCCCCTTTCCCCTCCCACACATCACCCCTCTCTGCAGGGTGCAGGCTCGCAGGGTGGGGAAAGGACCCCATACCCTCCCTTGCCCCCCCAGGATTGGAGACGCCTGCAGCGTGGAATCCCTCCCTGGGGGGTGCAGCTCCAAGAGGCCAGGGCCACCCCCGCAGGAGCCTGAGTTGGGGGAGTCTCCAGTGGGTTCCAGAGGAGGAAATCAGTGCACTCCCCATGCCGGGAGCCCAGAAGGAGCAGAGCCGGGTAGAGTCCACTGGCCCTGTGGGGTTAATCTTACTGAGAGCACATCTGCATTACAGCCCAAGCCAGTGCAGTAATTACCTTCCACTGGGGGGAGCACCATAGGCAGCTCGTTCCTCCCACCTCTGGGGAGGCTGGCTTCACCCCAAGCCCCCGCCAATGCTTCGTCTCCTCCCCCGAGGACCTGCTCCATCTCAGGCCATGCCCCCATCCCCGAGACCCAGCCCACCCATGCTTCCCACGCACTCCTCTTGCCCCCCCACTTCTTCCCAAGTCCACCTCTCCGTGCCCACACTACTCCCCCCTCTTGCCCCCCTCACTCTGCTTCTTCCCAACCCTCTCTGCCTCCTCCCCCTCACCATGGAGCAATGGTATTGCTGCTTGCTCCCACTTAGCTCCCAGGGGCCTCTGGAGTGGGGGCAAGCAATGTCAGGGCTCCCTGCGTCCAGGTTCCTTTCCCCACCTGGGCTGCGTATGGGGAGAGCAGAGAGAAGCAGTTCCTGATGTTCACCCCACAGCACTGCCCAGGTGGGGAGAGGGACCAGGATGCAGGGAGCCCTGGAGTTGCTCCTCACTCCCCACCTCCCCATCCCCTAAGGGGGTATGGAGGAACATGGGGTGGGGAGGGTAAGCGGTATCCATATATCACAAGCCCTCTCCCCCCATGTTCCTCCGTCAGGAGGAAGCAGGGAAGCTCAGCCCCATGTCTGGCCAGGGTCGGGGCTCACAGCTCGCACCCCCCATAACCACATCACGACCCCCCCGGTTGCACCCCGCCTTGAGAACGAGGCCTTGGAACCATGATTTGAGGCCTTCAGTAACTCAGTCAGCGGCGAAGGGTCTGTTCGTGAGCTTGTGTGGCCAGCAAAGCGCAGGAGGTCAGACGAGATGATCATATAGGTCCCTTGTGACCTTACAGTCTATGAGAATCAGTGTCCACATTAACAAACCAGGCGTCCTGTGGCACTTGTAAAGTCTAACAAATTTTGAAGACACTTTGAAGGGCGTCTGACGAAGTGGGATTTTCTCCCACGAAATAAATGTGTTAGTCTTTACAAGTGCCACGGGACTCTTTGTTTTGCTGAACTAGACTAACACGGCTCCCCCTTTGCAAAGTGTCCACATTAACTCATTAATCACGGATCAGTCTAGTGGGTGTGGTGAGAGCTGCTGCAAATGTAGAGAAAAGGACAGAGGGGACTCCGAGAGAGTGGGGAGCAACAGAAAAGAGAAGTGGGAAGGAAGAGAAACAAAGGGCAGGAATAATAGTGGCCAAAAGGGGAGTGAACTTTTCTCTCTGGTGACAACTGCGGCAGGAACATCCTTGCACTAGCAGTAAATAAATAGTTAGTCGCTACAAACAGGCCATATTCTCCGCTCAGTCTGCATGCAGACCTCCTCTGAACACCATCGAGTATGCCGTGTGTGCCATGGAGAGCACATAGCCCTGAAAATATACGCCAGCCCAATGCGCCACAGTTACCCTAGAATTCCCCCATCTCCCTGCAATGCATTTGACACTGCCACTCACGTCCATCTCCGCAGGCCAGGCAGGATTGCTTGCAATCTGACTGCTCTGGTTTTGAATGTCCCAATCCATTGCGTTTCCTTCTCTTGTCCTTGGGAGTCCATTCCACGGCCCATTACAGCTCACCGTCAGGAAGTTCCTGCTGTTATTCGGCCTAGATTCTCCTTGGCTAATTGTTCATAAATCTTCCTGTCTGTGTTGGCTCCTTGCTCTCGGTTTAACTAGCAACGACGCTCCTGACATGAAGAAGCAGGCACCGCAGGGGTTACATTTATTTCTGTAAACACAGCTCCCTTCCAGTGCTTCTTCCATTCCTTCGCTTTCTACCTGTGATGTTCCTAGGTAATGAATCTGTACAACCAGAGCAATTACCGGCTCCAGCCAAGATCAGCACCCCTTGTGCTAAGCACCGTAGTCACAGAGACTATCCCTGCCCCAGAGACTGTCCAAATAAGACAAGGCAGACAGGCCATGGGGGAAACAGTGGGAAAGGGCCAGGGCCAGGATCACGCAGTGGGTTAGTGGCTGGGCTGGGAATAAAAGCCAGGGTTCACGAGGCCCCACTAGCCAATGGTCCCACTGCTGGGTGAGTGGTCGTAAACCTTGCTCTTGCGCTGGTGGCTTGGCCCAGACTCTCCCAGAAGCTCAGAGTTCAGCACTAACGTTTGTGCTTTTTCTGAGTCGCTCGTTCTAGCCTTGTTCACCAAGGCAGGAGGCAGCCCATTGATCTCCTACTGGCTCAGGAGCCTCTCTGGTCTGGCCCTGTGAGTCTCCTGCCCGGTGAGATATTGAACTCCCTCCAGAGCTCGGGAAGTTGAGGATGGGGTCCACAGACCTTAGTCCTCCCCACTAGCCACACTGCCCCCCTGAGCCAGCAGTGCTGGGCGGAGCATGGTCGCAGTAGGACCATCCCGAGGCTGGGGACTGGCCCCAAGTCCCTGCGGCCCCAGCAGGAGCAGATCTGATACAGGGCGTCTGGCCCCGCTTGCCTTCTTGCACCTTTGATGGATCTTTCCCAGACGCCAAAGTCATAAGTCACTAGAGGTACATCTACCCTGGCAACTTAGGTCGACTTAAGGAGGCTTAAGTCGACCTGAACAAAGCCGCGTCCACACTGGGTTATTATTAAGTCAATGCAGGCATTTCCTTACGGAAAACCTAAGTCGACTTAATAACACCACCTCTTTAGGTCAACTTAAGCCTTAAGTCAACTCCTTGAGTCAACTTAAGGCCAGTGTAGATGGGGATTAGCTAAATCAACTTTATTAAGTCGACTTTAAACCAGTATAACGGCTCTCTCTGCTGTTAAATCGACTTAACAAGGTCGACTTAAAGTGTAGCCAATTTGTTAAGTCGACTTAACTTTTCAAGTGTAGACATAGCCCAGGGGACCTTCTGCCTCAGCCCGGTGTCTTTTAGGATTCAGTAGCTAACAGCCTGCCACGCTGGAGGGGGCAAGTCTGGGGGAAGTCAGCAAAGCTCCTGAGACAAAGGGTTTGAGCTCTTCCCACTCGTAACCCTGCTAACAGCTGATCCTTTACTGCCACTCTGCTGATTCCTACATCTGGCTTGGCAAGACAGCAAGTCTTCACCCCGCCTGTGGCACTCACTGGGAGGCGCTGAGTGGTCCTGGCAAGCTGCGTCACAGAGCACGGTCTCCCTGCCTGGGACAGGAGGCAGTTAACACACTCTCCAGCCCCCAGAACTTGGTAGATAAGGAGCCGGGACACGATTCAACTCCAAATGCAGTGAATAAGCTCACGTGGAGCGCCATGGCAGCTGGATCAAGGCCTTCTATAAGGAGCTAATTATTCCAGCCAACGGACTGCTGCCGGTCACCCTTGTAGCCATTGACTGTCATAGGAAGGAAGGAAGGAAGGAAGGAAGGTGTCTGTTTGTGCTGGAAGGACCTGGGGGTGTTTTACTGGTAAGGGATCTAATAATTTCCTGTTTCACTCTTACTAAGCCCTCACCAGCCAGCTCTTTGCACCAGTTGTCGTTGGCCGTGTGTGGCCGTGTTGGGCTAGGATATAACGAGGCGAGGGAGGTGACGATATCTGCTTCTGTTGGTGAGAGAAAGAAGCTTTCAAGCTACGCAGAGCTCTGGGAAAGGTACTGGGAGCCACAGCTAACAGGTGGAGCAGGTAGGCGGCTAACAAATGTTGCAAGAGACCATTGAAGGGGAAGTGGGCAGTTATCTCCTCTACAGTCATAGGACAAAGGGGGCTAGTGGATAAAGCAAAGGGGGGCAAACTACAGCCTGCGGCCAGATATGGCCTGTCTGAGTGCTTCAGCCGGCAGAGCCCAGTGGTGTCCTGGCTGGAGCATGGCAGGTCCTTTCCCCAGCTCCACCCTTTCCTCTTGCGTGGTCCGAGCAGTGTCCTGGATGAAGCATGGCAGCTTCTTCTCCTCCCCAGCCCCATATGGGCCCGGCAGCACTCTTTCCTGGCCAGAGCATGGCAGCTATTCCCCCCAGGGCCCAGTGATGTCCAGGCTGAAGTGCAGCGGCCGCGTTTCCCTCCTACCTGCACCCCATTTTCCCCTTATTTTTATTTGACTTTATTTTTCTAAATAAAATATTTTATTTATTTATCATTTATTTTATTTTTATTTAGTTTATTTATTATTTACTATTTATTTTATAATCCCCACCCCTTCCTCCACCTCCGCCCATCTCCCACAGCATGTGGCCCACCATATAGCAGCTGTGGCCCTCAGGCCAAAAAGTTTGCCCACCCCGGTATACAGGATTGTTGGAATGAGGCAGAAATCTGGGGTCTTCATTAAGGCCATGATTTTTGGAGTCTAATGGAGATATGGCTTTAAGCTTCCAGGCTCCTCTTTGGAAGGGGTTGTGCAGGTTTCCTTTGAGGATGAGGGCAGAAAGAGAAGGGGAATAGAGCGATTGCTGTGTGAATAGCGCTCGCCCCTGGGTGTTTTTCTCTTCTGCTGGTTTCCTGGGTGAGTTCGCTCGAGAGTGCAGAAATTGGTTTCATCCACATAGTTTTTGCTGGGGCACGTGAGGGACATCACGTATTGTGATAGGCATTTTTGGGGCTCCTGGGGTTTGAAAGCTGTCTTGTGTTGGGGGGATGGAGCATCGTAGCTGCTGAGATATGGTTGCGGGTTTGGCATCTGTTGTTTACAGCAGGGTTGCTTCCATGTTGTGTTGCTGTGTGCTGGTCTGTGGGGAGCTGGCTTCTGATGAGGAGGTTGGGGAGCTGTTTGAAGGCCGAAAGGTGAGGTGGGGACTGGGGAAAGGTTTCTGTCAGGATGGGATCCCCGCAGAGCATGGTTGTAGCTCTTTGATGCTACCCCATCTGGGTTCCAGTGTGCGGTGACAGGTGACAACTAGGGGGTGTGGTTGGAGGGCCCCCCCAGTAGTGAAGCAGGATCTCTGGGGGTACTTGGCTGGCCACATTCCTTGATGCAATCTACTTCCCTGAGGCAGTGCCCTTGTGTAGCGTATTCTGGGGTATCCGAGGGCCTGGGTGGTCCTTCTGGCACTTTCTGTATCCACAGCACTAAGGCCTTCTCTATAGAAGAGGTTTACACTGTCCGCCCCTACAACTGGAGTGGCAGAAAAGCCATTGTGTAGACGAGGCATTGAGATCTTCCCAGGATGATACCTTGATTGGCAGCAGTGGGTCTAGCATGCCAGCACCGTTAATGCTCTGGGTAAGCATCATCACCAGGCAATCAGAATGAGCTGTTGTCGGCACTGGGCAATGCCATTTTGCGCTAGGTAGCATCTTCCACATGTGCTTAGTTTACTGTTACTTATTAGGTATCCTGTTTCTGGGAAGATGCAGATGCATGTCAAGATGGGAGAAGGCACTTGCACCAATAGGGCAGAAATGGGAAGGAGAAGGGTTGTCATGTGGTTAAAGCACTGGACTGGAGAGCCAATTCGTGGCTCTGACATTGACTCACCATGTGGCCTTGGGCACATAACTTAATCTCTGTCGGTCACAAATCCTCATCTGTAAAACGGGGAGGGCTTCCTTTCTCCCATCTTTTGTCTCTCGTCTAAAACAGGGAGGGCAAGGGGCTTACGCTTCCTTTCTCTCATCTTTTGTCTCTCGTCTAAAACGGGGAGGGCAGGGGGCTCATGCTTCCTTTCTCCCATCTTTTGTCTCTCATCTATTCTCATTGGATGCACCTCTGTACAGGAACTCACTATGGATTTGTACAGCACCTAGCACAACGGGGCTGTGATCTCGCAGGGGTCTCTAGGCGCTAGAGTGGCATTAATCTATAATGAGGGGAAGGGAGGGAGCTGGTGCTAGATGAATGGGGAACTGCATGGGAGGAGATGAGGTCCATAATAAGACTGACAGAAGTTGCAGTCAGGGGCTGGGTGGTAGGGGAGAAGAGTGGTGGCAGACAGGAGAGCTGTGAGAGATCTTTCCAGAAGCTACGCTCTAGTGCAGCAAGTAGCTCTGAGTTCACTGCAGGAGTCCAAGTGAAATCCTCTGGCCTGGAGCTATTCAGGGGCTCAACCTCAGATGATCATGGTGGTGGCTTCAGGCCTTCAGACCTAGGAAGGGGACCTTGAACTGAATGAAAGGCCGGTGGGGTTGTTTTGAGGAGGAGGGTGATGTGGTTGTGTTCCTTGGTCTAGGGGAAGGGTGGTATTAACATGGCTGTAATGAGTGCCAATGAGGCACACCATTCCTGGCATGGAACCATTTCCTGACTGTTCTGTTGTGTTTGCTTGCAGGCTCTTCTGACCTAGAAAGTCCAGTGTCTAGGCTGAGCCCTGAAGGGAGATGGAGAACATCACGGCTGGGAGGACGAACTCCTGTACCTTCCATGAGGAATTTAAGCAGATCCTGCTGCCCCTGGTCTACTCTGTGGTCCTTGTGGTGGGGCTCCCGCTGAACTCCTTCGTCATCATTCAGATCTGGCTCTCCAGGAAGGTGCTGACCCGCACTGCTATCTACATGCTGAACCTAGCCTTAGCCGACCTGCTCTACGTGTGCTCCCTGCCGCTGCTCATCTACAACTACACGCAGAAGGACTACTGGCCCTTCGGAGACTTCACCTGCAAGTTCGTCCGCTTCCAATTCTACAGCAATCTGCACAGCAGCATCATGTTCCTCACCTGCATCAGCATCCAGCGCTACCTGGGCATCTGCCACCCGCTGTCTTCCTGGCACAAGAAGAGGGGCAAGAGGTTCACCTGGATGGTGTGTGGGGGGGTGTGGGTCATTGTCATTGCTGAGTGCCTTCCCACCTTCATCTTTGCCTCCACAGGCACCCAGAGGAACCGGACTGTGTGCTATGACCTGAGTCCCCCAAGCCTCTCCACCAGCTACTTCCCCTATGGGATGACGCTGACGGTCACAGGCTTCCTCATCCCCTTCATCTCCATCCTGGTGTGCTATTGCTGCATGACCAAGATCCTCTGCCAGAAGGATGAGATGATTGGCCTGGCCGTGCGCAAGAAGAAAGACAAGGCCATCCGGATGATCATCATCGTGGTTATCGTCTTCGCCATCAGCTTCTTCCCCTTCCACCTGACCAAGACCATCTACCTGATCATCCGCTCCTCGGAAGGCATGTCCTGCCTGGCCTTGCAAACTTTCGCCATCGCCTACAAGTGCACCAGGCCCTTTGCCAGCATGAACAGTGTCCTGGACCCCATCCTCTTCTACTTCACCCAGCGCAAATTCCGGGAGAGCACACGCCACCTGATGGACAAAGTGAGCTCCAAGTGGAGGCACGACACATGCGCCACCTACAAATCGTAGGCTCCGGGGAAATGAGAAAGGGGGCAGAGCATTCTCTTGTGTGGGGCAGAGGACCTCAGTGGCGGTGGTTTTAAAGCACCAATGGGACGTCACAGCCAGCCTTGCTTTCCCCAGCAACAGGGAGAAAGGGAACAGGAGGCAGAGACTGATGGTCCCGAGCACAGAACTGGGAGCCAGGTGCATATGAGTTCTAATCCCACTTCTGGATCTGGGCCTCAGTTTCCCCATTTGTGGCCTGGAGAACAGTGCCCTCTAAATAATAGGCATAACAACACTGACATGCCTCACCCTGGTCAGGCTCAAGAAGTGCTTTGAGGATGGACTGTGCTAAGAACAATTTATCCTTAAAATTGCAGCAAACAGCCTGAACCAGGGAGGGTCCAGTACAGTTGGAAAGAGGGAAATGCAAATAAATGGGAGCAGGCTTTGGGGCTGGGTGGTGTCTCTTGCTGTGATGCGTTGCAGTTGTCACGATGAGGAGGGCCGTGCTGCCTGCAGTTCGGCTGCGCTCGCTCATAACCACTGCTCACTCCGTGGCTTTCAGCATAACCACCGAGAAGCCACCAGTCCTTGCCACGGATCTCGGACTCGCAAAGCCCTAGACTTGGCGGCTGCTGCTGCTAACACTGGGCCACACTCGACACCGGTGGAGTTGCAGGACAGATGGGTCTGTCCCAATGGGTTTCATTCAGAATGCAGTCGATCTGGGAAATGGGTTATTAGGCGCTTCCCACGAACACCGTTGGTTGGCTTATAACTAACCCTGCCTATATTTTGTGGGCAAAAATCTCTTCCCGCATGAGTTCCCAATAGCGGCGATCACCTCTGAGAACCAGCAGTTCATGAATGGGGGGGATCAACGGCTCAACAGTTCATGAATGGGGGTGGAGGGGATCAATGGCTCATTGTCATTACATAAATTATGGTGTTCTGGTCAACTTATGCACCAGCGGGTGTGTTTTCCCTGCTTCGTCGCAGTAATTCAGCTGAGTTTCCCAAGCAGAAAGCTGCTTTATTTAATGCAAGGAAAACCCACATTGGGAATTCAGAGACAGCAGTAGGTCTTTTGGGACCACATGAGTCTACAAAAGGATCAATCCACGTAGGTGGATAGGAAAAGGGAAATCTAGCGGTTACATCGACAGTCTTAATGGCTGTCAACAATGAGGAGACGGTCGTTAAGCTAATTTCTCTGTACAGTCCGATTCTATTCTAGCTAGGTCATCCTACCACTCTCATCACCACAATATCTGAGCACTGCACAATGTGATCTTCCTGCTTTCTCCTGTTTAAAGATTCACCTGTTGCCTGGCTGGATGTAGTAGGGCTCTGAGCTTTTATTTTATTTTTGTGCACCTTCACTAGAAAAGAGTTCTCACATCATTTTCAGTGTTTTGAGCTAAGATCTAGTTTGGGGAAATTTATTCGTGGGGTATTTTTAAGGGAACTGGAAACCAGAATATTTTAAAAGAATTTCTGAGATTGCAGCAGTATTTTTATGATGTGCTGGCTTAGTGTGTGAGAGCCTGTCTCCATCTAGTGGCTGATCCGAGATACAAGTCTGCTACTTAATTTAGCTCATGCAATAGAGATCTGCATTTTAGAGATCTCAAGTCAATCCCCACTGGAGTTTGCATATGTGTGGCCATATCACATTACAGGCTGCTCTGAGCTTTTTAGGCAAGTCATCTTTTGTTGTGATACATCGCTGAATAACATTTAACAGGGTTGGGGGTAGGAGTGGAAGAATTTTTTAAAATCATGATCAATGCTTAGTCCTGTGATGGTTCTTGATTAGCAGTAGAAAATAACCAGTGAATAAAATGTACAGGGCACAGAATAAGAGTTGAAGAATTTAACTGAACAAAGGTGGAGTCAATGTACTGGGCCAAAAGACAGCCCTGGTGTAATCTAGCAAAGCTCCAATAAAATCAGTTTGAAGTTTGTGGAGTCGCAGCTGCTAATGGTGGGGATGAATTTGACGCAGTGGGAAAGGATATGTGCTGTGTCTTCTGGTGATGGGTGCATTTGAAATCAATGTTAAGACAAGCCTCCAGGCCTCTCTGAGACATCTTACTGCACAGCATAGCCCCATCTTCGTACCAGCGCAGCTGTATCAGCCACTCGGGACACTGTCATCTGATCTGTGGAATGGCTTCCATCTTGGCCGATTGTGTTGGGGCGCCAGTCCCTCACTGGCTGTTGGCGAGATTGTGGGAAAGGCAGCCAATAGGAAGAAGGTGCATGGCAGTATAAAAGGAAGCTGCAGAGCAGAGCAAGGACAGTGCCTCCCAGGAGCTTGAAGAGGAAGGACTGCCAGAACCTCGGACAGAGCAGTGGCTGCCTGCTCGGACACAAGAGAGCCAAATCCCTGAAGCAAGGGCAGAGAAGGTACCGGGGCAGTGGGGAAGTGGCCCAGGGAAAACGACGGAGTTGTGCAGAAGACGTGGCAGAAGGCAGCCACAGGAGGCTGCCACGCACATAGGGTTCCTGGGCCAGGACTCAGAGTACTGGGTGGGCCTGGGTCCCTCCACACCCCCAATTGCCACAGGACTGAGTGTGACACAGTGTAGAGTGGGGTGTTTGTTTGGCTGAGAGCAGATTCCCCAGATAACCAGCAGGAGGCATCAATTGATCCCTGATATATCGGTGTCACACGGCCCTCCAGAGCTAAAAACACAACCTTCTGCACTCCAGCCTAAATTCAAGAACTTGACTCCACCACCTCGCGCCTGAAACAACTATCGCTGTGGATCAGCACAGCGGGACTGGTTTAAAAAAACCTTGCACACGCACACACGCATGCTGGGTGAGACGTACATCACATGTCCACAGAACAGCTATTTTCCCAACACAGCCACATTCTGCGTCATTTAACATGGCTTCTACTGGTAGCATTTGCTTTTCCCTGTCTCAATGCACCAGCTCTGCCCATGTTCCTCTCTCCCTGGACCCACCCCTCCTCTCTCCAGCCCACTGCCCTCTCCAGCCCTCAGACCTTTCCCCCTCTCATGCCCCAGCAGCCCCCTTCCTTCCACTCTCTCCCCCAAAAGGAACCTCAGGAGGTCATCTCATCCAAGGCAAGACTAAGTAACAACCGAACCATCCCTTTTGTCCGATCTGTTCTTAAAACCCTCTACTGATGGAGACTCCGCTTGCCAGAGCAGCACTCCAATCATTTGCATTGAAGAATAAGCCCGTCCCCAACAGAAGTGTCTTTCCCATGAAGCTTTGCACACAACTCATTTGAATAACGCCCATCACTCTACCCCTTGCTCTCCTGCTCGCTGTTAACCTCACCGGAAATTGTCAGTCCTTTGTGGCAAAGACTGTCACCTTGCGTGTGTGTACAGCACCTAGCACACTGGGGCCCAGAAAGAGACTTTGGGACACTTCCAAAATCCATATAAAGGTATACTGTGAATTCACCCCCACGGCAGTGCACAGTGCATTCTGGGAAAGCGATCCCATAGTGCCTCAGCAGGCGTCGAGTGCCCAGACTGGCAGCAGCAGCACATGCAGGCATATTGTCTCCTGGGATGTCCTACTACGTACACAGCTGGGAGGGAGCAGGATTGGCCAAACCAGTGACGCAGGCCGGGTGTGGGGTGCACTGGAGACTGCAAAAGAAACATTTGGGCCGGGTGCAAACCTGCTGCCATCGTTACTAAGCAAGGGCCAGTGGTGGGGGCAAGCCAAGAAGGCCACTGTTTGGTTACAAACACTATTAGAGGTTGTAGAGGCACAGCACCCCTGAGCCAACAGGTGACCCTGCCCCCCGCCACAAACACACAACGTGCCCCAAACTGAACTTGCAGCCCTTCGCTGGACACCGCTGCTGCAGACTCCAGCTCTGAGCCAGCAGTTCCTGCCCATCTAACACTTGCACTGAACACGTGTCAGGCCTTGCCTACACGGAAGGTAAAAACGACCCCCCGCCCTCTGGGGACCTGGCATGGAGTAACCGTGGAGTTACCGTCTCGTCCTGAGCTGTAAATATACAGTTCAGGATTCACCGTTACAGCCTGACCCGAAGACCATGGATGTAAATAGTAAAAACTCCCGTTGATTCAATAGACTTTGGACTCGGGCATTTCTTCTGCTTGATGCTAGTATTTGAAAAGCTCCCAGGGAGAGTTTTAATGCATCTATTCAGCCTGGAGTAACCCCTGCCCCCAGCCTGGTGTCTCCCAAAAGTAGCCCTGTATCCAGTGGTGAAGGGCTGGTGAGCAAGACTTTTTTTTGTCTTTGTAGAGATCACTGGCTTTGACCCACATTTTCTAGAGAGCAGCACCTCTACCTGGGCCAGATCCATGCTGGGAGTAAATAGAGAGCTTCCACTAGAGAGCCTCAGCAGGCAAAACTCCCGTGTGTTTTCATGGGTCTGGTAGAGTGCCAACGCAGACCTCCGGAGCCAGATTAGCAATCAGCATTACCCGGAAAAGCCACAGGCGTGTGAATTCGTTGTTTCATTTACAATTATATACAAATCTAGCAGCAAAAATGGCTGACAATTGGCAGCTGATATAGTGAAAGCCTCCTGATTGGTTATTAATTAAATCACCCAGTGTTTTAATATCATGAGCTGCAGGAGACGTATTGAAAAGCCACGTGCTGCTCCTGGGCCTCCCTGTGCTGGCTTCCAGACCCGGCTCTGCCACTGACCTGCCATGTGACCTTGAGCAAGTCATTTCATCTCTCTGTGCTTCTGTTTCCGCTCCCACCCTTCGGCCATCTTCTTTGTTTGGGCCGTGAGCTCCTCAGGTCAGAGTGTGTCTCGCTATTGCCCTATATAAGTGCCTCATATCATGGAGCCGTGATCGTGATTAAAACACCCATGCGCTACAGTGAGCCAATAGCAATAACTAGTGGAAGGCCAGTTAGTGCACAGGGGTAATTCAGAAATTTGTGTGTGTAAAAAAGCTGGAAATGGCTGAGAGCTTCAAAACTGGAGAGTACCACTGCAAATCCTAGTGATGTCTGGACATGGCGCTAGTCTAAATACAAAGAGCTCTCGGCCTGGCCATTCCCCCACCGCTTCACGCTGACTCAGCAGGGATTCTGGGCTTCAGTGCGACGCCCAGACAGATTGACAGCCTGGCAATTTTGGCTAGCTAAAATTCTCCTTGCCTGCTGTAGGCCTGGGTTTGGTGTTTGTGCAGAAGGCCCAGCAGAGATTCCTGTAAATAAAGATCATAGACATGTAGCCGAGTGTCAGTTTAGAACTCAAAGACAGGATTTCCCTTTGCCCACTTCTTGTTTTATTTACAAACATCCTCTGAACTGTATGGTCCTGAGGAGCCCTTAATAGCAGTAAAAGGGGTCTAGCACGGATCTGTGCTGGAGGAGTTGCCCTGGGATAGGATTTCAATTGAATTGTGGGCTTTGGGTGGCCTTTATTCCACTCAATCAGTGGTTTGCAACTTTTTCTCATTTGCAGGCCCTTAAAATATATCAAAGGAAGTGCGGACCCCTTTAGAAACCTTAGACATGGTCTGCAGATGAACCACAGGTTGAAAACCACTGCATTAAATTAACTCTAGGGATGACATGACTAGCGTGCTATATATGCCAATGACCTGAGATGGGACATTAGATGGGCTGGGTTCTGGGTTATTACAGAGGATTCTTTCTTGGGTGTCCGGCTGGTGAGACTTGCCCACATGCTCAGGATTTAACTGATCGCCATATTTGGGGTCTGGAGGGAATTTTCCCCCAGGGCAGATTGATTAGGGCTCCGGAATATTTTTGCCTTCCTCTGTAGCATGGGGCAGGACTCAATTGCTGGTGGATTCTCTGTACTTCAAAGTCTTTAAATCATGATTTGAGGACTTTAATAACTCAGTCATAGGTTAGAGATTTATTGCAGGAGTGGGTCGGGGTAGCTGCCTCATAATTAATGCAGCAAATACTAACTGGTCTTTTCTGACCCCAGATGTTCTGTGCCTGATTGTCTCATACTGTGACTGGTGTAAATCAGGAGTAACCACTCTTCTACTGGCATAATTCTACAGGCTTCAGTGGCTTCGTACCAAGTTCAGTGGAACTGTGTATGGGTGTTCTGGATCAGCCCTCATATGTCTTAGGTTTGGTTTGTCTGTTGCAAAAATCTTCAGTCTAATGTTAAGGCAGCCACAACCCTTAATGGGCTTAAGCAAACCTCACAATGAGTTATGCTATGTAAATATATCATAGTGTGCAAGTCTAGAAAGCGACAATATTATGCAACGTCAAAAAGAAAACAAAAATCCTGAGCTCAGAACAGGAAAATGAATTCCCACCGCTGCCTGCTTTCACTGGTTGATCATAACCAAACCACATCCTTTAAGGGGGGGGATCAAAAACTATATAAATCTGAACACTACGACATGCCATGAATGAAGCAGTACAAATTCTGTGGATCTGTGTTCAGCCCAGGACAGGGCACCAAAAAATGACCAGCGTGTACTAAAGGTAAAAAAACTTCCTTGTAGCTAAGGGGAGGAAGCCTGGACAGACAGCGTGGGGTGAAGAAGCAGAGGGAGAAATGTGGGTGACCAGCTGTGTTGGAAAGAGGAAGAATGAACAGGGCCTTTAAATTTTAAACAGATCCATGTAGGGATTTTTTCCCTTAGTTTTATAAATTGCACCGAGAGTGGATTTATTTTCCATGCTCTGCTTTTTGCATTTTTCTGTTCCCCAGACGTAGAAAAGAACAACAAACCCTGAATCTGAGTGCAGACTCTGCTGCCGTATTCCTATCCTCTGGTACAGTTTTCTCTCTGTTGTTTTTTTCCAAGCTGCTAGGCTTTTTTTTTTTTTTTTTTTTTTTTAAATAAAAACCAGGCAGGATTTTACTTTTGGCTAGTGATATCTGATGCTGCCTGCTGGTGAGCCAGAAAGGTCAGGTGAGCTTCAGGTAGATTCAAATGAGAGTTAGGCCTGAGCCATGAAATTCTGATCTGGTTTGTAAGAAGAAATCCTGCATGAAACATTGCCCGATTCAAAGCGTTTGAGATAAATGGCAGTCTTTACACTGAATATAATGGGTTTTGGACCAGGCCTGTATGGAACAATGAGATGCATGAAGGGGATTTTAACCTGCCTCTGAAAGCATCTGGTTAGAACCAATGTACCAGTTCAGATGGGTCTGTTAGATTGCCCCAAGCTGTACACTTCAGGCCCTATCTGTTTGGGCTCATCTCTGCTTCTGCAAAGTGATAGTCCCATGACCCTAGAAGCTGTAGGTGTTTTCCTCCTTTCCTAGTCATATCTGACTGTGCTGCTGTGGTACATTGGCATCACAACATGAGCTGGACAGATGCGGGCGGGTAGCTCTCCATATTCCTCGATACCTCCAGCAACACTCTCACTTCCCACCCTTGGAAGCCCTTGCAGCTATTGGCGTGTGGTTTTGAGCATGTCTTTTGGATCAGTTCATCCCTTGGGTTGCTGTTGAGCTTTCCAATGCACACGCCATGCGCGTCAGCCGTTCAGCTCTCCGGGTTGGATTTGGTGACTTTTCTGGCACTGTGCGGCTGGCAGGGCCCGGTCTTACCATATACCACTCGGATCTAATTTTGTAGCATTGCGATTTGGATAAATTATGGAATTGTCCTGCCAATTATAACAGAAATAAAATGGAAGTTCTTGCACGTCGGTTTCAGCGTGGGTCTGTCGGTGCTCTCTGACGCTCTCTGAGGGAAGGACATTATGGTCCTGGAAAAGGGGCTATGGATGGCAAAGAGTGCCCTGAGACTCAAGAATCGAGCTGAAGGAAGGTTGAAAAAGTTGTTTTTATTTTCCACAGGCTCAAAGAGGCCTCCAGACCCTCCTAAGGGATGGATAAAGCTGAGTGGAGATGCTATTTCATAGACATCACTGAAATGCAGCCACTTCTAGGGTAGAAACCAGTACATAGCAGAGATTAACAGTATGGTGCCTACTACAGGGACTGGAGCATTGTGACGTTCCCCTCCTGCTATCTGGTCTGGTATGCTCCTGTGCCTCCCCAATTGCCCACTCCTGGACCCTGACTTACCCCGCTTTGCTAGGTGGACCCCCCCACTGCCCCACCTGGGTCAGTCCACACCAGCCTCCTGCATGCAGTCGGTCCCAGGCAGTGGATGTGCATTTTTCCAGCCACTCAGGATTGTCCCCCAGCGGGCACCTCCAGTCTTCAGAGGCCACACCTGGAACATCTGTCTTGCAGGGATTGGGACCCTTCCAAATCACTGCAAGCTCATAAACTCCGGTTCACTAGTCTAGCAAAGAAACTGGAATGTACCCAGTTGTTACTCATTCACCCTCTCTAACATCCACACATCATTAGATAAAAGAAACTATTGAGCAGAAGCTGATTTTAAGCGAGTATATAGGTAATCAATGCACAATCATTGAATAAAGCAGTCAGGCGTTAACCACTTGCCAATGAAAATCTAAGATGCATTCTAACCTAAAGTTCACTGTCCAGACTTAGTCACAATGTTTGGCTGATGATGGTTTTCCAGCCAGTCTCTGCCTTTCCTTAGGCAAGGCTCAGATCTTGTTTGTAGATGGAGTTGCTTCAGGGTGGAAATTCTCTGGCATAAAGCCTCTTACAGGTCCAAGTCACTCCTTTTCAAAACCCTCATAGCCCCCCTTCTTCCTGGGCTGAGGTGATCTTTCTCCTCTCTGGCTGAAGCCTGTAGTTTGCATAACATTTGTGATGCATCCTTTCTATTTAAGTGCTGGGAGACAGCTCTGAGTGTCTGCCTCCCCTCTGAGCCATGTGAAATACATGTAACCAGGAAACATGATGCCATAACAATAATGCAGACCATGTCATGAGTGTTCAGAAAAGGAACCTTGCACGGCATATTTTGCATTAAACCACACAATTACATGGCAAAAGTGAACAGGAAAGTTACACAGATAATACCCTAGAGTGCATCCCATGACAATTTGGGAGGATTTTGGCCAAACAAATTGGGGTAAACTTGTTTCTCTTGCAAAAAAGAACTCCTGGTTCTAGTACCTTCACGCAGAAGTTCAGCTTTTTAAGAACTGCTGGTTCCAAGTCTGCTGTCTTTGACATCAAAGGGAATAATATGAGCAGGCTTTTTCCATCATAAAAAACAGGGAGGCTTCACAGGGGTTAGTTTGTCCCCTGCAGACTCTATATTCTAAATGATAATTCATGGGAATGCAGGGGAGCGGGGGTGGAACCCAGCTTGACTCTCAGCTCCCAGGCTGTTTGTGGCATTGGCTTTTAAAGAAATAACAATTTGTTTGTGCTCATGATCTAATCCCATTTGATCTGGAGTCTCTAGCTATGTCTACACTAGAAAACTTAAGTCAACTTTATTAAGCCGACTTAAATAAGGTCAACTTAAAGTCAACCTTATTAAGTCGACTTAACAAAAGTCGACTTAACTTTTCTAGTGTAGACATAGCCCCTTTTTGACATTAAGTCGATTTAACATAAAGTCAATTTAGGCGCTAATCCCAATCCACACTGGTTTAAGTCAACCTAAAAAGGTTGATTTAAGCGTTAAGTCGACCTAAAATGAGGTGTTATTAAATCGACTTAACTTTTCCTTAAGTCAACTTAAGGAAATGCTTAAGTCGACTTAAGGAAAGCCCAGTGTGGATGCGGCATAGTTTAGGTCAATTTAAGCCTCCTTAAATCGACCTAACTTGTAAGCGTAGACGCACCCTCTGAGTGTTATACCTATTGTGTAGAGCTGCACGTTGATATTTGAATATATGTGAGCCAGGGCCCTCTGCTGGACAGAATTAGAACAATTTACCTGTGTGTCATAAGCCTTATACTGCTGTAGCTAATGGAGATTCTCCTTCAGCTCCCATGTCAGGAAGACTGTGCTTTTGAAGCAGAAAGATCTGAATTCATTGTCCACTGCTGCTGTGAAGTTCTGAATGGGCCATGGCATGGAACACAGGGCTGATCAAAGTGCCTAGGAAACCACAGATTCATTTCAATATTAACAAAATAGCTGAAACCGAATAACAGGAGCAGTTTCACAGTGGATGTCTCCCATGGGGTCTGGGAGAGGAATGCCCCTTTGCACTCTGAAAGTCCTGGGGTTTCTGGCTGAACAGAGGGAGGCTGGGCTGGAAGTTGAGGTTCAAACTGAAATCCTAGTTGACTTAATTTTTAATTGCTTAGAAGATGGAGGGTAAGAGCCGGTTTCATCCATAGCAGACAATAGCTAAGGCCTTGTCCACATCAGCTCTAGTGTTACAGTAGCACATTCTCCTAGTGGAGATGCTGTTTTTACTGGCAAGCGTTCCGTTTCAGGTATAGCTTATACCCATTCTTTGAGCAAAATCTGCTGTACGGCTACAGGACTTTTTGCTAATATAAATGCATCTACACTGGGACTTGTGCTGGTTAGAGAGTGATTCCACCCCCTCTGTAACTGGCAAAACTTCAATTGGGTGGCCCAGAATTCAGAGAAGGGAGGGTAATTTCTAAGGTCAGACTAAGTGGATTTGAGTCTGATGGGAGTGGGAACCCTGGGGTAAAGCCCGGTTTGCCCATCGACCAGTGCACTTCACCCTCCCCACAGCCCTGCCAGGCTGCATCAGTCCAGGTGGAAGGAGCTATATAGACGGTGGGTCAGTCCCCATTACTGCATTCCTTGGCCTTTCTCCTGAGCCTGCAAGTATGGACACCGGTCCTGGCCTGTGCCCCCTCTGTGTTTGCACAGCACCTTCTCTCTCTTTCTAATCTGTGTCAAACCCGCTTCTTTCCTGGATCCTGTCTAGGTCTGTCCTTTTCCCAGCAGGGTGTCCCACACACTTCATATCCAAACCGTGGCTCTCTGGCATACCTTATTATTAAAGTGTAAGCTCCGTGGGGTGGTGATCAGGTCTGTCTCTCTGCAGGTGGTGGAAACTGCTAGGAATATCTAAATAAAATTTCCAGCTTCTTTGGTGCAATATTTGGTGGGGAAAGGCACCACTTACTACCACAGATCCAACTGTTTTCCTGGAAAGAATGATACATTTGAAAGCAGGTTTACACCCAAATGGGGGCATGCTGGCAAAAGGAGACCCTGTGCTAAAACAGAGGCGCCTGCTTAACAGGGACACAGTTCATTAATGTGGAGCGGACTTGTATATTTCAGACACTCCTTAGTGACTAACATCAAGCTGGGAATCCTCTAATATTACAGCTCAGGTTGTGAATCTGCCCACGTTCTCCCACAATGTCCATCCTCTGTCCTTTTCTGGCCAGAACCTCAGGCCTGTTTGTGATGGATGTGAACATCACCTTCTAGTGGCGGCAGCCTTCAAACAGCCTTGGTAGTATGCCCCAAGAATGAGTTTGGGTTGCCGCTAGTGATTTTCTGTGCATGATCATTAGTAGCAGCGAGTTGAGTGGCAGTCAAATTACAGGCCTACACTGCTGTCTAAAACACGCATGTTGCTTTCAGCTGCTGGCGGAAATCCACCCAGTTCCAATACGTGGCAATGCCACATTACCAAGGAGTTAGGCTGACGGACAGGACAGCTGCCGTAGAGGAACTGCTACGCTCTGCTTTGGGATACTACCACGGGTTTCTGTTCGGTAATCACTTGGCCCAACTTGAAGATACAGCACGGAGGGATTCCCTGTGAATCTCCAGCAAACCCTCCTTAGAAAGTGCCAGGGAGCTGAACAAGCCCAGAGGGCCCTCGTTATCCATGATCGCCAGTTCCTAGCCCTGCATGACACAAACACTCAATGAGTTACTGATTAAAGACTGATGGACCAAGACTTGAGTAACCCTCCCCAGGCTTTCTGATGGCTTTTCTACCCTCCTGGCTCTGGCAGGTTAAAATGTAACTAAAGCACAGCTCATGTCGCAGGTTTGATTTCTTTTGTTGGATTTTTTTAAGGCCCAACCTTCATAACAAGCGTCTGGTCTAAAAGATTTCATCTGCAGCTCGTGAGCGGGAAGGAGAACGTTTGAGAGTCACCAGACAGAGAGGGGCTCTGTGATTGCATTGCATGCGTCTTGTCCTGTGTAGGGGATCATCCACATTGTTGTGGCAAAGCACGGAGCTGAGGAGGTATATAAATAGGTGCCTCTAACAGACATCTATGGGACTGATCTCCCGAGTACAGATAATTCTTCTGAATAAGGGGTCCAGGCTCAAGCTGGTGACGGAGCGAGGACTAGAACCCAGGAGTCTGGCACTCCCTCCACATGTAGAAGACAGTACCACACCTACCATTGACTTTAACGGGCACAGGATTGAGCCAGTGCAATGATTCCTGGGGTTGGAGGTAGGAGTTTGAAGAAAAGATTAAGCAGAATTAACGTAATACACTGGCAATAACAAGAAGGAGCAGTGAAAACCTATCTTCCTTTCCCAAATAGCAACCTAAGCAAGAGAAAACCTACCAAAGGTTTGACGTTGAAAGCTTCGGTGATAGTCTTTAAAAGTGCCACAAGAGTCTGTTGTGCCAACGTAAGACCAGTCGCTTTTTCCTGGTGTCAGCAGGGGGCGCAACATAGCCAGGTTTGGAGAAATTCTGGCTCAAGCTATTTACTGTGTGGAAAACTAACTTCAGGGCTTTTCTAGTGAAACCAAAGCCCTGTGGGTTTGTGTCCCTCTGCAGGTTATCCAGCTGTTTGTCCAGCTCCCTGCCCGCCTCACCACTTCTTCACGCAGGGGTAGATGCAGCTCCGTGACCGACCAATTCCTAGGACAGAGTTTCCATTTTTGTAATCTGTAAGCATTGTGGAGCAGGGCAGGCCTCTTATCATGTGTCTGTACAGCGCCTAGCGCAATGGGATCATGATCGCTGTTGTGGATCCTTGGCACTATTATAACCCTGGGCAGCTATTCCCTCTTCCAGGAGATCTGCAGGGGCCTGCAACGTGGGTGGTGTGTGGCCCATGCCATCTGCTTCCTATGGTGCAGATATCATAAACTTGACAGGAACCCTTCCCTGGCAGCAGAGAGATAGCGGGCCTGCCCCCAGCACTCCCTTACCCTGGGGGGCTGCACATAACTGCTCTGCCGTCCCATACCCAGGGTGGGGGAGGAGGAGTCAGGAGCGTTGTGGAAGGGATGTGGGTGAATTTCACATAGTTAACAGGCCATTTATGCCACCAGATTGGCACGGCTGTAGCAGGAGATGGAACCTGAGGCCTCTCCTGCATCCCTATCCAATTCCTAGTCATCTGTCCAGGCCTCCTTTAGCCATTTATGCCGACCCTCCTCTGTCTCTCTCCTTGCCTGGCCCTACTCTTTCCATGCCTTATCTCACAGCACTTCAGCCAGGGCAACCAATAAGAATTTCCCTGTTCATTTCACGGGGAAGTCCAAGCCCAGAGGGAACTTGTGTGCCAACTGAGAAAAAGAATAAAATGAAAATAAAATATATAGACTAAATCCTGTTTTTTGCAATCCATGGGCACTGCTGACGGCCTCCTTGTCACCAACTTTAGTGACCCTCTTCCAAAGTCTTGGCCAAGATTTTTATGTCCTTTAGACAGAGACATTATTATTATTTATGATTCATCTTGTGGAAATGCCTACAAGGGCCAGTTGTGGACCAGGACCCCATGTGGCAGACACTGTACAAACCCCAGCGAATTTATAATCTAGAGCAAATGATTGTTATATACTATTAATTTGCATGATGGCAGCATATAACAGCGTGGGGGGCTGTGCAAACATATAGTAAAAGATAAGCCAGGCCTGCCCTGAAAAGGTGACTGTCCAGGTATAAAAGAGACAGTGTAAAAAAAAAGAGAGTGAGTGTAAATCCCACTAGGAGTCTTCTGGCACTTTTAAAGGCATATTTATTTATTTCTTTGTTGGTTGGTCTTTAAAAGTGCCACAGGACTCCTTGTTTTGTTGTTTCAGGAACATGTGTAAATCCGGAAACTGTTGTCAGTGTTTTCCCCTGCCCTAATTCTTCACTGTACTTGAAAACTGTGCTGAAAAATGTCACCAACGTTGCAAAATCTGAAAATCCACTCTCTCTCCAGGCAAGAGAGCCCTGAGATCTATTTCCTTCCATTCTGTAAACTCCCCATCTTCAAGGGTCTGAGGAAGCGGGATTTTCTCCCAGGAAAGCTCATGCGATAAACAAATGTGTGAGTCTTTAAAAGTGCCCCAGACTCCTTGTTTGTATAACCCTTTTGGTTACTTTAGAGTGGTGGGGAAATCCACTCCATAAAACCAATCCAAAGGTGTTCAGCTATTTAAATTCTTGCCCTCTCTTCCTGAAAAATTCAGAGGGAAGTAAAAAAAAGTGGGGGGAGGGAGGGAAGTATGATCTTCAGGAAAAGCACATAGCATACATTTAAAAAATACTGAGCTCCAGAGCGGTGGCCTTGTTAGTCTAGTTGAACCAAACAAACAAGGAGTCCTGTGGCACTCCCAAAGATTCACACATTTATTTATCGCAGGAGCTCTCGTGGGAGAAAATATCTAGCCAGAGCAGATCCAGACGTTGTAACCTTGCAAAGTAAAGGCCATACTCGGGCGTATTAATCACGAGCCTCTTTCCCCTCTGTTCCCAGACTTTCCTTCAGAGCCCACCCCCACATTTCCAGAAGCCCCGCCTCCGGGGGAAAGTTTCTTTGCCTGCAAGGGGGGAGATCCAGCCGATCAAGCCAGGAAAGTCCTCGCTCGGATTCTTTCGCACAGCGAGGGCCGCTCTCCGCCTGGCGCCCGCCCAAGCGATGCCTCCGGCGGCCGTGCGGGGGGCGGCTGCGGGCCCGGCGGCCGGGGATGCAGGAGCCGGCCGGACCAGGGGGCCACTTCGGCCGCGGGGGCAGAGCCGCTGAGCTGCGGGCACCGCCGGGGCAGCCCGCGGAGCATGGCGGAGGGACCCGCTCCCCTCTGCCGCCGGAGCGGCTCCTTGGAGGCGGGGGAAGCAGCCGGCGCCCGGCCCCGCCGCCAGTGCCAGCCCCCCGGCGCAAGGGCGCAGCAGCGCCGCGGCCGAACCCTGTCCCCCGCCGGGAGCCGGCTCTCGCAGCGCTTCGCCGAGCCGGGCGGTCCCGGGGAGCTGGAGCTGGAGCCGGGGGGGCGGTGGCCCAGCGTCCCCGCCATGCGTAAACTCTTCGGGGAGGGCAGCCGCGGCGCCCCCCAGCCCGGGAGAGACGGCCCCAAGCCGGCCCCGCCGCCCCCGCCGCCCCGCAGCTGCGTCCCCTACCCCGGCCTGCGGGCGCACCGGCTGGGCGGCTCGGGGGAGGCTGGCTCGCATTCCTGGCATAGCTCGGCTGCCCCCTCCGCTCACAGCTGCCTCGGCCCGGCTGGGTCCAGGTTCTCCGGCAGCGAGGAGGAGGGGAGCCAGCTGGGGACCCCCAGGAAACGCTGCCCCCCTCTTTGGGACCATGGGTCGGACGGCGACGGGCTAGCGGGCATGGAGCCTGGGCGGCCTCGCCAGGGCCCAGCCCCTGCGGACGCCGGGGATGCGCTGGGCAAGAGGTCGTCGGCCGAGGGCAGTAACACAAAGGCCTTTGCTGCCCTGCTGGGGGACGCCGAGGGGCACCGGCAGTACGGGAGGGCCCTGTCCGAAGGCGGCCCCGCTGCTCATTCCCCGCTGGCTGCAGCACCGCCTGTGCCCGTGGTCTCCCGCGTCTCCAAAGTGAGCATCCCGCCCTTTGTGCCGAGCCCCGGCGGGTCGAGAAGCAGCAGCAGGTACTCGAGCACCGAGACGCTGAAGGACGAAGACCACTGCGGGCCCTGCTGGCCTGGCCAAAGCCGCAGCTTCCAGGGGGGCCTCGGCGTGGTCAGATCCCCCAGCTTCGGCCAAAGCGAGAGCCTCGCCAGGCTGCAGGTGCGGGCACGGCCAAAGCTGCCCATGGGCATCGGCAAAGGGAAACCAGACCCTTCCAGTGAACGGCTGCCGCACCAGGGACCTGAAGCTGAGCCAGCCAAGCACAGGAAGTCCATGTCTAATCCAGACATAGCCACAGAGACACTGACTCTCCTCAGCTTCTTGAAATCAGATCTCTCTGAGCTGAAGGTGGGGAAGAAAGGTGGCAGGACCAGTGATCCAGAGGAAGGGACAGTCAGCAGCGGCAGGTATGAGAGCTACCAGAACCCAGCTGGGCACACACTGGGAGGCAGAAGCCGAAGTGTGGCACAAAGCCCGAACCGGTGGGTGGTAGGTGGCCGCCCGACCCTCAAAGACCTCACCGCGACCTTACGCCGGGCCAAGTCCTTCACCTACTCTGACAAACCGGGGCCGCGCAGGCTTTTCCTCCAAAGCTCCATGAAGCAGAGCTCTTCAGAGCTTCTCCTTGCCAGCAGCAGTGACCATGATGGCGTGCTTTCGGACAGCGAGGCTGGCCAAAGAGGGGACGGTGAGGTGCTCCCTGTTATCATCCAGGACCAGTACATTCAGGAAGCACGGCAAGTCTTTGAGAAGATAAGTCGGATGGGCTCCCAGCACGATAATGGCTTTGCCTCTGATGAGAAGGAGCATGCAGGTGTGAAGTGCAAGGGGGAGTTTACAGAGAACCAGCAGGAAGCCGATGTGGCCCATCTGGAGAGCAAAGAGCATGAGCAGAGTCTGAAGACGGCAGAGTCCAAAGAAAACCTTTCCTGTGGGAAGTCCATGGAGGAGCTCTCTGGTCATGAGTCTAGCATGACTGACGAAGGAATCGTGACAGAGCCCGAGTTGGGTCCCACCGGTGCAGCCTACAGGGATCTCCGGCCGGCCGTCGCAGCCTGGATGCCAACCGACTCTGGCCTCGGGGAGGGCAATGCATATCCAGTAAACAGCAAAGAGATTCTGCTCCCAGCTAGAATGAACCATGAGGAGGCTGCTCTGGATGATGCCCTTCCTGGTAAAGCCATGGCCCAAGGGACTCTAGAGGCACCTTTGACACCAAGTACCCCGCGGCGCCGACGAAAGTTTCCCTCGGTTGGTAATAACGGGTCTGACTCCAGCAATGGGGACTCCAACGGTGAGGCCTACAGATCCCTGAGCGACCCCATGCCCCACAGGAGATGCTCGGTCACGGAAGAAGCCAAGAATTTCTCTGTGGATAGTAATCTCCTTGGCTCCCTGAATTCCAAGGCCGGCATGCCAGAGTCTTTGGCCGTCGCCCTGTCCGAGTGCACTAGCAACACTGCCAGTGACCTGTCTGTCTGTAGCGATGGAGTCAAAGATTATAGCACTGTGATCCAGAACATTGTGAACCAACCTGGTGCCATGGACAAGGTGATTGACGAGAGAGGAAACGGTAAGACGGTCAAGAAGAAATCATTCAGTGACCCCAGCCGCCGCAGTGAACTGGCCAGCACAGGCTTTGAGGGCCCCAGCGAGCCAATCAGTGAGATGGACCAGACCATCCCACCTTCCAGCAGCGAACCCATCCTCTCTGAGCAAAGGGACGAGGTGGGGGAGCTGGACGACCTGGGCCAGGAGGTTGGGAAGCTGAGCTCTCAATCTGAACATATCCTATCTGCACAGCCAGGAGGCAATGAGGTGGGAGAGGCCGCTCAGGGCTATAGTTTTGACCCCAAGCTGGCAGAAGTCCTGTCCCCCAGGATCATCAGGCGCAGTTCCAAGAAGCGCACCAACCGAGTGACTCACCAGGAGAATCACCAGGCTGCATCATGTGCCACGACTCCTGGTGCTACCCTGAATAGATCAAGGCCTACACCCAAGCATGTCCGGCACGCCAGCGAACCTAACACCTTCCTCCCCATCTCAGCACCCGAGCCTCACACATCACTCAATCCAAACATCCACGTAACTATGCCAGAATCCTCACGTCTGCCCATCAAACCCTACCCTGTACTCCAGGCTCCATCCTTGGAGGATGTCACCAAGCAATACATGTTGACTCTTAATTCGGGGGACTTGTCTTCTGGGGGCACTGTGGATATGCCCAGGTCTTCGCCTGCCACCCCAACTACTTCAGAGCCCAAACTACTAAAATGTCCAAAGCATCAGGAAGAGCACAGTGCCGGCAGCGTGAAGAGCAAGCCTCAAGTGGTAAGTGCCCTGAGTTTTCAGATGCTGTAGCTTAGGACCTGATTTAAAATCCAGTGAAAACAATGGGAGTTTTTTCGTCATCTTCATTGGACTTTGGATTTGGCTGGGTTGGGGCGGGGGACACATTCTCTTTCCATTGACACCGTTGTAAATCTAGAGTAAATCTACTGACTTCCCTGAAGTTACTCCTGTTAAATGAAATCAGAATCCAGCCCTTAATGAGCTATGACGGAAAGTTAATTCACCGCCCGTACACAGGGACAAGCTCCCGTTGATGTCACTGGCTGAATTCTGACTCAGTAACACTGAATGGGGAAAAGGCACAGCTTTTGGCCTGTGGTTTTCTTGCTTTCAAATTCAGTCCTGCAGTTTTATCGCTCTGGGATACCACACTAGCTCTCCACAAACTGTTCTTCTCTTCACTGGTGGTGGTTGGTTGGTTGGTTATCCTTTTTGGTTTAGGTTTTGTTCCCTTGAATGTTGAACAAAAATGGCCTTTTCCTCATTAGGGAATGTACATTGTCTTTTCCTTTCATTATTATTCCTGATGTTCTGCCTACTGTACAGTCGACATCCCAGAGCACTTCAGTTGTTTTAAAATATCTGTTTATCTATCTTGAAATTCCTGCATGTGGGAATCTATTTAACAGGAATAAAGGCAGCTAATTTTTTTCCCTGTGATCGTGATTCCTTCTGCCACTTTAGTTTTATTCAGGCTTGTTGATAGTTTGTGACATTGCCTAAGGGCTTCAGAAATAAACCAGACTTTTTTTTTTTTTTAAAGTCACATGTATCAAAGTCAGGGAAGCTTAAAAAAAAGACATGTAAAAGGTTTATTGCATGATATTAATAATAACATCCTAATTCCATAGTGATGAATGAGGATTTTATCTTTGGCATTAGTGGAAATAGATAGATAGGCAGTCAATGTTACCACCAGACTGCAAATTGGTATTCCGGGAAGCTGATTTCTAGATACAAACCATATCCCTATGTTCTGGTCTGTTTGTTCCTTTCTTGGTTGAAATCGCTATCAGTGTGGAACGTTCTGTTAAATACCCTTTTGTGGCTCTGGTCTGTTTGGTTTAAATATTGAGTAGATTAAGATGTGTTGGAAGATTACTTTTTTTCTAAGCTGCATTGGGTGCAGAACGATTTTTCCAGTTGGCATAGGAGAATTTGGAGAGGCCCCCCAATTCAAGTTGAATCACATGGCTTTCTTTTGGTAGGAGGGGTCGAGAAATGGACATAGGAGTCTCCTCTGAATCATGCTTTGAAACAGTTGAATAGTATTAAAACAAGATACATATCATGGCAGAGATTTGCAGCTGACTTGATCGTACATAGGCGAGCTTTGTTTCTTCTTTCACTCCTTTAATCAGAACCCATCATGGTGGAGCCTGGCGTTGTAATCTGACTCGCCTCACTTTTTACCTAGTAAAATCTCTTCTTTGTGGGGGCGGGGGGAGGGGAAGAGAAGGGGTGCGGAGGGGGGTGCTTTTGCATGGTTTGTTTACTAACGTTGAATGCTGTGTTCACCAGAGCATAAACGATCTACTAAATTGGTAACAACTGTTCTTTTGCTCCAGTGCCTTCGCCTCTAACGTCATGTGTCTCTGAACTTTTCTTTCAATGGGTTTCTTGCAAAGGCGTTTGGGTTTTGTTTGTTTAATGTGCTACTAGAAGGCAAAGAGCCTGATTCAGGTGAGCGTTAGTTACTCTTCAGGGAGAAGCAGGTCGTGTGGCGAGAGTGCCAATGTTGGAATGCTTTTGCTGTTACCTGTGTCTTCCAACGGCTTGCCAATCCCACTCATTCGTTAGCTTTTCACCACCTGTTGTCTCTCATCATGTGCTTAGATTGTAAGTTCTGTGGGGCAGAAACTGCCTTTTGTTCCACCACGCAGAGGCAGGGACCTCTGTAAATAAGTCTGGTGGAAGGTCTATACAGTCCGGCTTTGTGATGACTGGCTCTTTCAGTTTGAAACAATGGGCAGGCTGGAAATCCCACATCCTGCATGAAATGTCGTGTCTAGCTCTGCAATGGGCAGTTCATTGGCCTGCGCTGTCAGCAGTTTAATGACTCCTTCTGGCTAACAGTGAACTGGATCCTTAGCTGGCGGAAATGAGGATGAAAGCCTGGAGGGATGTTCTACTGAGGAGCAGGGGGAAGGCAACGGTCTTGTCATTGAAAAGATTTTGGGAGAGAAGAGTTTACCAGTGTATTGGCGGGGATTTATTGATGCCGGTAAAATATATTGCCCAGTCACGTGTTGAAAAGGAACAGTAGCCAACCTGCTGGTTTGGGGTGGCTCGTTGTCTGTAAACCTGAAAGACCATTCCTGGCAACTGAATTTTTTCTCAACAGCGTGAGGAGCTGTCACTTTTTTTCTTTCCAAGTAACCTGACTGGGAAGAGCCAAGGAGTCTTAAGTCTTGTCAGATGTTTTGTTTGATCTTGGGAAGGGCTGTGGTTTTTTCTGTTTCTTTGGCAATGGAGGGAAGGGTGCAGGTCTGGTATCTGCACTGATTGGAGCAGTATGTTTTTTTTCCGTAAGACTCCGTTTGCTGGTGTCTCTTTGAATGAAGTGTGTGCGTGCACGCACACGAAACAGAAGGATAGAGGGGTAACTACATAGAATTCTTACTGGGTATTAATTTTTCTTTGAGATGGGCTCAAACCAAAACTCAGATCCAATCACCCTTGTGTCTATGAAAGTTTGGATCTGGATAAAGATTCAGATTCGCACCTGGCCCAATGGGGGCAAAAACCATAACTGCTTTCAAAACTGAGCTTGATAAATTTATGGAGGGGATGGTATGATTAGCCTATGTTGGAAATTGACTGATATTTGGCTACGTGTGGTGGATTTACAAGTGGCCCAAGAGGGGAGAGTATGTGGGGTGGGTTCTGAGTTATTACAGAGAATTGTTTCTTGGGTAACTGGCTGTTGAGACTTGCCCACGTGCTCAGGATTTAACTGATCACCATATTTGGGGTCGGGAAGGAATTTCCCCCAGGGCTGATTGGCCTGGGCTCTGGGGGGTTTTCGCCTTCCTCTGTAGCACAGGGCATGGCTCACCTACTGGTGAATTCTCTGTTTCTTAAAGTCCTTAAATCATGATTTAAGGAGGTAAATAATTCAGTCATAGGTTGGTGGCCTATTGCTGGAGTGGGTGGGTGAGGTCTTGAGGCCTGCATTTTGCAGGAGGTCAGACTAGATGATCGTACTGGTCCCTTCTGACCTTAAAGTCTATGAGTCTGGACCAAAACCTTTGTTGCTTGGGCCTTCCCCTGAGTCTTACCAACAGCAGCTCTGTTCTGTCATTTGAGTTTTGTTCTGAGGAGACATTTGCCTTGAACTGAATCCGAAATAACTGTTGGTACTCTTCTCTTCCCTCCCCCAGGCTTGCTATCCTCTAATCCCAGTATTCTCCAGTGTTAAATTCCTGCCACTTTCCTTTGTCAGGACTCATTCCAAATTATATATGTATATTGGTCTGTTTCCTAGCGAATGTTTAATATAAAGGACCTGCAAGGGGGAGTAGCCCGAACTGCTACAAACAACCGTCTGGGACACATGATCTTATCTCCAAGCTCTGTCTGGAGATTTCAGATTGGAGAGGTTTGTTTTGGGATTGAACTTCGCTGTTAGACTTGAATAGAAAAGGGTCTCTTCACTTTCTCATGGTGTTTACAGGCTAAATCCTGATGGGTGCTGAGCCTCTCTGACACCCTGTGAAGTCAGTGGGAGTTAAGGGCACCCAGCACTTGTTTCCCAGGTTCAGGCACCAGGCCCAGCAATAAAATCCCCATTTTTCATAATATTAGCAAGGGATCAGGGCCAAAAGCCCCATTGCAGCTGTTTGTGCTGGCTTTTAGGAGACCTGTCCCTGCAGCCTAGAATGAATTTTACCACGAGCCATTTAGGGGCATCTTTACAAGGAGCTACAGAGACTTTAGGGACCAGTAAAGGAGTCACAAAGAGTGAACTGGGGCCAAGATCCAGGAGGTGTTTTGGCTCCCTAACTTCCTTGCCTTTGTGGATTTGGGCCATAGTCTCCATCTTTTGAACTGGCTGATAATAATAATACTTATTTTCTAAGCACCGTACAGACTTTGAGGCCAGTCCATTTTTCCTTGCAAGGCTGGCTGGGGGGAGGGAGTGAGTTGTTATTATCCCCATTTTACAGATGTGGAAAACAAAGTCCAGTGCTAGAACCAAACAGAGGGGGCACGGATTCCTGGGGCCCAGGTGTGTGCTCCAGCCATTAGAACTTCATCCTCCATCTCCATGAGTAGTTCTCCTTTTCTGACATTTGTTGCTTTGAATTTTACCTCTCCAGTTACCCATCTGCTTGTGTGGCTACAGGTCAAACCAACCTGACAATGAGAGCATTTGGCACCAACTCTGCAGTGTGGCTCTGCACCTGTCTCTTACCCCTGAATTCAGTGCAGTGCTCATGTGGGTGCCGCACCTCTTTGGCAAAGTGGGCATGGCCGGGGAAGTAGGTTGGAGAGAACGCCAGGGCCATGTTAGGTGAGACAGCCAGGGGTGCTTTAAGGGCTCTCCATGTCCCCTCCCATGTCTGCTGTGGGACAGTGGTGAAGAAGGACTTGTTGAAGCTCTGGAAGGAAGGTTCCAGCAGGCCAGGGTGAGGCTTCTGACCGAGGGCCATGAGAAGAGGAGGTGAAAGGGTGAGCTGGGCTTCTAAGGGGATCAAGTCCCTGCTCTGACCTGGGCTGGGAAATAAAAGGTAGGTCCTCTTTCCTAGTAGGTGGGAAAGCTGGAATCTGAGCGGCATTCTGGGTCAGTACTGAGAGGGGACTAGAAATGGGCCACGCACGGGGTTGACGGAAACGGTCGAGTCAGGCCAACGTCGGAAGATGGCCTGGAGAAAAGTGAAGCAGGTAGGGGTTTGTGGTGTAGGGCCCTGGGGCAGGATTGGGGCCACGCAAAGGTCTGGCGCCCCTATACCGCCCTCATAGGAAGCGGAAAACCCTACAAGCCAGGGTAGGAGGCCAGTGCCTGTGACATCGGGGAGACTGGTGCTGGAATACTGTGTCCGGTTCTGGGGAACTGTAGAAAAGGACCCTGGCCTTCCTCTGTGCCTGGGCTGGAGGATAGGCCTGAACGCCCCCTCTGGCCAGACAGTAGTACTACAGGCCTGCAGCCCCGGAAGTGGAGGGGCGGGGCCCAGGCAGGAAGGGGAGGTATAAAAGCCAAGCCAGACAGCTCAGTAGGGGTGGAGCAGCCGTGGAGGCAGGATGTGCTGCCTGGGAGGCCACGGACTAGGCCAGGCTGGGCCTTGACTGAAGGACGGCCACGGGGACCCCGGGCCCGAGGGCAATATGGCCCACCCAGTCTACTGGGCCCCAGCGACTGGGAGGGGATTCCTGAGCCTAGAGTCCGGAGAAAGCCTGCCTGGCTCCCCTGGGAACCAAGTACGGAGTCCCTCTCCCCTGAGGAACCGCTAATCCCCTGTAACCTCGAGGAACTCCCCTTGGCCGAAGACCCCGAGGAACAGACACCTGCTGTGGGGCCCTATGAGCTGGAGGAGTTACCCTGTGCCGAGGAGCCACAGGAGTTCCCAGACCTACCGCCTATGGACACCGAGGGCCTGGGTGGGATTCCCTGAGCAATCTACCCTGAGGACTCGGAGGGAGACTCGGTGGATACAGGTACCCCAATCCCCAGGGTGGGAGGAAGTGGCCCAAGGGCAGCTGGCTGCCACGTAGTGGGTGGCGGAGGCGCCGGAGGTCAGTGCGTTTCGGCGGGAGCCCTGCTGACCCCAGTGGCAAATTCCTCTGCCACTGGATAGGGCCCTGGGCTGGGACGCAGTGGAGATGGGTGGGCCTGCATCCCCCTCCCTCACCCCTTTCCCTAACCACCCAGTGCGCTCAAACCCCTAACGACCCCCCCCCCAAGGAGGTTTGTGATTCTGTACCTTGCCTGCCCCACCCCACCTGAGGGGCTGGGGGCAATTGACTCTGTACTTTGCCTGCTCCACCCTGCCTAAGGGGCCGGGGGCAACTGACTCTGTGCCGAAAAGGGCGCCCTGCCACTGCTAATTCCCCTGAGGCACCCGAAGGGGGCACCCTCTGAGCCCGCCAGTGACACGGGACGTTACAGGAACATAAATATCATAAAAAGGATGTTGGGAAACTGGAACGAGTGCTGCAAAGAGCTGCAAGAATGATGCCAGGAAAAATGCCTTTTTTAAGATTCTTGAAAAGATGGAGATATGGCTTGAACAGTATATAAGCACCTTCATAGGGAGAAAATACTGGGGACTAAAGCAGGGCTCGACAAACCCAGGTCGCCATGGTGACCAGGAATTGTACTGTGGTGCCTAGCTGCACAATGATACTTCAGGCCCAGAATGCCCCCAGGTGCCTTTAAAAAAAAAAAAAAAAAAAAGCTGTTGGCACCCAAAGCACTGCGGGCGGCATTGGGGGGCACCTTATTTTTTGGGGTGGCGCTTAGCACCCATATCGTTTGTTGAGCTGTGGACGAAAGGGTTCTCTAATCCAGTGGAGAAAGGCAAAACAAGAACCAACGGGCTGAAGCTGAAGCCGGAGAAATTCGGATTAGAAATGAAGCACAAATGTGAACAGTGAGAACAGTTCACCATTAGAACCAAGTACCGAAGGAAGCGGGAGATTCGCTATCTTGTGATGTGTTCATATTGAGCATGGCTGTCTTACTGAAAGATCTGCTTTAGTCAAACACAAGTTATTGGCCAATGCGGGGTACAATTTTATGGCCTGGGATACATACAGGAGGTCAGACCAGATGATCTAATGGCCACGTCGATGCACGCTTTCACACCTGAGTGAAGGGAAAATGAGACAAGCCCTCTGCAAAGGGACTGTGTGAACAGGACCCCATCTTACTCCGCTGTAATCTGCTGGCGGTAATGACACACACAACACGTTTGTAGTGTCTTTTCCTTCTCTCAACCCTGCAGAGTCCACACAGCTGGGAGAGGGTGAGCTGGGGTGAAATCCTGACTTCACCCCTACATTCTTGGCGTCCTTGGGTCTCCTGAGCAGAACTGTTCGCTAAGGTCCAGTCAGCCAGCCCTTTCGACAGTGGGGCAGCAGGAGGGTGGCGGAGCCGTGGAGCGAACGCAGACCGAGTCTGCAGCGCAGGCAATTAGACAAGCAAATCCTTGAGCTCCTTTGACACAGAACTGCTGCAATACAACAAAGAAGGAGCAGCTTGATGCCACTTTTCAACACAGAATTGGACTTCTAAACATTGCGGTGCGAAGGGACCTGATGTGAGGGGGCCCTTCTCCAGCGGTGATTAGCAGCACCCTCTCCCGCGGTGCCTCATTCCCACAGACCCATTTTAGCACTTCTGAGACTGCGCTTTTCCTCCCCTCTCTCACAAACCTACTCTCCCACCTCTCGCAAATGGCGAAAACGTGGAGCTGTTCAGGAAAAGAAGGCTCCCTCATTTCAGTCTCCCTCCTGAGTTCGGCTTAAATCCAGTGGGAATCGGGGTTACAGTTTAGCGAGACAAATGTCCCCGCTCAGAATCTTAGGAGCTTGATTATCACATTTATGGGAGCTTATGCCTTGAGAAGATGAGGTGCAAGTTCAATTTACCTCTATGCAATTTGCACAGTAGCTGCCTTGCTGCAAAATCGCCCAACGCAGACAAGCCCTGAGTTTGTATGATCTCTCCGAACTCCCTCTAGTGTGGGTTTATTCACTTTTTTTTTTTTTTTAATGAAGTTTTCCCGTGACTCCCTGAAGCATTTCAATGGACGGATTTCCTGAATTGCCCGTTGCACCACTTCTTAAACACTCGCTAGGTCTCATGATTACTGTCTGCAGGATGCTTCTGTGTCCTGACATGCTTACGGAGCTAGATGGCAGCTGTCAGATCAGAGAGGGAGCCATCAATTGTGAAATGACACTCTCAGATCCATCGGGTCTCATGTTTTCCCGGTGTTGGGGGAAGCAATTAGTTACTCAGGAACAACTTGGAATGAGACCTAGAGGAGAACTGCAGATCTAGATAAGGAGTTGCTGACTACATACAATGCTTCGGCAATGTGTGCTGAATGTAGGGTAAAGCAGGCAGAGTGAAACACTCCCCTCCTGCACAACTAACCAAGACCTACCCTTTAACCCCCCCTTAAAGATGGCTATGATGATCCAGATCCTCATGGTTTCAACAGGAGTAAGGTGCCTAACCACCTCGGAGGATCTGGGCCCCTGTTACTAGAATGGGGGCAACTTTGCAGCCAATGTGTTGTAATATTAATAGTTACCCCTTCGAGCGGGTAGTCCATTTTAGAAGATAATGGCCTACTATAGCTAGCTGATGGAGTTGCTCCCTTTTGCCAGATGGTAGGGTGCGGTGCTGTGCTGTGGCACTGAATGTCTTCTGTACAGATGGTGGTGGTAGCGGATTGAGCCAGCGTTCTGGATGTCTGAGCAAACTCAGGCTCAGGTGGGTGTTTGTCCAGTTGTCTATTAAATGCCACCTAGCAGTGGGAACTGGGTAGCTACCGAATCGGGAGGGGCTGGGGGGGGGCGGGCGGAGTGTGTATTGGACAATGTAAAGGCTCGAGGAATTGGTGTCGGGTCAGCTGTTCTGGCGAGCTGGGAATAGATCAAAGGAAGCACTGTGGAGCGTGTGTGTGAAGGGGAAGGCCTTTTCAGTTTTTTTCAGGAAAATTAGTTCAAGCTAAAATGAGCAAGAGAACATTATTTACTGAAATGATTTTTTTTGAAGGGGTAGCATTCCACTCTTTCTCTTCTTGCTTCAGACTAGATAAATAAAAAATCCCACACCGTATATTCTGCACAACACAGCTGTGTTCACCTAGCCTTGTCAACAGCAAACCCTCAGCAACCCGGAGTTGGATTACTCATCCTGTTTGCGTTTTTCCCCCCCTGGTTTGACTCTTTTTCTCTGTTGATCTTATTTGTGAAAAATAATTTGAAGAATGCAGTGTGATGAGTGTAAACCCGATGCTGAGTCAGTAAAGGCACCTCCACAATTGTTTGGGCGAAAGAGAAATTGGAAGAGAAAATTGCAGCTCCTGCCTGTTTGCCTGAGTGCATTTGTACAGCTTTCTTGGGAGTTGTTTCATTTCATGTCGAGCCCACTGTTTGTAGTGCAATTCCCTGACGCCGTTGACTAGCTTTCTTTGCGAATAAATGTGATTGTGTTACTGAAAATATTCATGATAACAGTGCTTTTCAGCTGAGAATCTGAGAGCTTCGTGAATATTAATTAAGCTTCACATCAGTTGGTGTCCTTGTTTTTCAGATGCAGAAACGGGCACTGAGAGACAGTGTGATTAGGCAGCAGGCGCACAGGAAGTCTGTGCTGCTGGTGGGAATAGGACTCAGGAATCCTGAGTGACAGGCCTTCCATCCTAATTGTTAGACAGCACCTTGCTACATAGCTGGATCTGAAGATCTGAGATCCTAATGCTAGAAATGGGGATTTTTCATAAACATAAGAGTGATCTTATGGGGCCGGTTCTATTCAACATCTTCATTAATGATCTTGATAGTGGGATAGGCTGCGTGCTTAGTAAGTTCACAGATGACACTAAGCTGGGGGGAATGGTAGATACTCTGGAGGGCAGGGACAGGGTCCAGGGAGACTTGGACAAATTGGAACACTGGGCCGAAAGAAACCTCATGAGGTTCAACAAAGACAAGTGCAAAGTCCTGCACTTAGGACGGAAAAATCCCATATACTGCTACAGGCTGGGGACCGATCAGCTAAGTAGCAGCGCTGTAGAAAAGGACCTGGGAGTTATGGTGGACGGGAAGATGAATATGAGCCAACTGTGTGCCCTTGTTGCCAAAAAGGCCAATGGCATATTAGGCTGCATCAGTAGGAGTATTGCCAGCAGATCGAGGGATGTGATAATTCCCCTCTATTCGACACTGGTCAGGCCGCATCTGGAGTATTGTGTCCAGTTTTGGGCTGCCCACTACAGAAAAGATGTGGACAAATTAGAAAGAGTCCAGCGGAGGGCAACAAAAATGATTAGGGGGCTGGGGAACATGACTTATGAGGAGAGACTGAAGGAACTAGGCTTATTTAGTCTACAGAAGAGAAGACTGAGGGGAGATTTGATAGCAACCTTCAACTACTTGAAGGGTTGCTCCAAAAAGGAGGGAGCTAGGCTGTTCTCGAGGGTAACAGAGGACAGAACAAGGAGCAATGGTTTCAAATTACAGCTGGGGAGGTCGAGGTTGGATATTAGGAAAAACTTTCTCACTAGGAGGGTGGTGAAGCATTGGAATGGGCTATCTAGGGAGGTGGTAGAATCTCCATCTTTGGAGATTTTTAAGGCCCGGTTAGACAATACCCTGGCTGGGATGATTTAGTGGGAGTGGTTCTGCTTTTTAGCAGGGGGTTGGACTAGATACCTCATGAGGTCCCTTCCATCCCTATGATTCTATGAACTTAACCTTGACTTCTGAAAAGCATGTTTTAGGAAGTAATTCCATGCACACTTCAGGACGCTCAAATCTATCTGCTTCCCCTAAGCACTCACATTCTAACACAGGGCTTGACAAAACCTGGGTGCCAGGTCACCGTGGTGACCAGGGTTTGTAGCCTCACTCCAAGCTGTACTGCAGAGAAGCGCCCTTTGGTGACCAGAAAATAAAACTGCTGGAGGCTAGCTGGGAGCCAATTTTGTCAAGCCTTGTGCTAACACTCTTATCAAGAGTGAGCACTGAAAAAGCACTCTGGTGTCCCGCTTTGCTTTTGGATTCTGGCACCCCCATCATACACTGATTAAGAAACCAAGTTCAAATTGGTAAGTATGACCATCAGGGCAGGGTTGGGGGGGTAATAGGTGCCTATAGAAGACAAACCCTGAATATCCAGACTGTCCCTATTAAATTGGGGAATCTGGTTACCTTGTCTGGAAGGTGGTGTGGGCTTGTGCAGTGTTTCTCAACTGGTGTTTTGCAGAAGTATTGAAGGTATTCAGCCACTGACCCAGGCCTTCCTTGTTGTGGGGGGCTGGGTGCGAGGAAGGGATGGGAGAACGAGGAACACAGCAAGCTGACATGTGCCAGGGAGATTTAAAATACCTCAGCTGCAGCAAAGCTTCCATGTGCCTCAGCGTTCGCTGCTGCCTTGCTCCTTTGCCGTGGTTGGGGCATTTAAATTTCCTGCTGGTGTTACCACCGGCATAGAAATCACTCGGACACAACTTCCACGGTAAGGCTTTCTCTGACGTACCTTATTCCAAGAATAGATGAACTTTGTTTGAACATGCAGGCCCAAAAGCCCCGTTAAAATGTGAGTAATATCGTTTGCAGTTTTAAGTTGCGCATAATCATTGTGTACTATTTTTTTAGAAATAAATGCGTTTTATATTCATAAAATTGTATTGCATTTGGTTTACTGAATTGTTTTCACAGGAGTGTGTAGTACGCAGGTATTACAAACATTACAGCCAGTATATGCCGACTTTTTTCAAGGAAGTTCTCATTAGCTGCTCCTCATAAAGTAATTAATATCTTTAGGTGTTCCCTGGTCCACCGAAGGTTGAGAAACACTGGTGTGGAGGGTAGGGCAAGTGTCTGGGTACCCGGACTCCTATCTTTCCTCCCTTTCCTGCTGCTGTGTGATTTGGAGCAAAGCCCTTGCCTTCTCCATGCTTCAGCTTCCTCACCTGTGAAGTGGGGGTAATAAAATTGGCCTTCCAGGCGATTAATGAATGTTTGTAAGAGGCTGTGCGTTCCCTGGGTGAAATGTGCTATTTACGTGCGAAGTGTTTTTCCTTTTATCAGCACAGCCTGTTATTAGCAAGACCGAGATTGTGTTGCCTCAGAAACATCATCAAGTCTTTCCAGAATTCCCTTCAAAGATTCCTTCAAGGTTCTTCTCCAGATAAAGGACCCACACTTGTACAGAGAAATTATTTGGTGATGCGTAAGCTGCAGGCATTGGTGTGGGTGTTCCAGTAGGCAGCAGCACCAAATCCCAGGTGGCTCTGGGCGCTGTGTGGATGGAAGTGTTGGTCTTCAGACAGACTATAAAATGGAGATCCTGGCCATTAAAGATCCTATAGTGGATTGCTGGCCTCCACGGCCTCCTGGCCAAATTCAAATACAGGTAATTCAGCCAACCACAGTCCTGCCTTTGACTTTGATACAGTATCCTTCACTTCCTGTCCTAAACTTGTCGCGCCCCCCTCTCCGGTTTTATTGAAAGTTTCCCATCCAAGAATTGACCAGGAGTAGTCTGCTTTAGCTTGTGGGCGCTTTCCCTGGTCAGCTGTATAGACCAGTCACTATGGGGAGGAAACGTTTAGACAAATAGTGTCCTGAAATCATTTTTGGTCTCCTCTGACAGTGGTTCTTTATTAGTAACGGAAGTGGACTCCTAAGAAGTTGACATTTCCCTTGACTTCCTCGTGGGAAGGGGAGCTGCCAGAGGAAGACGATTGCCTTTGATGTTGCTGCTTTGTCAGATCATTATTGGTTAAATATGTTGTTGTGGGTTTTTCCCATACACAGATTTTTCTCCTTAACACATGTTGACAGTGAAATCTCAATTAACATGATTCAGTTGCTGATAATGGAAACTATATATCTGGTAAGTTTCCAGTAAGTCAGTAGAGGTTTCTGGGATTGTTCCTTTAACAGTTTTGAAGGTGATTTGCGAAAAGAATTGGGTTATGTCCCCTTCAAACTTTGTGATGTCATAATGCTCACAAATCGAGCTGAATGAATGAAAGGGCTTTTTTATATTCATTTTTAAAAGATCTAACGAAATAAACATAAATGTCCCATAATACTGTTAACCATTTGCTACCTGATCTTAGCTATGCTTTAAACATTTAATTAGATGCAAAACGAATGGTGAAAATATAAATCAATTACGGCTATTACACAATTAGCAAACAAGCAAAATTTGCTTATAAAAATCCAAGTTGTTGGAAGAAAAATGATGAACACAAGAGAAGGAATAGAAGGTGGATTCAGAGGAGAGGGCTAGAGATGGGCAGTGGGTATTTCTGTTATGATATATGACAGGGGTTCTCAACCCCTGGCCTGTGGGTCAAAAGTGGCCCGCAGGGCTTTTTAAAATGGCCCGCACTCGCTGCCTGGCCACTGGCTGGGAGCCCTGCTGTGACCGGCCGCCTCCCCGCCGGTCCGGCCAGGGCTCCAGGGGCTGAGGGCGGGACTGCGGGTCAGTGCGACTGGCTGACATGCTGGGGGGACGTGGGCTGGCACAACATGGCTGGGAGTGCAGGAAGGGGGGCGAGCCAGCACAGTACGGCTGGGGTGAGTGGGCCTGGCATAGCTGCGGGACGGGCTGGATGCTGTGGGTGGCTGCAGGCAATGTGGCGTGACGGGGAGAGGGGGCAGGTCTGCAGGCTGGCACGGCCACGGAGGGAGGCGGGAGCGTGGGCTGCATGGTTGCTGGGGCCCACAGCCTGCCCACAAACTGGCCCTGTTCATGGGCATCCAGCCCCCCCCCCCCCCCCCCCCAGGAAAAAAAATGGTTTTTTTTTTAAATTTTAAAAAAAATCTTTTTGGCTTGAGGGCCACACAGAATTTTTACAACTCCGAAGGGCCACTTGTCTATTTAATTACAATTGTATTTAAATTGAATTAATCAATTTAAATTAAATGTAATTTGAATTTAGTTAATTTAATTCTAATGTAAATTTAATTAAATAGTCTGGTGGCCCCTCAGGGTTCTAAAACTTATATTTGTGGCCCTCGGGCCAAAAAGTTTGGGACCCGCTGGTCCATGACATTAAAGCTGCTATTCCATCATAGTTACTAGTGTCCAGGGATGACGGGGTGTAAGGGCAGCACCTGCCCAGGCATTGTACGATCTAAGGAAGACAGAGTGTGGACAGATCACAGAGGAGGAAAGAACTAGAGTGTATGGGCCAGAACTCAGCAGATGCAAATCAGAATAGGTTGACTGATTTACACTTGGCCGTGTTTTGGCCCCTGTGTGTTTGCTAGGATGCATGACATCATCCAAGCGCAGCTGAGGTGTAGGGGTGCAATTGAGGATCAAGGGGTGTGGTGGGCTGCCGTATAGATTGGAGTGGGTTACACCAGGGTAAACTTCTGCTGCGCTCATGCAACCCTGTGATTTCAGCAGGGGTTGCATGGTTGAAACTGATGGCAGAATTTGGCACCGAGTCTCTCTGAAAAGCATGGAGTAGAAACTCCAACTTCCTGCCAGTGACGGGGGTAACCCGGGCAGGGATCGGAGGAGTGTTCCTTACCTTGTTTGAACTTTCAGGCTGCCGGACTAAGCAAAGTGGGTGCAAATTTTTCCTTTTAAGGGCAAAATTTCAGCTGTATCTTTGAATATCTCTCCTGCCTTTCAGTCCCTTTGTACCACAGCCATAACATAACTTAAAACAGTATTTTATTTCTCTTTGATTTATTATATATTGGAGGAGGATGCTGGGATGTTTTACTGCAGATGGCACCAGACAGGAGTTGAGAGAGTTTGAGGGGAGCTCTGGAATGGAGTTACTTTAATTACAGGACAAAATGCCCGGGACCGGATATAACTTGGCACCATATTTCTGGCTCCAAGTGGAAATTTACATGCTCCATGACCTGTGGATAAGAAATGTTTGGGGTTTTTTTTAAATGCAATAAAAAGGGCTAGGGCTGTTCTGTACAGTGTTGATTCCGATTCCAAGTGACTCGGGTGAAGGGTTTGGAGCATGTTAATTTGTTAATCAGTCATTTGGCCCTGGCAGCAGGCATCTGGGAGGGTGGAAGTAGGCATTTTCCTCCTGTAAACTCCAGTGTCAAGGGGGATTTTCAACCAGGACTGAGTTCCCCTGGTTTGACATGTTGGCTGAGGAGAGCTCAGCTCAGGCGTGAAAAGCTTATGAAAATCAGTCTTCCAAACACTGGCTAGATGGGCTGTTCGCTATGGTTATTCCTGTTTTACAGAGATGGGGCAGGTACCTTGTCAGCACTTTGCTGAGGTCTGTGGAGAAATAAAGAGGTGAGGATCTGGCCAGGGCTGTTTTTATCAGGGGCGTGCAGTGAAGTCAGCGGAAGCCGTTGGCTTCCCAGAGTTTTGGGTCGTGATCTCAGCACTCAGTAACTGCAGCAGATGAAAACTCCGCTCTTGTGTGTGGAGCTTGGCAGGTTGGTTCTGGGAGACCCAGAAGTTCAGTGTCTTGCAGGAGGGTGTAGTGCTAGTTGCCCTGATTTCAAGGATGGCAGGGATGGTCACAGTTTGTACTAGTCAGGGTCTTCGCCCGGCTCTAGCCCAATTCAGGAAGAATAGCACTGGCTGCATTGACTCGTTATGCTGATTTTGCTGCACGTTGTTTATGTACCAGGCGTTGGCTTCCAGCCCCTGGCAGTGTGGTTCTTCTCAAAGTCCCAGGTCCAGGCGGTCCGGTCCGACGGGGTTCTGGGGGTCCCGATGCGCAGCATCTCGCAGGAGGTACTTGTCAGCTGACAGCATCAGGGCCGTGCTTCATGCCTGCGACAGCACCTTTGAATTCCACATCGTATGAGGGAACTCATGCCATGTGGGCAGAATCCTTCCCTCTTCTCCAGACTGGAAAGGCAAAGATGTTTGCATTCCTAGCCAGCTGCAGTCCCAGGACCCTGCTCTTTGGATCTCTCTTTCCTCTCAACCTCTGGCTAGGGTAATGGCTGACTTACAAACTTGAAACCCACGGCTGACCTGACTCCCGCGGTTGGTGGAGGTCCAAAGAGAGATCTCCCTTCCAGACCCGTCCCTTGTATTCATCTGCTGACTGCCAAGAGGGCATGTCTGTATTTTATCCCTCCTCTTGACACTGTGATTTCCTCAGTGGCTGTCTGTCACCCAAAGCTTTCCCAAGTAGCAGTGGGATTAAACCAAGGGGCTGTGAGAGCGGCACTGAAACCCGCCAGAGTCTTGTTAAAATCACACTGCTGCTGGCGGGGAGTGCTCTGGGCAGCCACTGTGGCACACTGACTGTAGACTCAGGAGGACAGCTCTGCTCTGGGTCTCATTCAGGCAGGGATCCTTGTTACCCTTATCTTAGCAACTTTTTAATTGATAAATGGCAGGCGGGTCCATGGATCATTAGGACAAGTTGGGGAGCAGTATGTGGCTGGTTCTGCACTGGGTGGCACCAGGGTTATGTTCAGGATTATGTTATGAATCAGGTCCTAGAGTTTTCCAGGACTGCACTATTTTGTTTAGATGATAATTTGTTGGGCATTATTCCACTGGAATACTGTGTCTGTAACACCACCATGTTTCCAGGGCTGGATTAATGCAGTGGCTATTGGAGCTGAAGCCCCGGGCCCTGACTTAAAGGGGGGTTCCAGGCTCCAGCCCCTATGGCTATGGAATTAATTCACTGCCCACCTACCACCGCATTGGTGGGGCTTGTTTGTGGGGAGGGGGCACTGGGAGGGCCCTTGGCTTGTCAGTGCTGGGTCGCCGGCGCCCTGGGCCACAGGCTGGGCTCCATGCTCCCGCCCTGCCCCTGGGCCAGCTGGTCCACCCCTGGGGTCAGGGTGGGCCGGTGCATGTTCATTCTGCTCTGGGGATGGGGCCGGCTGGTGACTGCACTGCATGCCAGACTTCCCTGTCTGGTGGCCCTACAGGGTTGTAAAAATGATAGCTGTGGCTCTTGAGCCAAAAAAGCTGGGAACCACTGATCTAAATCATTATTTAATGTCCCACATTGATGTAGGGGAAGCTATAAACAATGACCAATAACATGGAATGGTCTCATTCTGCAGCATAATTAGTTTTCCTAGGCACTTTCCAATAGTTTGGCATTTTTTTTTTTCCTTCAGAAAAGACCGGACTTCTAAAGAATCCCTGAATCAGAAAAACTCCTCCTCCCCTTGTTTAAAAATGTGCATAAGGATTTTGTTTGGATGAGTGCAGTTAATTCTACAATGCAAGTGTTGTTTATCCTACAGGCCTAGGCTTTTGCTCAGGCATGTGCAATGTAGGCCATGAGATGAAATAACACTTCCAAAGACAAAAACGAAAACAGGAGCAGTGGGAGAGGCAGAGAAATGTTTTGCTGATTCCATCAGAACCCACTTAGCTGTCTGGAACATCAGAGAACAAATGCAGATGCACAAAATAGCAAGGGTGCAAAATAATAATATTACAGATCCCTTTGGATCCGAAGTCTCCGCAGATGAGGCAAGCCTGTGCTGGGCTGGGTGTGGTGAGGGCAGCCATCTGACTTGTAAGGATGTACCGAGATCTAGTCAGCACTGTGCTGGGTGCTGTACATGTATATAATCAGATATGGTCCCTGCTCTAAAGAGCTTGCAATCCAAATAGGCTGTGGACAGATTATTATCCTACTGTGGCAGATGGACAACTGAAACAGAGGGAGTTTGAACAGACTCGTCCGTGGTCATGTAGGAAGTTTGGCAGAGCCAGAATGCAGTTTTCTGTCGTAAATTGGTGCTGGATGAAAAATGAGGCGTATTCCTTGATGTGTTATGTTTGTCGTCTTAAGCAGGAGCCATGTTACATGGGGGAGGGTGAACCCTACTCAAATAGGGCCTGTCAAGATCAGACCAGTCATGGGAATGGAAACACAGCAAAATCTTTCCACTCGGCTCAGGCCTCTGTTTCCATTGCAGGACTAGAGGAAGGTTCAGAGAAGGGTGACAAGAATGATCAAGGGCCTGGAAAAATACTCCGATGAGGGGAGAATGAAAACATAGGAACTGACCTTAGACAGGAGATGAATGGGAGGGGGTGTGAGAAACGTATGTAAAATACTGAATGGCCTAGAGCAGCAGTTCTCCTTTGGTGGGTCGCGATGCGCTTGGAGGTGTGTGTGATCCTACAGCACATACCCTGCTGCTGAATCCAGCTGCCCGCTACCGAATCTAGCACCCCCACTGCTGAACCCTGCCCCCTGCCGCCAAATCCAGTGGTCCCGCTGCCGAATCCAGCCCCGCACCGGCTGTTGCCACCATACACTGTGATGGCTGGTTGCCAACTCTCCGTGACACACTTACCACTGTTTGGCGACAGAGTATTTGAGAACCACTGGCCTAGAGAAGGAAGACAAGGAGCGTCTGGTCTCCCTGCGTAACAAGGAGGCATTCAGTGACTACTGTCCAAACTCAAAACTGATCAAAGGAGATACTTTTTCCACAGTGTGCAATTAGACTGTGGAACTCATTGCTGCATGATGTTGTTGCCTCCAAGAACTTAGCCAACATCAAAAAGGGGTTGGACTTTTATATGGCGCTCAAAAATATAAAATATAAAAATATTAGCTATAATAGCTAATGCTAACAAAACTTTTGGAAGGGTTATTAAACTTTGTGCCTCTGTGTTTAGTCAATCCCTAGCTACTAGGGACTGGGATGAGACCTGGTGTGGGGGGCAGATGCTCCCACACTTGCTATGGTGGGATTCGAACACCTTCCTCAAAGATCCTGGCAATGGCCACTGTCAGAGACCGAGGATACTGACTTGAGGGCCTGATCCAATCTGGGCACGTTGTTGGGTGGGAGAAGTCACACTTGCGCTTTGATTCCCTTGTGTTTTATACGTCATGGATCCCTGCTTCTCTTTCTGAACATTTCCATTTGGATTTGCCCTGTCAGGGACATTCCTCTCTATGCTCACTCTCCGTCCTTTTCTTTGGTGTCTTGTTTTCGTGGGGGAACCTCGGAGGAGAGTCTCTGGGGTCTGAGTGAAATGCATGCCATGCATGCTCCCTGCAGCGGGGAGGCAGGTTCAGGCAGCGGGGAGTTAACTCTCATCTAGCCATCTGACTGTGGTGCACATCTGTATGCCACTGTTTGGCATTTTCACAAGTTCCTTTTAGCTTTATTCCCTGCTCCCAATTCTGTAGCATTTGCCTCTTGCACCAAAACCATTCTTTCCCCCCTTGCACCAGTCTGGGGTGATTTGGCTACAAAAGAGGCCTGATTTCATGGTGTGAGCTAGAGAAACAGAAATCAAGAAGTCTTGTGGGCTGTCAGGAGGATGCCCATTCAGTGAGTCACCCTGTGACTCTGGGCAAATCATTTAATCTCTCCTGCCTCTGGTGTTCGTACTCATTGCCTGGGGTCAATGTATGTAAAGACCGGGGTGATCTTCAGGGAGAAGCTTCTTGTCAGAGCCCGGTTAGCTCTTTACAATGAGTCTGTCTGGCCTCGGGCAATCCTTCGCCCACCATCTGTAAAACAGGCTGGTAGTATTAGCCCCATCTTACAGGGGTGGTCTTCACCAGGCATTTTTTCTCTTGTCAGTTGATTTCCTAGACCTCCTGCCTGACACAGGCCAGAGAATTGCCCTGAAATAGATTGCCAATACATGTTTTTTCTTCCTACTTAAAACCCAAGTGTCAACAAGGCGATTTGTATTTTTAACATGCGTTGGCAGGTAGGGATCAAGTCTAGAATTTACCTTGACCAGCTAACAGGTGCGAAAGCCAAGAATCGCCTCATCTACACTAGGGCTTTGGCATTCATTAACTGACCCACGCTAACATCACGCCTTCGGAGAACGTGTACACTGTAGTGAAGGGTGATTGTGAACATGGGTAGGTACCTGTGCTGGCTATTATCGAGCTAGCAGAGGAACATTGCCAATCTTCCAGTGGGAAGCCGTGCCAGTCTAGTTCAGCAAAATAAACAAGGAGTCTTGTGGCACTTTTAAAGAGTAACAAATTTATTTATCTCATGAACTTTTGTGGGAGAGATGTGGTGGCAACCTGAGTAACCAGGTTCCCTGGCGGGCTTGTAATCTAGTGGCTAGTCTGTACGGAAGCCTGTGCTGGCATGTCTACACGAAGCAGGGGAACACCCTGACACAGTCACACCATACTGGCCAGTGTAGACATACCCTCAGATCCTAATTTAGACAGGGCCCCGGGGTACAAATAGAGTGGTCTGCAGGGTGCACTACAAACGTGCAGAGCCTTGGAGCAGGCCTGCCCGGAGTGTCCAAGCCAGTCCTTGCAAACAGGTTAATTACCTTGAGCTAACAGGCAAAAACGTCTTGTGAAGACCAGCCCGAAGTGGCCGTAAGCCTCCTGCTGGCTCTGTGCATGGGTAGGCGAGACGTTCGCTCGGAGTAAAGCCTTCATGTTCTGCGTTTACTGGCCATTCTTCTTTGGAGCCAGACAAAGAAAGCCATTGAGACGGACACAGCTGGGGGGGTGTTTGTCTCTGAGCCCGTTAAAAAGTAACGGGATTTGTTTTGTTTTAGCTACAGTTGAGAAAGAGGGAGGAGCCAAATTTTGTTCTGTGTTACCCCAGTGACTTCAGAGGCCTTTCCACCCGTGTAATTGAGATAGCGGTGGTAAGGACAGTCTGTAGCTGAGCGTTGCTGGTAGACTGTCCTGCCATCCCTTCTTCCTGGTCAGGGCCGTCCTTGAGGGGGGCGAACGGGGCAATCGCCCCGGGTCCCGCGGTTACGTGGGTCCCACATTGTCCTGCTCCCTGCAGGGCAGTGTGGGGCCCGCGCCGCAGCCCCCCTATGGCTGTGCTTCATCCAGCTCCCTGCTGCCGAGCCGGGAGCCCTTCCCCTGGCCCCTGGGCCAGCCCTCCTCCACCCCGCCCCCAGGGCAGAGCAGGAAGGCCCATGCAGTGCATGGGACCCGGCCTCTGCGCCGGCCTGCTGCATCCTGCCCATGGCCACACCCCTCGCCAGGCTGGATGCGGTCTGGCGGGATGGGGCCACAGCCGGGGCTGGCTCTCGCCTGCAGGACGGCCGCGGGCAGGCGGGCTGAGCCTCGACCTCAGCTCCCCGCCGAATCGGGACCGCGGCCTGAGCTGTGGGTCCCCGGGGCCACAGCCTGAGCTGCGCCTCCGCACCGCCCTGGAGCCGCGGCCTTGGCTCCCTGCCGCCCCGCGGGTGCTCCCTGAGCCATGGATCCCCGCCGCCCCGGCTGCCTCTCTCCTCCGCCCCGGGGCCACGGCTTCCGAGGCCAGGGCTGGCTCCCCAGGGGCTGACCGGCCCGGCTCAAAGCGCTCCCCTCTAGCATGGGGGGGTGGGGTCCCGCCAAGGCCAATTGGCCCTGGGCCCTGCTCCCCCCAAGGGGCGGCCCTGTTCCTGTTGGATTCTCTAGCAATTGGAAAGGGAAGCAGGTGACCCCTACGGAGTGCCTGGAGTGGCATTGTGGCTTGGCATGTTTGGGGGAATGTGCTGTCACCCTGGCTGCCGGCTTTCTTTTCCCGCTCGGCTTTTCCCGCTCGGTACTTGCTTCCCTTCCCTTTGATTGCCGCGGGTGAATAGCTTGGCTGGTTACACAGAGTGCGTCTGAGAGCTTTGTTCTCAGGCCGAGGGCTATATTGTGTTGTCCTCAAAGTCAGGAGGTGTTTGATCCATTGCTTGAAAGGGGCCTAGGATTTATTTGGCCCTGATAGGTGGATGGGCTTGGATCTAATCTTTTCCCACTCGCAGAGAGCAGCTCCAGTTTCTCACCTGAGTAAGTGTTGCAGGCTGGGGCCTTTCTGTAGGTGCGTGGCAATGCCAGTGTTGATTCCTAGTTCACTGGAGACGTGTGTTTCACAACATCAGTAAGACATCGCTGGGTCTGGCTCCTCAGATCTGGAGCTATGGCGTTTAGGGTGATGGCTTACAGGCTCTCCAGGACATTTAATGATCGGTCCAGCCCTGCAGGGAAAATGTGTCGATATGGTTATGAAAGCTGATCTCTCTCTCCATTTTGTATGTCGGTGTAAACTCTCCGGAGCAGTGACCATATCTGCAGATACCCCCCTAGCACAATATAGCTCCAATCCTGACTGGGGCCTGTGGGTGTAACACTCCTCACCCCCCCACCCCCTCTTCGAAGGGGCTCCAGCAGAGGAACTGATGCAGGATGCACAGGAGGGTGGTATGGGGCATGAAGGCAATATTCCCACCACGGGCACTGGGAGTTGCACCTGTGTGCATGTAGTGAAGGGAAGGCTTCTGCCCACTGAGAACTCTTCAGCGTGGGAGATCCCATTGTGCTAGATGCTGTACAAACACGCTGAGTCACTCCCTGTCCAAAGGAATGACCGTTATCCCCATTTCACAGATGGGGAAATGAACCAGAGCGAGACTTGCCCATGATCACACATGGAGTCTGTGGCAAGCCAAACTCAGATCTCCCGGTTCTCAGTCCTTCAGCACAAAATCATCCTTCCTCTCTAAAGCCCTTGAGTTACGCTGACCTGTCCATTCATCGTCCCCTGTGATGTTGGGGTGAGCCAGACTGTACTGATATGCAGGGCTGCAGCATTTCCATGTGTGTTTTGTTGGAGAGCACAGTATGTCTGACCTTGCTTTGCAGAGCTCCTTTGATAGGAGCTGTGATTCCGCCACCCCGGCATGCTTTACAGAGGGAAGTTACAGCAGAGGAAGAAAGAAATGAAGAGAAAAACTGTTTTCCACCGAGCTCTGGAAAGCAAGGGTGAGCCAACCCGGCGGAGAGCTACAGAGAATGGATTTCAGTTCTAGTTACAAAAAAAAATAATAATAAATTAAAAAATCCCAGCAGAGTTGCAGGGTAGCAGTCCCAAACCTGCTGGTGTTAACACGGAGTTGGGGGTTATTACACTCTGGGAAGCTGGAGCTGCACGTGAGAAGGTTCCCACGCTGTGAGTGGCATGATTGTTGTAGAATCATAGAAGATGAGGGTTGGGAGGGACCTCAGGAGGTCACCTAGTCCAACCCCCTGCTCAAAGCAGGACCAGCCCCAACTAAATCATCCCAGCCAGGGTTTTGTCAAGGTGGGCCTTGAAAAGCTCTAAGGATGGAGATTCCACCATCTCCCTAGGTAACCCATTCCAGTGCTTCACCACCCTCTTAGGGAAAATGCTTTTCCTAATATCCAACCTAGACCTTCCCACTGCAACTTGAGATCATTGCTCCTAGTTCGGTCACTTGCCATCACTGAGAATAGCCTAGCTCCATCCTCCCCGGAACCTCTGTCCAGTAGTTAAAGGTTGTTATCAAATCCCACCTCATTCTTCTCTTCTGCAGAAGGCCTCTTTTGTAGAGGGACAGGGTGGAATCCAGTGTCCGAGAAGCTGAAGGAGTGAGAAAAGAAGTAAAGAGAAACGAGATCCATTAGTTCCAAAGGGGTAACCATGTTAGTCTAGTTCAGCAAAACAACCAAGGAGTCCTGTGACATTTTTAAAGACTAACAAATTTATTTATCGCATGAATCTGTACTTCTCCATCTTCAAGCGTCTGACAAAGTGGGATTTTCTCCCACGAAAGCTCATGTGATAAATAAACTTGTTAGTCTTTAAAAGTGCCACAGGACTCCTTGTTCGAGATCCATTAGGAAAACCTTCCCCCCTGGCACAAGGTCTGTTGATGGTATTCAGAATAATAGTGTTTAGACATGGTTGTGGCTAACCCATGTGCTAACGGGGTGGAGGGTCACCTGGCTAGACAGAATACAAACCATGTTGGGAAACTATGCCTTAGCCTGGAAGATACTGTGTGCAGAACACATACATAATTAATTGTTGTTCTCATTTGTATTGCACCAGTGACTGGAGGTCCCAAGATCAGGGCCCCACTGTGAAAGGTGCTGTACAGTCACATAACGAGAGACTGTCTCTGTCCCTAATGACTACAGTCTAAATAGACAAGATATGCCACCGGTGGGACAAAGGAAATATCATCCCCGTTTTACAGATGGGCATTGATGCCCAGAGGGTGAGATGCCCGGAGTACACTGGCAGTTGGGTCAGACATGGAGAATTGAGCCCAGAACTCGTCATTCCCAGATCCAGGCTCTAACCATAAGGCTGTTCTTCCGCTATACATTGGGTAATATTGACACAAAAATCAGGGCCTTTGGTTCTCTGGGGATAGTGCAGAACTGGGCCATCCGGGCTTGTCAAGGGAGAAGGAAATCACTTAGCCCCATGGGATTGGTTAAAAACCATATGCGGCTAGTGAACATCGGGCCCCTGTGGTGCCAGGCATTGTACAAACACAGAACTAGAGGGCAGTCTCTACCCCAAGGAGCCTACAATCTAAGTGATGGGCGCGCTAGGAATTCCTAGGAAGACGGACATGACACTGAAACATTTGGAACTGCAAATGCTAAAAGAGAGATTTCACCTGGAGTTTTTAAAAATCATGGGAAAATAGCCATTGCCTAGAGCTTGTAAAAGGTTGATTCGCCAGACCTACACTTGGGGCCAGATTTGACCCTTTCGGGCCCCTTTGGCAGGGCTCAGAAAAAAAAGAGCGGCAGCCTGGACAACCGAAGTCCCTTCTCAGTCGGCTCTGACCTGAGGGAAAGTCAGAGGGATTCACTGCACAGGAACCTGGTCCTGGGTCATACTGTCTCAGACATGGAGACTGCCAAAAACTGGGGAGCGGGGCACGGAGCAGTTCGGAGCAGGCCAGACCTGCCTGATCGCTCAGAACTCCAAATGGTGCAGGATTCACTGATGTGCCTTTGACACGTTCCAGCTGTAGCCTGCACCTCGATTGCGGTGTAGCGGCGCGACTGTCGCATCAACGCCACAGAGACGCAGAGGGAATAAAACAGAAAACAGCTAGGCTGTGTAATCATTCAGTGCACCCCTAGCTAGAGCCATCCTGGGGCAACAGCAGCCCTCCCGGGGGCTGTCTTCCCAGCAGCATTTCCACTCACCGACCCTTCTGCCAGAGATCGTGCTGGCATCATTCAGGACAATCCTGAGTGAAGCAGGACCTGGGGGTGCAATTGTAACTGATTCCTCCTGCGAGAGGCTTTCCTCGCTAGAGCCCGCAGGACTAAAACTGCATTGAGCTACCCCCTGTGCGATGCCACCGGAGCCAGTGGGATTGCACTGGGTGTACGCGAGTGCAGGGCATGGCCTGACTGTAGGTACACT